>SJOL01009229.1:157561-183993 GCA_004794785.1 Opisthorchis felineus | reverse complement strand
TATATATATATATATATATTGTCAACCGTGTGCGCAAGCGTAGCTTGTTCAGTTTTTTGAGGATACAATGAAAACGATCGAACGGTGTCAGACTGTCCAAAGCAAAGAGACAGATGTGAGCAGTGGCGTGCAGTTAGTCACTACCTGGCCAACGTGCCTACAGCTAGAATCTACGGAACAGTGATCATAAGGTGAGGCGGTTTGGCAGGAAATAGGGAATAATGGACATTAGAGGCATCGCCAGTGGCACGTCTTCACCTATCCGCCCTGCTATATGCAGTGAATGGGCTAACCTGTCTGACGTCGCCATGCGGAAGCAGACGTGGCATGAGTGTACTTGTTTATTCATTTCATGGTTGTACGTGGGCCACAGTACTGCCAAAGAGCCCAAACCTATGCAGGAAAACGACCAGAGTCCTCCACCAAGGTCATTGGATCAAAAGCTTGAACACAAGCAACAGTGGTCGGCGTAAGGCTAAGACGGGGATCTAACTTTATGGAAAATTTTATGATGTATTCTCCAAATTCCAGCCTAGAGGACAAGGAGGCTACGCTAGTCAGTCATCTAGTCATTGACTGAACGCATTGGAGATCCTGAGGATGCTGCATGTGTATACTTCAGTATGGCTCAATGGACTGCTAAGGTATGCGAACTGTTGAATTATGATAATGTTCAGTTTTCACTCTATGACATTACTAACGTAAACTCTTGAGCGACAAGTTGCCGATTCACCGTTTTGTGGGGACACCGAGTAGGCCCAGTCATTAAATTCGTATTTGAACATCTGAAACGTATGTGTAGACAAACACCTAGTTGCTAACGGGGGACTCAACTGAATCCCAGCTGAATCTGATGTTTCGAACAATTTTTAACTGAATGGGTTTCACGAAGTTTCCCCAGATGAAATGATACGCGAGATATTGAGATGGTTTCCTGGGTACGGTTACACAAGCTTGTTTAAGCACCAGCTACCTGTACAGTGCGACTGGAGAGATATTGAAACGAGGATTGTTGTAGCCCTGTAGGGTTGTGCGGTATATCTGGAGCATTCACTCCGGTTGAACTGATAAAAATTATATCCCACTACGAATAACGCTGTGGTAAACACCGTGGAACTGAATGGTTCAATCTGAACGCAAAAGACACGGAGCGTTGTTCGCCCCCACCAGGAGGAAACAATTTTATCCAGGAGAAGTTTTGACTACCTTGTAAAATGTTCCCTGTTACGTGTGGCTCTAACCCGACGGAGCTTTGATGTAAGAACGATACTGTAAACAGACCTCGTTACTTGATAGTTTGAATCATGTTTCGAGGGAACGTTGCGTGTGTAAAACGAGAGGGTGCTTTTCTTACCGTTGAAGAAATATCCAAATGAAACAAGCCTTGCATACTGTCCGTCCAACCCATTTATAAACAGATGAATGTTTATAGTGCATGGTCCTGTCATTCACTAATCGACGACAAACTGAGGCCTGAAAGTTTTTCAGCCCTGTCCCCTTCATTCGTTCTGTCAAACACTGGAGGATTCTGCCATACAACGCGCATTCACATTTTGGACAGTTGTGGCCGCAACCTTGAATCGCGTTGATAAATGTGGAGTAGATCATTCTATGACGCGGATCTCCTAGAGAGACATGATATCACATAAGTACGATTAGTTTTTTAAAAAGCTTATTACGGGCAGATCCGGTTTGAATGCTGTGACATGATCCAGTGGCTCAACTATTAGACTGGTTAACGCGTGGGCTGTAAATAAAATTCACCTATTCTATTAATGCAAGGTATCAATATAAACTGTTTTTATCCAGTGTAAAGTGCACCTGTGCAGGCTATCAGCGCACACACACACACACCAGCGAAGTAAAAGCTAATTACCCCTTGTTTGCATACCTCTGACTACGTGAAGTGTGATGGCGAATAATGCTAACTTTGGTATATCAAGGAATTTGTGTTACGCAATAAACTTCGCGTGAGGAATCAGACGGCGATCAGTCAAACGGCTCAGCAGAACAAGAGGTAATGAATAGCAACGAACGGTAAACCGATTCGAAAAAACGGAAACATCCGCACGATACCTAACTCAGTTAATGAAATGTCGCGAAAAAAATGGGACCCTAGTGGTACCCTATGTTTGTTGTTTACGGTGAGGGAAACATGTCTCGAAAGGGCTTGAAATATAAATATGAATATATAACATATTTCTTCAAACAAAAACTAACTGTTGACTCAAAATGCATTCACCTGTCGCATAAAAAATAGGCCTTAGTCGACCTCCGATTAGGGAGCTTTCAGAACCGATCGCTTCGGTCCAGGTTCAGCAGGTAGTCTCTGCTGGGACCTCTTCAATTCTACTGTTCGTAAGAGAAAGTGACATTCAACTATAGTGAACAGCCACGCAAGTTCTTGAAAATGGATCCGAATTACGAAGCAATAACGACCGGACAGTAGAATAACTGATCATGTTTTATTAAGCACGGCCGCTCAGCTGCACTGCTGAGTGTTCCACTTGCGATGTATGGCGTACGGGGCGTTGAGAAGAGCGGACACTAGCCGTGTTAGTGATCAGCTGAGGGGACGTAAACAGGGTTGCAATTATCGAGTAATTATTCCATACAAAAGAGCCGAACTGTAGATCACAAATATTCTTACACAGCTCAGTAACCAATGGTAAGTAGACCAGAATGCAGTCCTATCTCGAGTCCGAAATCAGTGAAGGAAAACTAAACTGACTGGCAAAATTTGTCTATTGCTGGTAATCAGCAAACACGTTCACTCGAATAATTGTTCCTTGTTTTACGTGTGTTTTTGGTCTGAGAGTCGCATAACTTTATTCGCAGGTAAAGTCCGATCAGAGTTCTTCAGTAACGGCAACGTCTCACGAAAAAGTAACCGCCTTGGGCGGATTTTAGCTGCCCAACAACCGAGATCACAATTGAGAATGAGACCCTACGAATATCCTCTGAAATAGTACGATATGATAGGGGTTACGTTGCTTCCATACCCTGAGCAGTCCGACAGTTTCTAACAAAAGTGGAAAGACTAACGGCCCCGAGTACCCTCCAAACAGCAAACGTAGAACGTACTAACTCTATCGCAGGGTGAGATAGTTGTACCTAAGGTAAAAAAGCTAATAGATATGACTCCACGGTTGGTTTTTCGTCGGTCTGGTGTACGATTTTTTTCAAAAACCGACAATTGTTGGTGGAGTTTTGTGTGCGCGAGCAAACAGATCACCTGTGGTTTGTTTCTTGAGAAGTATTGCAGTAGTAACTCTCTCCCTCTCCCGAGAGGGATTAAGCCGCGGAAGATATCACTGTTGGTCGGCTCCTTGAGGTAATCTTATACAGGCGATAAGCGTAAAAAATTGCAAGCACCCAGGGGGTGCATCGAATTGCCTCATACAGCGCTCCTGAGCACCCCAAGTCTGGATAAAAAAGTGACGAATGAAAAATGTAAACTATCCTACGCAAGATCCCACAAACTATCAACCATGTACTCAGAATATCCGTGAAGTTCCTAAGATGGGAAGCTGGAATTACCGTAGTTTCTTATTCCTAGGAGCAGGTGTGTAGAGTCTTAAGATATGAGTGACTAGTACACTTTAAGGTTCCCCGGTGTTACTAAAAGGCCAGCTGCTAAAGCGCATAGTACAAACAGAATTACGGTTCACCTGTCCACTACCATTAGAAAACCTTTACTCATAACTCACCGAAGTTTCGCCTGGACCCTGAAAGTGTTCTCCACATCTAACCGAAATATAACATTACTCAAGATGACAATTCTCTGAGTACGCTACTGAGATTGTTACAGGTCTGCCAACCAGTATTTTTGGCTGTTTTTCGCCGCAATAATTAGTAATGAAAAATTAGTCCCCCCTCCCACAAGCATCATACAAAACGGCTGCTGACCATACCAACCACCCAAAATCTTTACCAGAGATACATTTGGTTTGCATTGGTTGACTAAACTGACATGGCCAGTTGATAGCCGAGGAGGACTGAGTGAAAAACGACCTGATGCTACCCGCCATTCGACATCTCCCGATTAACCCGTCTGAATGGTTTCCTGAATGGTCGCTCTTGCGTTGACATGTCTCGTTGGCCAGAACAATTGATTGGCAATACGTAACTGTCCACTTTTGGTTGGTCACACCACAAACATCTTGTTTGCCGGGACAACTTCCCAAAGCAACCAAAAATTCTGGAGGATCGCCATGAGTAGTATTCGTTCTGCTTCCGTTCTAGACTGCAGAATAGTGGCGTCAATTTTTTCCATGCTGAATTCATTATGTGCTGCATAAAGATTGATTCTTGCAAAACCTACTGTTTTTTATTTTACATAACTGGCTTCCTCTGCCAGTTGCTCTGGCGGTCTAATATGCAGAAAAAATATCCTAACCGTGAGAACTTCCAAGTGCTCCAAGGTGTATTTGGGTCCACGTTGTCCCACGTTTATCTGAACCCTGCTTTGAACCGTGATTTTGATGGACACAGGCATTAGTGCGAAATGTGGAGGTAAAATATCGAGGCTGGCCGGGTTAGAAGTGTCATTTATGTTACGCAAGCCTAGGAAACCACGATACGTTGGAAATACTCAGTGTGACCACCATGAGAAGAAAGTCTGTTCTTACTGCAGGTGATCTGCTAATGGATACCTCACATGAAACTCATAACCGTTCAGTTGTAACACTTTTTCGGTGCCTAGCTGCTATGAGACCCGAAGGAAGCAGGAAGGGCTGAGATGCTGCCAATTTAGGCCTAGACAAGTCCAGACGAGATGCAGAGGTCGGATTCGAACGAAGGGCCCCTCGGTTGGAATGCTCGCGCCTTAACGGCTGAGATATCTCGAGCCTACACAACACTCATGCGTTTGAGGCGTTTTAATGTGACTGCATTACCGTCGATTTCACCATACAATAAGCACCAAGGGTTAGCGCTGACCTCGCCTCCTCTGTGGTATGTTTTGACAAAGGGATATGGACATTCTTCACATGAGAAAGGATACTAACCGTTGGGTGGCACATAAACCATTGATGGCTTACCTGAAGAGAACTAGAAATGACCTGCTTACTTGATAACTATTCAGCTCGGCGTTGGTAGCGGAGTAGAGCGGATACTGAGGTATCGGAACCATTATGCCGGCTCGGCGGTCCCCAGTTTCACCAGTAGAAAGAAGGTAGAGAATGTACTGAAATAAACAATATAGGTGAGAAAAGAAAGGAAAGTTGTACGTGATCCAGATAAATGCAAAAACTTCGTACAACAGCAAAATAAACATTATGCCGCAGCTCCTGTAAACCTTTCTTTAGCTGCCAACAACTGCATTCCGACAGCCGGTGCGCAAACGACGCAATCCTATTAAAGTTCATGCGGCACACCAACTTTCAAGAAAGCTTGTTCTGAACACAAGGGAACTGGGTATGAGATCGGACGAGTGGTCCTGAACACTGTCTTGAAATGTGGCGTGGCCAATAGAGTCAGTAATATCCCAACACAAAATATCATCATAGTTGTATGAAACCACAGGATGAACACACAAGCACAGCCACGTAAATTCATTAAGTCGACGATGCATAGACCTTTCGGAATCCCGCAGCGCTAAGCTACTATCAGGGTTTACACTTTAAAACATCAGGAGAGAGCGACCAAGCAAGTAATTAAACGGTGAGGACAACTGAGGGTTTCGTTTTAGAAAATTCTGGTAAATAGTCGGCAGATTTGTTGGTGAGCTGAGCAAACGCATAAAAAAACACTATTAATGCAAATCATAGAAAACAGCACGTAGAGAACGATCAATACTCATCATGTTGAATACAGACACTTTTATACAATAATGGTTGTCAATGTGAAAACGTGATAGGAAAAGCAAAAACGTGCATATAAGGATAACAGATTCGGTGCTAGGGCAACTGGAAAACAGAAATTGAGATCCGTCAATGAGAATGGGGAGCGACAGTGAATGGACAAAAGGTGAGAGTCAAGTACAGGGTGAGAAATAAACAACTGCAGTGTCAAGACGTGGTAGTTATGAATGCAGAGAGATGAGTTGGACAAGTGAGTGCTTATTGCCTCAGCTGCGACCAAACTGCCGTAAAATGTCTTTGAGTATTCCCCTGGTAGACAGATCGGGACGCGATTGAAATTCCGACCGAATGATCCGACTCAACTAGATATGTGACTACGGCACTATTTATGGACCCGATAACTCCTCTATTCAACGACATAAGATAACGCTGTCTGACAAGTTCGTGCAGATGTCTGGTGCTGCGGTTGACGTAAACTGTTCCCCAGGAACAGAAAGTAGCAGCAAAATCGGGTATTTTAACCTTATGCTGGAAAAGCCAACCGGTGTGGCGGTGGTGAAGTATGAACGAGGAATGGAAACATTGTATATTTGGTTTGGTGAAACAGTTAATTTTCTTGTTGTTGTTTGAGCTAACAAAATCCACCTAAATGGTACAGCTTATGCAATTGTTTCACTCGAAGTGACGTTGTGCGTTCAGCTTTGACTGAGGTTGAAGTGTTGTCTTTCAGAATGGTCATTATTCATTAACCCGTTTCACAAAAATATCACCCCCCCCCCAGTTAATATCTCTGTTGTGCATATTCTTTGAGCAGAGTTTTTCAAGCACGCTATCAGCTTGTTTCTTTGGGACAAAACTATTGGAATATATGGTTGCTCCGGAAGACGGAGCCAAGCGCCGAGCATAACTCGAGAAGAAATCTGACTTCCTGGCCAGTTTCCGGGATAGACCGTATGTGCGGGTGGGTCGTATTGAAGGTTCATTAGGTTCAGTGTTTTGTTAGACGCACAAAATATGTCATCGACCTATCCTATAGAGGTGCTGCACTGGGTGACGGCAGATAGCGGTTGGGTATTGTCCAGTTTTGCAATAAAGACTTCGAAAAAGAAAGGGAAGCCTTTCGCTACTGAGTCTATCTGCCGGTTCACTATGTTGTGACGTTTGAACCGTACGTTGTTCACTGAGCATACACACTGCAAGGGTTGTAGGCCGTCTCGCGGAACATCTAGATAAATCCCACTGGTTTTAATAGACTGGCATTAATAACCACTGATTTGCCGAAGGAACATTCACGAACAGAGATAAGTACAGAGAAAACACGTCTTGCTGAACGGTGTTT
Organism: Opisthorchis felineus; assembly: GCA_004794785.1. Taxonomy (NCBI): domain Eukaryota; kingdom Metazoa; phylum Platyhelminthes; class Trematoda; order Opisthorchiida; family Opisthorchiidae; genus Opisthorchis; species Opisthorchis felineus. The sequence continues at coordinate 176,850 of SJOL01009229.1, read as the reverse complement.
AGACCTTAAATCGAGTTCAAAGAGATTAAAAGGCAACGCAGGCGGCATTTCAATATCGTTTTTCTTACCAGCACCAGGATTCCTGCTACCAATATTGCTATTTTGCGATAGGGTGAATTGAGCACAGTTAGTATCGGCCATTAGTATCGGCACATTTGGTTTGTGGACCTTGGATAAACCATAGTCTCGGGATAATCGTACCTGAGGATAAATGAGTGGATGCACGACAAACCAGGTATGTTCCGCTACATTTTCTCGGGTGTGCATGTTGATCTGAGTTGTTCAGACAGGGACAAGTCTATTCATCCTAGCTGTTTCAGCGTCCATAGCAGCCTTGATACTGGCAATTCTAACTAGGGCGTTTTGTTCTTTTCGTTCCCTATTTTCCGGAATATGTTACTATCGCTGAGTGATGCATTCATTTTGTTCAAGTAACCAGTTTTGCCAAGCAGGATAACGTTGGAACTTTGTCGGTTATTTCTTCGCAGGTTTTCAAGAGCTTCTAGGCGTTTGCCTGAGAAGGAACGTATTGCGAGATATTGATAACAGATATTGACAAGCGTGGGTCTCAAACGCTCGGAATGCAACTATGATCCGGACGGGGGTCTGAAGGTTGAGCAAATGGATTTTCTGGCTGGGCTTCTGGGTGGATTTGGCTATCTTGTCTGTCCACTGCCATGCTTTGGCAGTGAGACTCTTATCAGTATATGCATTTGCTTCAGCCTCACTGTTTTGATTTTTCTATCTTGACAAGAGATACACTAAAAGGTAACTGAATGATAAGTATCGCCGAAATTAGGGTTGCTCGCTACGTTTGCTTTTTCTCATTACATAGATCAACAACTAGCCTATTCAAATGTTCACTAGCCATCAAAAATACTGGAATTGTGAAAATCAGGGTTTGCAGATGATGACAAACGTCCGAAAGGGCAGAGGTATAGAAGCCTGCATGAATCTGACATCCCCTAACGAAAACGTCCGACAGTGGCTTCCATGCGTCCATTTTGGTGAAGCGACCTGGATTCTAAAGCGTACCTGGCACAACAATCACCAACTTTGTTTTACAAAGACATTTCATACCCTCGATGAATGTGAGCCCCGGAAAGGTAACAATACAATGCTTCCTCGGAGTTAGACAGGTGGCAGTTTTGTTACATCCAAAGAATGTGTTGATTACCGTTTGGTGCTTTGGCTGATTCCGTTCGTTACACGTATGTGTTTCCGCCGGACAAACGAAAACAGAAAAGGATATCATCAAGAGCATGTTTTCATTTATCCCAAACATATTTTTTTAAAGTCTAAAATGCAAGGGGTCAGTAAAAACAAAAGGCCATCAGGATGTTATCCCAAATAAACGAATACCAAGTGTTACATGCTCTCCACTGGTCTACATCATTTGAGAAAAATATATCAATTCAGCCAGAATTGCATACTGAGCATGCGTTACTAACCTTGACTGCCTCACTAGCGCCAGAGGTGAGGAAAATATTTTCCCAGTCTGTCGGGAATCCATCACGGCGTTCAATGAATTTGGCCACATCCTCTCGGACCACACGCAAACCAAGCGAATCACTGTACGACCCTGGGGAAAAGTGGATCCAACACGTCAGAGGAACCGAAAAGCACTAGCAATAATAGTAGTAATAATAATGGGTGAACGTATCCCGAGGAGTTCGCTAAGCCCAGGCCACACAGATTTTTGGTCATTATCAACAAATTCCCTGCGTACTGTATTGATCTACGTCTGTTTGTCTCGTTGGGAATGCAGCGCAAAAATAGCACTTTTCACTGGATAATGGACAGACATGTGTTGCGCATGACTTAGCTATTGCAGTTGGTGGGTTCACACCAAGCTAAACAACCGTTTTTCGATCAACTCGTCAGTTGCAAACGGACGGTGCAGGCTATTGTCTTGGGTCATTGGTTGCTAGGTCAAGTCGATTCAAGTGAAAAACTGATCAAGTCAAATTCATGAAAGGCACTGGCGTGTCCGACTGACGTAGGATGTGTAAAACACATCGACTGTTGTGTTGAATTAGATACCAGGCAAACAGCGAAGCGCAGTGCAATTGTGGCGTTCTCTCCTTGGGGATATTTCCGCCAATTCTTGAACAGCGCATTTTGTCCTACAGTGTGAAAGAAGCTATTGTGTGACTATAGTAGCTAATGTAGCAGACCCATATGTAGCATCAATAAGCTTGGTCGTAAATCTGCCGAAAACACTCCTTTCCATACGTAGCCTGGCTGGGACTTCAGGTTTAACACCTCCGTTTGTCTCTCTGCACAGTCATAGTATAGTACAACACTCATTCGTTGATTCTCAGGGATGCCGAACTGCTCCCTTCACTAGGGTGTGTTCTCCTGGAAAACGATACGAATCATTGTTCTTGTATTTTTAACTCGTTTAAAGGAGAATTCAGTTGAACGTCGGTGCCGCATAGCAGTCGTCCTTCTGAACAGACCCCGCCTGGCTTAACTAGGTCATTTCACTCGGTACCGTTGTAGGCAGTGGCACGCTCACGCCAACCCATAATCACATTGGTGATTGCCTCAACAGCAACAGAAACAGTATTCTACAAGCCAGACAAAGCGGGGCTTCTTTGAGCCAGCTGCTTCTACCGAGTAGTTCCGAAAGCGTGTCGGGTTACGGTTGCGTATCACACTGCACTGTCCTATGCATGACATATTGTGCGCGCACAGACAGACCGGACAATCAGTATTGTAGTGCAGGTAGCTGGAGGTAAACTACCGACGTCGCTTCATTGTAGCAGCAGTGATCGGGACTAAGAGGTTCGACTATTTGATTTTTTCATGAATCGACCATCCTGAATAAGTGGTCCACTGAGTAATGAAAACACCGTTCATCGTACGCCGAACCAAGATATCAGGCAGAACAACACTGCATTGAATGTGGATTGCGTATTTGTAGCCGTCCAATGACCATTTCACAATGTCCCCTATCTTGTTTACTTCACCAGCGTACATCAATGGCCAGGGTCAAGCCAGTTGTTCCAACAGGTATAATGCAAAAAATAATCCTCTGATCCGAATAACCAGTGGACGAAGAAAATACGCCCATCATTATCACAAAGGATGCCTCGCTCATCTGTTTAGATGAGTGTAACACGGTGTACCATTATCCAAACGAGGGTCATGGCGCCTGTTATCACGGGGATCGGTTGATGGTGAGGCTAAAAGTTCAGTCAACTGATCCATGTTGATCAACGACAAATCCAGTAACATTTCGTAGCAACTCTCGTCCATTGACACTTTCTACATGTTGACACGTTTCCAGCTGAGAAAACAAACATCAGGACCCGACCAAATTTCGAAACGTTAGCCTTTTAATTGGTCCCATTGACTCTTCGCTTTTCATGCAAATGAGGCATATGTGCACTTCCGGAAATGTCAGTCGTATTCTTCAGAGCATTACAAAAGCTGCGGCATGTTTGTAGTGGTCTTTAATTATGCCGTCAGATGATTGATCTGTAAGGTGGATTTAAAAAATCGTCGTTCAGCTGTAGCACCCTTTCGGTGCCTAACTGCCATGCCACCGGAAGGAAGCACGAGGGCTAGGATACTGCCAGATTGCCCAAGCCTAGACAGGAGAAGCCGAGAGGCAGAGGTCGGGTTCGAACCACGGACCTTCCGGTCATTAAATTCGTGCCCTAACCACAGAGCCATCTACAAGACCCTCTTGAAACTGTCCGAAAATTACTCATAAAACGGGCCAACACGGAGCCTCAGCATCTTGCGACTCGAGTGGCATAGTCACATATGCTGAGGCCTTGGAGCTCGATGACAATCACCGGCGAGGTGCGAAAAATGGCAAACTACTTACCGGAGTCCGAATAAACTGTTTTAGTATTCTTCAACGTTTACAATGTACTGGCTATAGGTCGCGTATTGGCCAACGGAGGGCCAAACTGAGCGTAAAATTCAACCAGGATCATCGTGCATAACTTTAGACGTTTGTCGTCGGCCCCGTAGGCAAAACTATAAACTACCCGTGAACATTTTCAAGTTGGAGTTGATGTATGGGTCAGGCTAACGGAAAATAATCATGGCCAAGACGATCACATCCAGTTTTTTACAATCAACCGCACAGTCGATCTCATTTAGTCCAAAACTTCGGTCCGGAAACTTGGAACCAAAGGTCAATCACCTTCCGTTTGTTTACGTCCGAGGCTTAAAGTTTTGTGACCATTTTGATTCTTCACAAACAGGCACTCGCAAAGCCACTATCAGCAGATAAGGAACAGTTTTGAACGTTGATGTGATACGCTCGAAGATAATAAGCCAGTGTCGTTTGATTATTATGTTGGTTTTATGTAAAATGAAACCGAAACCTACCTACGCTGTGACCAGGACAGCTATCCAGCATTCTTCGAGCTCTGGCTTTCGCGTCCTCAGGTAGTGTGTCATCGTTCAGCAGAGGAGGATAGCTCATCATAGAAATCACTTGGCGTGGAAAAGTGATCGGCTGTTGTCCAGTAGCATGACAGTCACCAATATTGCATTTGACTATCTCAGTGAAACCACAAATGACCCCCTGAATATGTGAATGAAAAAGTAGGTTCGAAATTTACCTGCGAAATCCCGGCCTCTAGTTCACACGCCCTCTGGACGATTGGCCCACGAACAGCATATTCTATGTTGATAATATTCGGGTTGATGGTATCTGTCGTTAAAACCTTGGAATCACGTCCCTTCATCGTCGACCCCTAAAATGTAATATTGAGTGGGACGGAAATGAAGACCTCAAGAAACAATACTTATCCAGAAAATAGCAGATACCAAAATATATACGACGGTTATACTGATTTGTTTTTTTACAAGCACCCCTCTCCACATTTCGTCAGACACACTTGTGTGAGATGAACTGTTTGCCATTTGTAGCATCCTGCAGGAAATCGATGGGTTCCTGAATATCAGGAGCTGCTAAAGCCGGTAGATTTAGACGAATTTCATGCAGTTTATTGATACTTTCAAAACGAAGTTGTATCAAACTTCTGTACCTATAAGGCAGGTGGCACTTTTTAAAGTAAACAGCATGACGAATCTGAGAGCGGACTACGAAAGCGCCAAACGAGTTCCTTAGACCAGTCATTATCTGAAGCATTTATTTGCAAACTTTATCTGATCTTCCGCAAAAGCCAAAATCATTGGCTCATGCAGTGAATGATTATCTACAGCCAACTGAACACACGAGCGAAACAAGACTAACCATCTCAATAAGTGATTACCTGTCAAGTAGGCGCCGTCTTGTTTTAGATATAACCGATGTGACAAAAAACCTCAAATGAAATGCGATCGAGGGCAGTCTGAGGGAAATTAGGTGAGAAACGCCGCAGCGTTAGAGATCGGCTATGCCACCGTCACACGAATAGGCCCAAGCGTCTTCAGGTAGTTAGCCGATGAGGAAACCTTGTAACGAATGCTGAACAAGGACTACAGGATTTTGTTGGGGCTAACCCGACCTAGAGCTGCCACCTTGGCTTGGTGGTCGGGCTTCTGTGCTGCAACGATTCAGCGGGCTACACTGGCTGGAACTCAGTCTCCTAAGGTTCAACCATACCAATAAGGTCAACGGTGATAAGGCCGTCGAGGAACAGCGAGTTTCCGTACTGCGAGAAGTCGTATTACGAGGCAGTTTGGAAATAAAGTCGTACTGTCCTTTGTGATAGGAGTGCGTTTTACCCAGGTGACCAGCATCTCCATATATATGGAAGCAGCGATGCTGCCTTCTCCCAAGGAGGGACGGGTAAGAATAGATCAGCCTTAAAAACCGCACAGTCCGATCGCCCAACGGTTGACTGTGACCACCTACGCATTATCCAATATGGTCGAAATACTTTTAAAACCAAAGAATTTGACGCTGCTCAAAAGACATCTGGTGTGCATCAGGAGTCAGACAGTAACACCTTACTCCCTGCGCCCTCGGGTTCAGCCAGAACCACGCAGCCGAGCAGGTAAAACAGTTCAGTCATCGGCTCCGGACAGGACCCCCAAAAGAAAACCCTCCCGCCCGCTGCCTCGCGGTTCAGACTTGTGAGTCAGAGGCTAGGGCTAGGGTCCCCGAACAAAACCCTAATCTCTCACTGCCTTGTAGATCAGACTTTCGGATCAAAGGCTGAAGGTTCATCTCAACCAAATCCCCTTCTTCGGCTTGGGGGACCAGGATGTATCACTCGCCCCTGCAGCTCTTAGCAAACCGGCCCTCTCTACCCATCGAATGGTGCAGTGCGATCAGCCCATCTGCCAGTACACCAGCAATTATTCCGTATCTAAAACCAAAATAATCACTTACCCACCCCAAGAGATCTGATCCACGTTGCAGCATTCAATGTCCATACTCCATGTCAAAGTGGGCAACAAGTATCTCTCGCCGAAACTCTGCTTTCTTCCTCTGTCAATGTATGTTGTCTCCAAAATAAGCACACAAGACCCCACTTCGGTAGTGCACCTCAAGCTCAAATGTTACACATTCCACCCTTCGGGAATCTGGCTATCCTGACACAATGGCTCGTTGTATCTACAGTGTGGGAGTTGCACTGCTGGAAACCCAGTCATTTTGCTGACGAAGATTGGTTGGTGGTTGAATAGAAGCAAGTAAAGATGTTATACATTCAGCTTTTAGGATGGCCTGTCCAAGCCATCCGAATGAACCACATGAACAGTGGGTCTTATCACTGCCAGAAAAGCCATACCAGCAACTAGCGACTGATTGGACAAGCAGATCCCTCAAACGCCGTATAACTAGAAGACTGAAGAATGACAGAGGACGCTGGTGGATTTCGAAGGCCCAGGAGATGGAGAAGGCTTTCGCTGCAGGCAACAGCCGCACCCTACTTCAGCTTATTAGATGAACCGGCCAAAAGAAGACAAGTGTCGGTGAAACGGTATGCGAAAAGGAAGGAATGGCAATTCACTCGTCGTCTTGAGCGATAGGTTGAACAGTTCATACAACAGTTCAGTTGGTCTCGTTCTACACAAGCACTGGAAGAACCCAGCGAGCCTGAATGGAACATCCACACCAGCCTTCCGTAAACAACAGAAATCCCGCGTGAGATATCACTCCTTCAATGCGACAAGGCACCCAGCCCGGATGGTCTGCACCCGGAAGTCTTCATAGGTGATGAAACCCTGGTGATAGACTGACGACCATACTGTAGAAGATTCGGAACGAAGACAGAATACCAGTGGAATGGAGCTCCTAGACCGTCATCCCAGTCCCCAAGAAGAGCGCAAGATTGTCGTGCGAAAACCATAGTGGCATCGGCTTGGTATCCATCGCATCCAAGGTGCTCTCTTGTATTATTTTGCGCAGGTTGATCCACCATCGGGAAGGACAGATTCCTGGAGATCAAGCTAGGTTTCTGTTGTAACTAACTGCTGCCGTCGCTCCAGTGCCTTAGTGTCGGAAAAAGATAAGTCAACAAGGCTTTACTGCGAACAAGCAAGCGCAAAAATTACAAGGAGCATCGCGGTATTTGACCCTGAATCCAGGCTGTCCGACCGGCGTTGGGTGAACGCCCATCGTCGATGGTCGTTGCTGAACTAATTGACTGCCAAAGAGTCATGTCGGAAGCTGGCTTTTCTGGCCCCAAATGCTTGACGGCTTTCCTACTGCGGTTTTGGTGAAGTTTCAGGGTCTCAGTAGGCTTCGAGCATTCTGGGATTATTTTCAGGAATCTAACCTTCCTGACAGCTTCGCCCCGGTCGAGGATGCAACGACCATATCTTCACCTCGAGACAATTTATTGAGCAGAGCCACACTTTCAAACGTCCTAGGTTGGTCGTTTTTCTGGATCTGAAAGCTGCTCATCACTCTGTCGACCGGCGGAAAATTTGGCGGCATCTGCCGATCTAAATTTATATCCCTTATGGGAGCATTGTATGCGAACTCCTGTGGGCGCGTACGAGTATACGGCAAGCTTTCGCCTGAGTTCACCACGTCCAGTGGTGTAGGACAAGGCTGCCCTCTTTCATTTTTCCTCTTCAACTTTGTTATTAATGTGCTGCTTGAAATTTCTCCGCCTGACTCCAAAACCTCGGGGTCGAAATGGCTTCGGGACGTTCGCTCACAGACAACACTGCTCTCCTTGGTTCAGATCTTTCACAAATGAAAAACCATTTTAAACAGTCTAGATAATTCTTCCACACGGTTTGACATGCGCTTCACACCTGCAAGGTGTAAACTGCTGCTACAACAGTGAGTGGGGCCAAGCCTAAACCTCATGCCTGCAGACGAGTCAATCGACGTAGTAGATAAATTTGTTCATCTGAGCATTTGTATACTTTCTGGGTGACGGACTGGAGGTGAGAATACTACTCGTATCGAGATGGTCAGCGCAGATTTTGCCAACTTCCGACACCTATGGTGCCGGTATGACGTTAGTCGTCGTCGTCTTCATTATCATCAATCATAAACAGCAACGTCAGTGTTGACAGTGATGCTTCGCTGCTGTACAACCACAAAAACTATCTAATATGTAAATCCTCAGAATGGAAAGAAGAGGAAAGAGTGGTTGGATGGGAGGAAAAGTGGTGCTGGCCTATCGCAAGCATTCTGAGGTACCTACACCTCTAAGCACTCAAACAAGCTGGAAAGAAACTGACGGCACGAACGCCACTGACATCGATCAGCCGCCATTTCTTGCAGTGTCCCCAGCCAAGTGCAGGACGGGTAGGTGTACTCCATCCTGGAAGACGCACCACACGAACAACACCCGAACTCTTCGTAATCTCCCTCACACCCTTCTGCCAATTCACCTTGCGGTTTGTGCCGGTGTGAAGAAGATACGGAGAATACTCATCTCGGTAGACGGTGTTTTGGCATGTGTAGCACACGACCGAGCCACCGCAGTTGATGGGGCTGGATGTTTTCCGCCAATGAAGAACCTGCTGCAGGACAAAATACCCGTTTCCTAATCACCTCGTTACGAATTCATTGACACCATCCGCAGGCTCCAGCGCTTCAGAGGCATGGATGGTCAAAAACTTGAAGACGCCTCACATCATCTGTAGGCAGAGGCCACGTATCACAATACAGTCCTTACTGAAGCCAGTTACCTGCGACAATTATGACCCAGTGATATGCCTGTTTGACGCCACAAATGACGCAAATTAGCAAACGTGACTCGAGCCTTCTAAATTCTTGCATTGACTTCATCAGACACATTTCCGTCAGAGCTAATACAACCGCCAAGGTATGAAAAATTCTTCACAGCCTCCAGTGATTCTCTTTGAATTATAAGGCGTATGTTCAGAGACTGTACGTTCTGAAGCAGGACTTTGAAGGTGCAAGCCGCAAGCCTAAAAGATGGTATAACATTAGTCAGTTTATTCAGCATGGCTTGTGCTTCGTCTTTGGGTCCACCAAGCTGCTCGGTCTGCATGGACACTCAGTTTTACCTGGTATCGGATGATATGTCTGGTTGAGTTGCGGTTATGGCCAGGAGGAATCTGCTGCCAGGCCTCCGGCAAAGCTACAGCCCTATCAGAGAACCAATGTTTGGATGAGGTTGGTTGGGTTGTACCGCTGACGGAAGTCCCGACTCTCAGTAGCACTGTAAATATCCGTTCCCAATGGTCGTTAATATGCGACATCGGACCGTACGACAGGCGCTCGATGAGTGGGTTCTGAAAGTTTCGTTTGACTTCTGGGCCAACTAGCTTATCAATGGATATGTGAGGTGTGGGTATTTTGCGTATACCTGAAGGGCGCAATGAAAATCAGCAGCGCACAGGCGGATGTTCGGAGTCCACGCTGGCAAGGTTGTCTGTTAATGGCAAAGTTTACACCGTGGCAGTGAGATCCATACTCCTTCATGGATGAGAAAAGTGGTTTCTACGCGCAGAGAACATACGAAAGTTGTCAGTGTTCGACTATCAGTGTCCCCGAAGCATTAATCGGGTCTAGTGCGACATCGGATCATCAATACTGAGGTACGCCAGATGGCTTTAGGAACAATGAACTCTCCCACGATGGATGAATTACTCACGACACCGTTCTCGTTTTCGAAGAGAAGGCGCAGGTGTTTCTGGATGAACTGACCAAAGTCATTCCCTCCTTTTGTATGCACTTTGCACCCACAAAGTGTAAGGTCATGCTCCTGGACATGCAGTCACTGAACACACCACTTACAATCCAGGGAGAGGCACTGGAAGTTGTGGAGCGCTTTACGTATCTGGGAAGTTGTGTTAGTTCTGATTGTAGTGTGACAGACGAGGTCAATGCACGAATCTGCAAGGCACGGGTCGCGTTTGCTAATTTGAGGCACCTACGGCGTCAAAGTGGTGTATCCCTGAAACTCAAAGGACGTGTTTATCAAGCTACAGTGCGGGCTGTTTTGTTGTATGGCTGTGAGACCTGGCCTGTTCGAGCAGCGGAACTGAGACACTTCAGGTGTTCGACAATCGTTGTCTCAGGACCATAGCTCCTGTGGGATGGTGCCGGAGACTCTGTAACGAGGCAGTTAGAAAGCGAGTTCTCGGTTGTGCAACACTAACCTCCACTGAACGTGTCCTACATCAGAAGCTGTGTTGGTTAGGCCATGTATCGTGTATGCCGAACCATCGTTTGCCGAAGAGAATGCTATTTTCCGTGCCCAATTAAAAGTGGCGGAAGCAGAGAGGTGGTCAGCCCTTGAGCTAGCACAGGGGTATGAAAGAGATTAAGAAAGGTTTGGATGCTGTCAGTGCTACTCGTCCACCAGGATGGGGACCGCTCGATCCCCACTGCGCCAGGTTGGAGAAACTACAAGATATGGCCGTTAATCGATGGCATTCATGTTGCTAGTTTCTATCCAGATTGCCTGAATGAGTGTTTGGATTTGTAGGCACCTCGAAATGATTGTAGTAAGGTAGCACTAAGTCCCTTTCCCATCCACCCTTATTCTTTTCTTCACAATAAAGCTTTCAAATAAATCATGGCTGTACGGCAGCGAAGCGTCAGTGTTCAACACCGATGCCATTGCCTCCAATGCTATACTGTATGTCCTAGCCTCTCCCACTTCCCGGTGATCGACACTATAGCAGATGGAGCCAATGTACCTATGGTATGTGGTTTGTAGTTGATAAACTGCTTGATGTTGGGGCTAGCAAATAAATGGTACACATCTGCACGCGGAGGATAGCCGTTTTGTTTCTAGCAGTGGACAACCTGTGCAGAATTGTGGGATTGCTTGATGTTCATACCAACATTCAACCAGGCGATTACTGGACAGCCCATTTATAAGAATTCACAAGACTTTATTTAAAAATGAGGCTCAATGGCTTATTCACCTGCGAGATGAAATCCATAAATTTGTGAGAGTTCAACACGGAGTCACCACCAACCAGTCCATTATTCTGGTTGAGAGCGAATATCGCTCCAGGACTCAAAGTATTAAACAAACAAATGAAATAAACAGATGCATTAAACGGGTTGTTACCATCCCCATCTAGAGTTACCATCGGGAACATATGTCCCCGATAAATCATGCAACATTAGAAGGGACCATAACACTTTCACAACCCCCGACAATATTGGTTTGTGCAAGCTACTTTCAACCTCTAGTTATCCCGTCTGGAGGATACCGTACCTGTCGTCGCTGCGCGGTCACCGAAACAAACTGCCTCCAAAATACAGCTGAAAATGAGTCGAACGGTGCCGATACAACGCCCTTGTCACTCAGATATAACTCAGTCATAATGATCTTCTTCCTCTTCCTTCCCATCATCGTCAACAGCACATAAGTAGTATACACCGGCGCTTCGCTTCAGTACAGCCATAATTTACTTGAACGCCTTGTCATTACCCCTTCTCACCAACAGCATCGAGGTGAGTCCTTGCCTGCATTTGTGCGACCCAGTGAACACTAACTAGTCCGGAAGGTTCAAACCTCTCGTTTTGTATATGCATTCAAATTCATCTCAAAATCATCTGTAGCTTTCCACAGTCAGGTTTCGTATTCCCTAAACAGGTGGACGGAACTGCCTTCCATCTTTTGAGGTTATGTCAGTAGCGGCCATCCTCTGTAAGTTGTGCGGAACCAGGAGGTGCAATTTCACACCCACGGTTTAAACAGAGGACATTCCAACGAAGCGCATGAACAAGACAAGTGCTAAAGCGCTGCGAGACTCTTAAAAAGGGCATGACCTACAAGTGGCCGGAACAGTAATTTGGTTGAAATAAATAAACAAATGAATAACGAAGACTGCAGGAGCAAACAGCAGGAATATAGTTAGTGGTGGCAGTCTAAACCGCTGGGTCTCCAAGTAGAAGGTTGAGTGCTGATAAATCTGGAGGGGGCTGAGATTTCCTGCACTACATTAGTGACGAAAATTCGGAGATCTGAGGTTCACATTTGTGACGTGGGTCCATTGCAGCTGTTGCAGATTTCCAATTGGAAACTGAACCGTGGGTAGGGTGAGACCAAACTTACTTTCTACTGCCCTTCTTCTTAGAGTCTAAGTGGTCTTTTATTTATCCGCTTGAGTGAATGTGTCTCTTTGCTACCATCGAACATACCTCAAAATCCGCTAAAAATTGTCTGTGTTGGGGATGTGACGGTTTACTGGCGTAGGATGAGAATATTATGGCTTTCGGCATCATTAGAACTGCACTGCTCTTTCTCAGTGGTCACATGTTGCTCTAGGTGACCAATACCATTAGGGTCGTTGCATCGTTTTCGTAGCACCATCTGCCCGTCCACACCTACACTCCGTCCCTGATCACTCACGGCACCAATAGTGGACTTTTTGCAGTCGCTCCCACCGTTATCAGCTCCCTTTAGTTTGACGAAAACGGGATGACTTAGCTATATAACCTCCGTCTGCCCGTGCCCCTGTCACAGTCGTCAAAGCCATCGTCAAAGCCACCTGTTGCTTTTCCTGTTTGTTTTGACTAACCGCAAGTGGCGTTTATCATAACCCCGTTGTCCTTCCCTGCTCTTTGCCCCCTTTTTCTATCCCCGTTGATTGTTTACCTGACGTCTACTTTTGGGTGCCTAGCTTCTGGGCTTCTCCCGCCCTCACTCTTTCCAACTGTCTACCCTGAATGGCTGACATGTGAGTCGAGCCTGCTACTTTCTGGTAGTTGCCGGTCGTGTCGACCAGTTCGCTAAATCGGCTCCTCTGGCAACCAGCGTTCACATATACCCTCGTGTTTTATCCCCTCTCCAACGGGACGTAGCCTGCACTCCGGTTTGGTTTTGATACACGTGCTGTCCAGCGGTGCCGTCCGCCAAAGACCACAGACACTCACTTGACACCTGTTGTTCCAGGGAATTCCCGTCTCTCTTTTATAGAGAACTACCTCTGACACCGGCCTTGTACTCCCGTATACCACCCGTTTGTCCTGCCTGCCCGGTACTCATATGTTTATATTTGAGTATTATTTTGTCCGCTGGTTATTGCTTCCAGAACGCAACGCTTTCCTACTGCCCCTTTTCTGATGCTTCTCATCTGTGTTGGGGTTAAGTTTACCTTCTGTTTAGTTCGGACTGTCACCAACCCCACTGTCACCCCTTTATCCACTACCCTCTTCCAGCTGCTTCAAATGTCTAGCAACTACTGAATGCCATCTTGAACCTGATAGTCTCATTATCCTGTAGGTTTATAAGCCGTCCGAACCTGAGAGTCTTCCGGCGGGCCTGCACCAAACCGTTCGAAGATACTGTACCCTTAATATCTTTGATCCCGTAATCGGTCCAGAATAGCAAGGCCACCTCCTAATATCTAGCTAATATTAGTGCAGCACTTGAGGACACTTACACCGCCCTACCTTCCTCGCGCTCAGTATAACAGACCGGAAAACTCTCTCAGTACTACACTAAAAATTGTGTACCACCTCATGTTGGCGAGTGGTTCACTGCCAAGTATATTATTAAGTAAACCCTCTCCTGGGACCCAGTGAATCTGAAACAGATATCAGTGTAACTGCACTCTTCGGTGATCACTCCATACCAGAAATGGAATGAATCGGCTGTTTCACCAAGGAAGACCCGCCCAACCCCCTTCAAGTACTCGTCACAAATTCCTGAGCCATAGAACCCACCCATTACCCAATGCGCGCAGCGTCACCCTAGATTCTGTCAACGGGATCAAATTCTAGAACTCCTTTCACCAGAGCGGTCCCAACTGCCAACCCCCTTTCGCAGCTTCTTCCTCTAACTACACCACTTCAACCTAACCAAATCGCTGAATCAAATGCCTGTGATCGACAGTAAGGTGTCGCGACACCCAGGAGATTTCCAAAGACTCCGCTCTTTCTACTCCTAATCCTGACTGGACTTATCTGCAAAGTTATAATGAACATCAGTGGATAAACTACTACATACCAGTTGAGAAGAGTAAAATGTTACGCGGACGACAAAAAGCGAGCCCCTGTGTTCAAAGTTGGCTGGTTGTCAGTTGGGGTAAGTAGGTATTTCGACAAAGCCCTGATGGGAACTTCCCTCTCAGGAGCCAAGTGTAGCAATTTATGTTGGAGGTGCGGTCTTTCCTAGAGCCGCAGGAAATCCGTTCCTAAGTTTTCCAAACTCGGAATAGGGAAACCACGTACCACGGTTGATGCGCCGATCTGGGTGGACAAGGCAGACGCCGAACGAGTCTAAGCGGAGAGCTCTTGGGTGTGTTGTTGGCCTCTAAGAATTTTGCCGATCTCATCAAGAGTCACCATCTAAAGGCTGATATATACACTTCTAAGATATGAAATGCTTTTGTTGTCTCCGTCTTGACAGGTTGCACTGAAATGCTAAAAAATCTCCCATTTCGGTGCAGGGCGTTATGTTTTTAGCGTGCTAAGGAAGATAAAAATAACCAATATTTCACGAAAGGAGGCTATCGCACAGCATCTGCTGAAGCGATACAAAAGGAAGGATGTGGTTTATTCTGCCTGAGAAATCGTCAAACGCATGTGAACGCCAAAGCTAAGTTGTGTTAGTGGTTAATGAATGTAACTGCGTTCAGTAGTTGGATGGGCGCACGAAAAATGTGGACAAAGTTAGTCATCAGGTACTTTGAACGAGTACAAACTTAGCGCCTCGTAGTATGTGAACGAAAGAAGAGAACCCTTATGGCTCGTTTGATGGAACGCAAAATTTCTGCGCGTTCCACTGAAATTGTGGCTTTTGTTTGTTGCGGCAGTTTTTTGACTGTGGGCCTCTCAGGTCAAACGTACGTGCAGAGCGCGAATCATGGGTTCTGTCATGGCACCTGTCAGCGTTACAAATGTATCTGGTTAGGGTCACCACATTTTACCCTGTTTTCTATTGCAAAATTTTGCTGAATTTGATATCAGTTTCCATTAAAATTTCTCGACCTCACTCATGCCCTTTTAATCGTACTGCTGCTAACTACCGCTTGGTGTACAAAGCCTCGGCGGATATTTGAAAACTACATATTATCGGGATGAGGTCTACTATTTAAATAGTTTCAGTCAGGGAGAGATCAATGTAATCAATGGTGGCAACCATTACTTCCGCTCTGGTTGTAGGTGCATCATTATGAATCAATTGGTTGCATCCGTAATAAATATCTGATTTTGATAAGCTCCCTCTGGCAATTGATGTTTCCGCATTTTGTTTGGTGATTAACCTGCTGCGTCAAAAAGTTCCACCGCATAGCCCAGCGAGCAGACCACGCTGTTTTTTAGCGGTCAGTTTACACGTTCAGACCGTTCAGACCGTTCCCAAGAGTGAAACTGGGTACGAAGTAACTTCGCCTGCCTAGGTAACCACGCGGAAATTGTGCCTTTCTGATGCTATCGCAAGTAGATATGAGTGGTCAAAAACTACCGGTCAGAATCGTATTTGGTATATTTTTCTCCGCGGTCGCACGAGTTACACTCTGTTACCCATATTACCCCAAGTTATGACGTACCGGTTAATGTATGGCAAACCAAGAAAACCTTCTAGCGCCTATTTTTGTTCCCTGCTAATAAACCACCCAGGTACATTAATTGGGACCCACGAGGATGCCTGGAATTTTCTTCCTCGGTGCTGCGCTTTCACTCAGTCAACACAACGGAGGCTCTTGGTGTGCAGGCATATTTCGGTCAGAACGATTCTGGACCACTCTACGGGTAAGATTGTCAGTTCTACTGGAAAGAAGTTAGGAGCAGAAGATGGGACAACAACAAAGGCGACGTAAGCTTGGTCAAACTAATGTAATTTAACGCCAAACGACCAGTGCGCTTATTTCATCCCAGCTACAAAGCCAACTTTGAAAAACAACGTGTTCTGCCTTCGTAAGCATAGTGTGCTGCACTTTCACTTTTAATGATGATGCAACTTCCAGGAAAGGTGGATGGTACCGCAGTGCCGGTGAGCATAACCAAAGCTCTTACATACTAGACAGCTAACTGCATGATTCAGGAGGTAACCTAAACATGCTGTTCTGTGCTACCAGGTCGAAGGTAGTAAACATGCTGTTGGTTTTGTTGGTATGACGGTAGATTGCCATAATACTTGCCAGGCAAGCGAGGGGTGTGTGGGCAACCGCGTGATAAGCACTTGCCTACTGAGCTTTCAGCAATGTTTTATACTACATTGGGCAAGTTAATCATCTGTTCTCCGGCCAAACTGTTTTATTTTGTCGTAACCAATTTTATTCTGCTGGCTCGTTTTTGTTGTAATCCGGTGATAACTTTGTGTTTATCAGTCCCTAATTCTGCTTCCATATACCGGCCCTTTTTTCACTGTGTTTGTTTATGATGTAAGGGAAAATGCACCGCCACTTGAACGGATTGCGCTTTATTCACAGTGGTAATTCACCCTAACGGTTGTTTTTGCTGGGCTTTTACCTTCTATAGTCAGCCTCAAGCTTACCTTTAGGTTTCTTCATAATCAGCAAGCGGCCAACGCACACCAGACTCATACACACAAAGAGCAGGTGACGATTAGTTAAAGGAAACTGTCACCGTCAAATTGAATCGCCTGCGTAAATAAGTGCTTGCTCTAGACATCTATTAGTCATTAAGTCCTAACTGCCCTACCCGCGTTAAATCGACTCTTTTGACGGGCAACGTTAAGGCTAGTCTGGAAAATGCGACCAAGGGGTTTCTTTATCATCAACGGTAAACCTGAGCAAAATATGAAGGTCAGAGTGTCTTGGTAAGATGATAACCATAACAGTATCACCGACAAACGCATCAACGCTTAAAGCAGCCGCTCAGCAACAAAGTAGCTGAAGTAGCGCAGAATTACTGACAAACGGTAAAATATTGGTTTGTGTGCATCCTGTCTTGCATTTGCTACAATTATTTGGTCATGAGCTGCAGATGCACACCGATAGTAAATTTCACTTTAGGAATATAACGACTATAACTATTACGAAAAAGAAAAACATCTATTTCCGAATTTAAATTATGTTTAACACGAAGCAAAGCTTATATTTTTCGCATAGTCACGCAAGACTGCAGCCACAAAGATGCGGTAACGGTTCTCCGGGTGGCATTATGAAAACAACAACAAATTTTCCGCAGATGGCTGAAACTACGTCCAAGTGCTGTTGGTAAAAAATTTAGAACCATGGAGAGGTTCTTAGTGTGTTGTTTTTGCTGGTTGCCTAAATGTTGATAGCCGCCCAAAGTATACTATAGTGTGCGGAGCCAACTAACGCTCGTGACCCGATAGTTATCCGACAGCACGCAATCACCGTGGCTTGTCCCACCCGCGAATTCCTGAAGCCGCACACAGGCGTCAGTTGTGGCCTGAATTCAGCTGGCAAGTGCGTCATATATGATACATCCTGAACTCTGAAGTACCAAATGACTTCTATGTAGTGCAGCCGAGCGCAAATGTGGAACTGGTTCTGCTTGAGCTTCAATTATAAAAAATGCATTTTATTTAATGGTCATAGAGCCGTGGATTAACACACGGAATTGAGGCTTTTGCCTGAGCTTCCTGTTGGAGAACTGTTCTTGTTGTTCAGTAAACTCCACGCACTATGCAACAATATTCACAGCAGAAAGCCGCTTATGCAGTTCAGTTAATTTCCGCGGCCTATCCAAAGAATAAAATTATCTCCCTAAGGCGAACTTTCGATTTCCTTCGGGATAGCAGTTGACTTCCCAAGCTATGTGAACACGCATTTCTGATCGTGACAGTAGGCACAAGTGAAGGACCGACTGCCACTTTTTGAAAGGTTTCAGTAACAATACCTTCATGTTTTCATACGTTTCACATAGATTTACATGGAGGCATTTCAACAGCAGCGAGTTCAAGGGCAGCCTAAGGCTGGTATATGGACGGAAACGCATGCATCGGATAAATAGGTACATAGCTAGCCTATAATCTCTCTTGCTCTTCTGTGGTCAGTGCGGAGAGCGTTGTTATGAATTAAAAACACACTGACCGGGACGGTACAGAAAATGACGCAGTGTGATGGAATAATCGCAAGTGCCATTTATGAGTAACCATACAAAATTAAAAAAACACTTTCAATAAAGTACTTGAGTTGCATAAGTAGTTGATTAGTGTAAACCAAGCTACTCAACTAGGACAAAATGTGATCATGGAATAAAACGTTACAGTAAATAATCGTTTGAATTTATGAACAAAAAATTTTTCCTCATTAAAGAATATAAAGCCACAGTCTGAAAGAAGGACAACCGCGCGGATGATGATTCCGCGTGCAAGAACTCGTGAGCAATATGTATATTAGGTGAAGCTGTTACGAAATACCATCCTGATATTGCAAAATTCGTCGTAATTCTGTGCGTTTAAGCTTGTTATTCTGTTCTGCATTTACTTTAAAATCCGCTAAAATAACTAGTTGGTTCTTTGGCGCTTTATGAAAACCATAAAGCCTGATTAGCCTCACGGTTCGCACTCGGCCGGCGATTTTGTTGAACTCACCTCGCAGGTTGTTTTCTATCGTGGAAATTTCGTGGTGTCAACAAGTTTTGACGGCTAAGCAGCATCCGTCTCTAAACATATATGGACTGCGATGAGTCGGTAAGAGAGGCTGGAGGGATTGGGTTACCGTGGCTAATAATGATGTTTATTCCCAACTAGTGGGTAGCATACCTCCAAGCATGATCATAAATTTACAGTCAGAATAAGAGCATGACTGGTGGGGTTTGTGGGTACTGGGAATTCCGTGGAATCGGGACGGAAACATAAAGAGTGGGCATTATCCGAAGTAGACTTGGACACACCTGAGGCGGCATGGGTAGGGAACCAAAATTACAAGGGCTCTTTCTTATGGGGAACATATCAGATGAGACAAGGTACGATCATTAAGATTTGAAAGTGGCGGGCAAAAACAATACGAGGGAGTGCATAGCAAGAGGATTC
>SJOL01009229.1:14685-154953 GCA_004794785.1 Opisthorchis felineus | reverse complement strand
AGCCACAGTGGTTCGAGGCCTAGGATTTGACAGCGGGAGCGGTAAAAGAGAGGGTTGGACGGAGGGAACAGTTTTTTCGTGAATGAGCGTTGGACGCTGTCAATTGCAAGTCTACAACTTTGGGTATAAAGGGAGGAGAATGAGGGACAGAATTCTACGATTGGTCGTACGCATAGCTTAAAAATTCAGCCATTGTGTCTGGAAGGTGAAAGGAGCGTAGTATTAAGAAACTGAGCCTGCGTGCTGGAGCGACCTGGAACTGCACCTGGTGGGAAAAGCTAAACGAACAGGAGTATCTGAGGCCAAGATCTTTGATCTCCGTGGAATGAGGGATAGGATTTTTAAGGGCACACGATCGAACAGCATAGCCTTCAAGCGACCGGCTTCTGTAGCACATCATATATCTGCCGTGTAATGAGGTCATTAACGTGGACAACGAGCGTTCAAAATATTTTTACGTGTACTAATGTCCACGGTTGTTTGTGCCCAGGTGCATGAAAGCTGGCTTACCTATCGGATATTACACTTTGGCAGCTAATGACTGCGGCCTGGAGCCGCTCGTAAAACTTAGCCTGATATTTAATTGGTCATTAAATCTAAAGTTTTACGCGGCAAACCACAGAAAATGAACATGTGGTGTCAATGCTGACTGTTAGGGTATTCAGTTACAGTTGTCCGCAGCTAAGCATGCCGGTTGCAATTCTCCACCATTAAATGCGAGAAACTAAACAGTGCGAATTTGGATGCAAACACGAAATAAAATATCAACCTGATTCTAAGCTGGCGGGCTGGCATTCCAGATATCGGCAACAGCTTCTCCGAAAGTCTCGTAGGGCCTTTATTCATTCATTTTGGCTGGTCCCCAGTTTACGCCCATATGGTCCTCCAACTGAATCAAAATTACCCGTCACTCTATATTGGCCTGACTTTACCTGTGTCTGTCTTCTCGGCTAACCCAGATAGATTGGTTGACTAGTTGAACATAAGTAGACCAACCCCAACTAAGAATGGTACTGTGTCACACTGACACAACGATGCGGGCTAACGGCGTCAAACTGAAATTTTTGGGCTAGTTCATACACTTTCAACAGGGAGGGACAGTTTGTCCTTACTTGGATTTCAGAGCACTATCAAATAGGGGACGCAACCAAAACAAGACCAAACCAGCCGCTAAAGGCAGGAAAAACAACACCGTTTTACGGATTTGCAGTATTGTGGGGTCTCAAAATCATCTGTGATTAGCGAAGCATTTGTGCTACCAAAAGATGTCGGGTATACGAAGGCATCTTGTTGCGAAGTCACAGGCCAACCCTCCCTGCAGGAAGCACCTGACAACCATGAAGCTTCCATCCCTTGCAAATGCTACCCATTCCGGAAGGTGGAAAACAACTAGTCATCGCTGCAGCTTGTGCAATAACGGGGACCTACAGCTACCCAGTGTTTTATCCGGCAGGAAAGGCTTAGCCGGCAAATCAGCGCGGTCGGTTTGAACAATCAGACTGAAGATGGCCATCGCAACCTACAAGTCGAGGAAGGGCAACTGAAATGACATCTGACAGTGGGGCAGTGAAAGCAGAACAAAATGTTCATAGTGTGGGTACTGAAGCTAGGTACAGGCAACCGTGTTAGGCAAACGCGCACCATGTTTTTCAGGTATGACTGAATGGGATGTGGAACCAAGAAATGTATCATTTTGAATCATTTCGACGACCCTTTTTGTGTGCACATGAAGTGTTGCATGATCAGAGGAATTGGTGTGGCTCCCAAGAGCGAGAACTCATGGCTGTTTTCGTTAATGTTCGTTCGAGCTTAACGACGCATAGCGACAGAGGATGGACAGAACTGATGGCGTGAGCCAGGATCGGAAGGCATGGGTCACCGAGTCTCGAGGCCAAAAGTAAGAAAACGAGGACGGTGGATATTGGGGTGAAAGGGCTATGCTCATTGGTGAGGAAGGAGGTGAGTACTGGCTAAGAATGGCCGGGGGAAGCTGTTCTAAATGCAGGGCAAAATTGGATAGCCTTCATAATTATGCACACATCCTAAGAATCCGCATAAGGGCTAAAAACCCGTGTGGAGGTTGGGCACACCCTGTTTTGCTGCTCCACGGTGCGTTCTTGTACCCGCCACCCTTCCGGTAGCACGGTTTTTCGCCCACTGTCGGTGGTTTTGAGCCTGGCCTTTATTTCAGGAAATCCATGAGAGAACACCATTGTTGTCCATTTGTAGCTGCTAGGTTGGACTTTTTTCAGTTGTCCTATATATGGCAACGCCATGAAATGCGGGTGAACGAAACTGTGAGCATTAGTTAGCAAAAAACGTACGGTTTAGTTTGAAGATGTCTTGCGACGCCAACGTCTTACATCAACGCGCAAAGCGGTTGATACCCGCTTCTTGGTTGGGGTTGCACCTCATCAAGTCCACCTTGTCAGCCAAACATAAAATATGCGCTGTTCTCCGCTGCCTGCAGGAGCGCTGACATATAAGCAGACTAAAGTATGATGAAACCTGTTTACTGAAGCTTACAGCAGCGATTGTAGGACCACTGACCGAGGTTCTGCGTTCACCTTCCTACCTAAATCATAATAACTTACAGCTCACGCAGCAACTTCTGTTTAAGCTAGTGTCTTTTGATCAAATCAGAAGTTATATTGTAATCATTAATTTAGTCTGATGTCTTCTATCACACCACCTGTCTGCAAAATAGAGTCCTTCCGACGGGATCCTAACTAAAATGATTAATACTACCACTTTTCGCCTTGTCAGGCATTCGCAACTGACGACATTCGTGCTCTTATCGTATCTGTGCTCTTACTATCACGCCGTTGGCCTGTCAACAACTAGTTGGGAACAATCATTGTTATTATCGAACTAGAGCTGGAGGCGGCAAGCCATAGGCTAGGTGAGTGTTTGAAATACGTGCAATTGGTTCCAGCACCTAAAAACAAGCAGGTTAACCTTCTTAATTAATAATAATTATATTTTTTCCATTTGGTGGTTAGCACACCACCGGGCATGAGTAGAATGATACAGTCAAAATAAAGACGAAGCTGATGGGATCTGTGGGTAAACAGGATTGCGCGAGACTAGACACCCACACAAATAATGGGCGTTATCCGAAGCAGATGCGGTGAGATCCGAACTGGCAGGATCCAAATGTTGTAGACATCAAAGGCAGAGAAAAAGTTATTAGGGTGTTTCCTAATTTTTAAAGAAGATATCAAGCTGAAGCAAGATCGGACAATTACGATTTCAAAATGGCTGGTAACAACACAACAGAGGGAGGAGAAACTAAGGCATCCTTCCCTGCACGAGATAAGAAAAATGCAGCTTGCGGAAAAAGAGGAACCAGAACAACTGATCTGCTGAAGCAGCGGTGTGAGACTGATCCGGCCGGTTAATTTGAACATAAACTGAAAAACATTTCTGAGGCTCCGTGGCTACGTGGGCAGTTGGGTTTATGGCCAAGTTCACGGTAAGCGTACGTAGGGATGATGAAGTGGAGCAATTCGCAATACGGATCAATGGAAGCTGAAGCCTCATAATTGCGATGTACGTTGAAGCTGTATGAACTCACTGGATTCGCTGTTGCAGCAGGGTAGGGCTTAAAAGTTCCTTGGGAGGGTGGGTTAGTGCTAAGGCACAGGAAAGTAGGTGAAACGTAAAGAAAATCAATGACTTTTTGGGAAGCACAAGCTGAAAGTTCTCACTGGATGGTTATATCCAAACGAAAGTTTGAGAAGATTATAAGAAACCCTTTGCAGAGCTGTCCGTGGCCGGGAAAAACAATCTGTTCATCTTTACGGGCAAAGGAACGAGTATGCGATAGGGAAAAGTCAGGAGTAGGAAGGGAATAGCTTCGGGTGTGCCATCAGACTGGGTCCCAAGATGAGCAATACCCGCTTCGACCTGAGAAGTATCTGGAGAGGAATGAGACGAGAATCATTATTCTGTGAGCCGACGAGTGAAGTGTAATTGAGTATTCTCATGCAGTTAGAGAGTTGAGTTGAGTCTACATCCCCGGACATCCTAGAGCGGTCATGGCCTTGGCAGTTGAGGCCTTTGACCGATAGGCTTTACATTGGGCATGTTGGAGAGATGAGCGGTGAAGAGCTGTAGTTTATCAACTGCTAGGAGAAGGAGGTGGGGTGACAACGCTCGTTTACCAAGTCTTTGTTTCCGGCGTCATCCACACTGCCGTATCGTCTTTGCTGTTTACAACTTGGGCTGGATCCTTTATGACTGAGGCGCATTAGGTTGAACCTAGGCCTTCTGCATCACCCAGTCTACCGACGGGCTTACATAGCTAACTGCCGTCCAGAGTGTTCTTCATGCCCTCCCAACAGAATCCACAACTCTGGATTTTTGCCCCCATTGTCGACCTGTCGAACTGCCTTTCGACAAAACTTTTTCCTTTGCTCGTATTCAAAACTATGGAACAAGCTCCCCTCCCATATCCCCACTATATCATCTCATGTGGACTTTCGAATGACCCTCGGTTCTTACCATTCTATTGAGGGAGCCGATCATCTTTTCGCGCCGCAGCTTACACTAAACACTTTCTTTGAAACGGGTCCTAAGCCCTTCTACTTTGTGTTCTCACTGTCCTATTACTTGGTCCTAGCATGTACACTCACCATCTCGAACCCCCTAGAGTCAACCCACAAGTACAACAACTATCCTCCCAAGTGTTCTTGTCCACAGATCACCATCTTATCCATCTCTTGTGCAGGCGTTCACCTCCTGGGACTACATCTGCACCTGTTCTCTGAAGTGTAGTTGTGTTCCAGAGAGTGTCTAGCGCCTGTCGTCGTAATTGTTTTGACGCACAAATCTCTGTATTTCTTTACCTCCGGTCCTAAGCTTCCGTGCCCATCCAACTTATTCCTAGTTCTCTCAAGCCTGGTCCCACCCATGAATAACTATTTCAGCTCTATTTAATGTCTGGTGCTTTGCTTTAACTAGATTTAACTAACCTTAGCCAAAACGAGGCCTTATCTCTTCACTCTTCAGAACCATTCCCCATCCTCTGATCATGCGCAGTGCACGCCCATCAAATGGTGGGTCTGAAGATGCGCAATGAATGAAATACTTGCTCGGTTCCACAGCCCACTCATTCACACACATAACACTGTGGTGCGCCTCTACTTAACATGGCGGTTCACACCAATGCTTCTTCATCGTTTAGCCATAGTGCACAGGCACTGAACATCTCCATTCTGCCCCCATGGCCCAAAAGGTAGTTGCCGTTTCATTTTCCCCCGCGACTTGCCTCTTCAAGTGGCTGTTTGCTGTTTGCTTGTTCGAAATGCCCAAGCTGTTATACTGGGGGATGGCTTTCCCCCCGACCGGATGAAATATCTGGTAGCTGGAGTCGTTTATTAGTGCACAAACCGCAATTATGGCTGCTTGGTGGCTTGTCACCGAGCCGATCTTGAAGCATGCACGAGGGATGAAAACCTCGTGTGGTGGACGGGCACCCAGCAGGGAGGGTTGCCCCGTTACGTTGCATCATGGTGCGTTCGTATACTCTCCACCCCCCCCCCAGTAGCACGGGTGCATCGCCCATGGCCGGCGGTTCTGAGCCTGGTCTTTAATTCAGGAAAACCATAAAAGAGCACCGTTGTTGCTTGCCTGTAGCTGCATTGGACCTGTTCCGGTTGTCACTTGTCTGGCAACACTAAGGAATACAAGCGAATGACAGCTGTCCTTTCGCTTGATTTAAAAAATATTTGCATGGGTAGCCTGAAGGTACCGTGCGAGGCTGACGTCTAACATTGAAGTACAAGGAGTTGCCATCTTCGTCTTAGTTAGGTTGCACCACCCCAAGTCCACTTCATCATCCAGACATTACGCAAACGTTCACCGCTTTTGTCCTTTGAAGCAATCAAATACACATAAACTGTAAATTCCTTATTATTTCCTGATTATCACCAGTCACAGCTAGCGCCTAACGACCGTTTTTGCCATACAAATTTTGCTTCTTGGAGCTGATAGAAGTGACTCGATGACTGGCCACCCATACTCTTACCTTTCTGTTAAGTTCACGTAGTAGATTCCAGTTAAACTGCGGTTCTTATCCGTTAACTCGGAAGCTGTTGCCCAACCGCTTATTATTTGTTTGCTGTCTCTGTTTACATTACAGCCCCCTTTGCACAAAGGAGACCATATTGTTGGGTTTTTAGCTGAGCTAAAACTACCACCTTGTAATTTCACCACGTAATCGCATGTTCCAACTAGTCCAACGGCTAGCCGCCCTGTTAACTACCTCGGCGGCTAAGTCCTTACCTTCCTAAACTTATGCACCCACTCTGGCTCAGTTACTACTTGGTTTCTAGGTCAGCCAGCAAAATCCACCCTTTCATGGATACATTTAGCTTGCTGTCATCCCCTTTTAGATTTGTTTATATTAGACATCGTTTTATATGATCCCTTCTGGCACTCGCCAGACGCTACTGCTCTCATCTTATTCCCTCTTCATTTTCCCTATTCCCAATCTTCAAACTTCGGCGGTAGTTGCGCAAACACCCCGTACAACCGTTATTCATTCAATCTGGCTTATCCCCACTCTCCACACACACATCCTTCTACTGATTGGAAATTTTCCGTGACTCTGTATCGGCCTGACTCTATTTGTGTCAATCTCTTCGTCCAACCCAGGTCCAGCTGCCAAGGAAATGCGTGTTCCCTTTCCGATTGCGGTGACCTTGACGACCGTTAAGGGGCTTTAAAGAAACCGGAGTATGTCAATGCAATGATGGCATGGCATTGCCATATCCAGTTTGATGGCACCCCCGCAACTATTCACTCCCTACTTTTGACGATGCCTTCTCGCCCCTTCGTTCCCCTACCTGCAACTGCGAAAAAACTTCACCTAGCCACAGCCACCTCCGAGATGCGTTCCTTCCAATCCACTGAACCTTGCGTTTGGATGTAAACATCTCGCTGACGTCCATTCTATGCTCCTCACAAAGTCAGTCATTTTCTGTGCAGTACGCGTTCCGTATTCTGCGTTAGCACCAACTTCCTCCCCCATTGAACTTTTACACCCGACTCCACCCCAACAGCGACACCAGTGAGTCTCTACAATTTCAGTGTGCCCCGTGACTCTGAGATTCCTGCTACCGTTTATGCGTATTGCTGATTCCTCTACTTCATCATCCCCACTTACGCTTTTCGTGACTCTGGCCATAAGCCCAACGGTCCAAGGCCGCAAGGCCTCATCGGTGGTTTTGCGTTCTAGTTCAAAGTGGCCGGCCTGATCGTGACACTTCTGCTGCTAAACCATATCCGTTGTGCTTTTTCCTCATTTTTTGCTATTTAGAGTTTTCTGATCTTGTGCGAGGCAGGATGCCTCTTGTTTTGCCCACTACCTTCAAATCTTTATGATGTGATTTTTTTCAGCTTCATATGTTCCTCAAAAGGAAGATAAAGTCCTAGTAACAGTTTTTCACTGCTCATGCTGGTTAAGGCGTGACTAAGTGAACATGGGATAATGCCCACTGTTTATGACACCGTCCCTTTTCCTCGCAATCCCATGCAAATCCCGCCAGTCGTGCTTTCATTCTTACTGTAACATTATGATCATGCCTGACTTTATGCAACCCACTTGTTGGGAGTAAACATTATTATTAATAATAATATCGGAAAGCCATCTACGTCACCAACCGGTATGCTACGGCCCACCGTGACCCCCAATTGTTAACTTGAATTCTTCTGAATGCGGGTTACTGAACCGTTCCTAAAACAGTCTCTGATGGTTCTCCGACCCCCTTTTCTCGCCATATTACGCTCAACTACATGATAATCTTTCTTCCCCGGAAGCCTCCCAGCTAAGCAACCGTAATAAGCTCTGAACACACCTATGCCTCAAACACAAGTTGGGTGGTTGGTAATTTGCTCGTCAGTCCTTCCTACCCGTGGACTCTTACATAACCAGCTGTAAACACAGTGCGCACACATCAGTTAATGAATGCTCCTCTTATTCACATATGGCCAGGCACGTTTGTGTCGTCCGCAAACCGCCACCATCTACTCTCTGCACCAGAACGTCCGTCATTGCTTTTGAAATCGGGCAGTGTTGCCTAAATGCGGCACTTAGAAATTGCGACCATTGTCAGATGTCTGTGATTTCGGCCGCGGTATAATGGCAGCAAAGAACCACCCTACACCATCGATGGTCCAAGAATATCCTTGATCCATGCTGGTCTTAAATGGTCACGATTCTTTGACCAATGCCACCTTTCCTGACAACCCCAACTGAATCACCCAAATATTCACGTTCGGGGCCTCCAGGGTTTAAAGTATGAAGTCGCAATGACTGAACCGCGACCGCCGTACCCGCTCTGATGAATTTCCTGTAGTTAAACATGTCTACTATTTACCTGCCCAAGATGCTACATGCGCCAAAGAGACCAACACAGTTAGAAGAATTTTTGTCAAAATTACGAAGTACCAACCAGCTTATTATATCGTCTGCTCGCACTGCTCATAAACTAACTAATTCCTCCTACACCGCCGTCAAAGACTCAGTATATCGGCGAAGATACTACTGTGCCGTGCACCCGATACAGTTTTCCTTGACTGTCACAGAGCAATTCACCAAACTTACTCCCCACAACGAACTCGTTGGCCGTGTCAGGTGGGTCACCTGCTGCAAGCATGGAAAACGTTTTTGCATAAATCTCGAATGGCTGCTTCATTATGAATTTACGCAGACGAAGACGACGAATCTATTGTTCATTTGCATTTTCAAAATTTTTCCAAATCCAATACAGGACAAAGCACGTGAAGAAGCTTTTTCACAATTTTTCACACATTCATCACGGAGACATCGTGCTGAACCATGGCGAGCATTGAAAAGGCGAATTCCGCGCCCAAAGTAGACTTTGAGTACGCATAAATTTTTTATACTAAATTGCGGCTGACTGAGATTGCAAGTTTCGAATAAATACCGTCAAACGCTAAAACATTGTGCAAACGATTCCTTCGATAACATTATGGCTTCCAAGACACTTGAGGTGTGATTCTAATGGTCACCTCTCGGGTTTTGCAAATAGAATGGGGTGCTCAACCTATAACGCCCGCCTCTTGATTGGATACAAGTGTAAAATGAAGGAGATCTCGTTTGAATCGTTGCGCGGATTGGTGCAGCATAAAATGTCATAAAAATGCTGCAGAAACGGGCTAACAGTAGGAAACGACAAATCAATTTGATTTGACGGCTAGCAACAGCGCAAGTGTTTGAAAACGTGAGCAAACTTTTTACAAAATCTGGTCCAACATGTCAGACGTCAAAAGTTTATAAGGGAGTACGATGCCGTGTGGGTTGATGTAGGAGTGTGCGGTGATTTGTACCTTTCTTTTGCTTTCATTATAACGTTACGTTACGCACCTGCACCTACTCCAGATACCCCTACCGCCAACCTAACTCCTTCCACTAGTCGTTCTGGACGACGTGTCCGTTTCCCTCAGCACTTAACTGATTACGAAACGTGAAGTGAGCAACTTTTTGATTCATTACTTTCATTATTCGAGCGTTTACCCCTTTCATGGCCAACGCTCTAGTGGGGGAGTAGTGTGGTGTTTTGTACCTTTCTTTTGCTTTCATTATAACGTTACGTATTTCACCAATTTCATAAACGATTTTTGTTTGAATACGCAAAACCACAAAAACGCGCATTTGTACAAAATTTACATACAATACAGGCGTGGTCGCATTCTCCGATTTTCTCTTCTCATTTCACTCGCGCTTACAGCGGTTATTCGCGAGCTTCATGTGCTAACTCTGGTATCAAAACATTTCAGACTGTCTTCGGAGTTTATTGTATATGAGAGCTTCCCGGAAAAGAAGACCCCTGGACATCCACGATCGGATTATTATTTATTCACTGGCCTGGGCCAACGACGAACTATTTTAAAAAGAACAATTCTTAGTGAGTCTGTTCCATTCGACTCTTTTTATTATTGTGTACTCAATTCAGAGTAATTACATTTATTTCTTTGCCACACGCTTCCTAAAGTAGTTTCTTGGGTACCCAGACCACTAAAAGTGTTTGCAAGGTAGATAGGAAAAACCCGCCTCACATAGACCAGCTTGACTTCCCCAAAATTACAGGCGATCAGTACTGAACGCCAGAAACGGTAAGAGGTGAAAATGGTACACGTGCATCTAGTTAAAGTCACCTTGAGTTGCTTCGTGACCCCTACGCTGTCCGAGCGCGTTAAACTTCCCCCACCAGCACGGACCCCCTCTGGTTGCTGAACATTTGGTATTTTTTAGCACCATTATCCTGACACACCCATCGAATCCAATTCTGCTGGCAGCCTAAATGCCATCAAATCAGGCACCATACATGGTCTCCCACATGTATGCCCGTTTTGAGACTCGTCCAGGTGTGCAAAATTCGAAGCAGTGAAACAAATTCTGTCATCCAAAGGCATCAGATAATTTTGACCATCGGGTGACCCTATCCCTACAGGCGAGTATATCGAAGTTAAATTCCTGGGTCTTCACAATCAGGGACGAATGACGTTTGTGATCGTGAAAGTTGTTTTGGAGTCTGCACACCAGTTCAGATTGTCCAGTACTTCATTCATTTGGCAGGCGATCGAGGTTCGTTCCAATTCCACCAGATGGGTCATCAACAGTTCTTCTCTATGCACCTACCTGCGGGTAACCGAGCCTTCCTACTACTACCGCCATCACTATCATAAAGGTGAGTAAACTATCAATCGACTGGTCTTCGCAGCATACCTTTCCGCCATTTGTTGCACGCTAAAGTATTCACAAACTCTCATGGCTTCTTCCCCTCCCGACAGGAAACAATGCCTCTCCAGACTCATTGGTGGCCTTTCTTCTACTGACGAATGTGGAAAATGCTATAAGGCACAGTTTGGTGGACGGTACATAATCCACTTCTGTGTATACCGCACTTCTCTGCAAATACGTGAAAATGCAGCTATATCGCTTTCCTGTAATACAACCTCTTGGAGTCTGGAAATGCCCAAAGTATCCGCAGCCTGTTGATCCAAAGGGGTGTTTTGGATCTGTTCCGGCAGCTGGAAGATCCGCCATTGATTGTTTGGCTGAAAGGACTAGCCTTGACTCAAGTCGAATGTATCTCATGATGAATCATTCAATGGCAGTTGTTGCACACATCTAAGGAGTGCAAATGATCGCATTTCACCGGTCATCTCCCTCTCGTGAAGGTTTGCACACCCACACACAAATAAACGAAGTATGTGCTTGCTTGTTTCTAATTACACACATTGCCGCAACCACCACACTCAGCACTTAAATTGATGAGGCTCAACCATTCAGTTGCATCCTGTCACTATCGGTCTGAGTAGATGGCGTTCCAACCGACTTGGATTAACGAGCCTATCCTCAAGTGAAATCTAGTTAGACTTTCGCATTTTGACTCCATGTGGCTCTTCAGCTCCAGTGAGTATATATAAAAGGATTCACGCAGGTATTATGCTCTACCTCATGTGTGATTCAATAATGATACTGTAGTCCGCGTATTTGTTTGAATCACTCAAGATAGTTAGTTGAGTTATGGCAACAGCGAGTAGAAATTTGTTTGAGTATGGAAACACCGAACGATGACAGGTACAAACTCTCAAAGTTCTAGGTACCTAGTCCCCGCAACGCCTCCCGTTGGTTGCCTCCGCCGAAACTATACCACCTGGCAACCATCTGGCAGCTTTACGATTCTATACGAGATAGAAAAGAAAGCATATATCGAGTTAGCGTTCAATATTTGCCCCCATCAGCCCCATCATTACTGCGAGGAGTACAACTTTTATCCTCATTACTGTTCTGCGCAGCTTCATGACAGTGCTAGCAACTGACAAACAATGTACAAAAACACCCCTTTCCTGCTGCGCAATACTCAGATATACGCAAATTTGTTACTGCTCTCTAAAACCACGGTAGGTTAACTGTGAGCTTACTCTACAAGTTAAAAGAGGAAAACCGACACTTTACAATCAGGAATACAGGGAATATAAAATGAGTGAAAACTTAATTGTAGTGTAGTACCTCATGGATGGATAGAGGAATACATTCTGTTCAATATCTGAATGAACCGAACACTTCGATTCCAAGAGCAAAGTGCAATGTTCTTTTGATAACCCATTGTTACTATTCAGCCGAGTTTTACAAATAGGTTTTGAGGTTTCTGATGTAGGCACTGTTAGGTGTTGTGATTTCAAGACGAAAGACACAATCCAAAATCGGTAGCAAAGATTTACCGAATACTACGAGCCCTTCGACTGTCAAATTCCAAGTGGACCCAAGAAGCGCTCCTTAGGCTACTGGCGGTCATCATTCAATCACCACTGGGATGCAAAGCCCCGACACACATCACATGAATAACAGCGGAAATTTGCGCATATGAGGAGGCAACCAAAGAGGATGACTCGAAGACAAACATTTCCAGCTTCACTGACTGTCACTTCGTGCTTCACTATCTCCCCTTAAATTTCTGCACGCTCACACAGACAAGTTTTTTGTTTATCAGGTCCAGAAAGCTTGGAGGCGTCTGACGACTCACAAGTGCAATTGTGAAGTTGCTTTTAATTCAAGTGAAGACTACAAAACGTGGAGGCATAAGCAAAAGCTTGAGGAAACACTTCAACAAAAGGTACCGAAGTTGTCCTACTAGTACTTTTGTGCAACAGCCTTCAAGGAAATGAACGTATGACACCGAATGTTAAAATCCTTGAGCAATAGCATAACACCTAGAACTGTAAGCCTGGACCATTAGTAGTCTACCACACACCCTTGCAATTTCACCAGCCAGCTGCCACGTAGCCTTAAGCTGACATAGGATGGAGTTGACACAGCTAGTTGAGTATTCTTCCGTCGGCATTCTGAACTTGTGTGTCAAGTACACGGTTTTACAGCCTATAAAACGAAGGAATTAATTGGCTGGACGGTCAAAAGGCAGCCATCCAAAAACGTTTTATGACCCGTAGAAAATTACTACTTAGAAGTAGCCAGCACTGTATTTTCAATAAAAAATCCTTGTGTAGATTAGGTAGTTCCTAATTTGGCGGACTTAAGGACTAAAAGGTAATGACAGTGTTTCACTTGATGCCAGATGTGGAGATATGGTCTACAGCCCATTGTGGAAAGCGAATTTTCCGTGAAACTTGTCCACATGTATTGGTGTGTTCATTCGTGGTCCAGTTAGCAGTGGATTTCCTCAAGGCACTGTTTCTATAACTACCTTGTCTACAGTACACACCATTGGTCTTTCAGAAGCGCTAGGGGTTAGGCCGCCGTAATATGCCGAGGACCTTCAGTTGTGAGTGGAAACCTAGCACCGATTCCCTCAGACTAATTATCTGTCAAAACCCTTGGGTCTTGGGATGCAAAAGCCTAGTTTTTTAGGCGCAATCCCGCAAAACCAATGAATTCCATAACAATGACCTGTTATTTATGCGTGGAGCACTCGACACCCTGCACAGGGTGCCGATGAAGTAGTACCACGCAACTGCAAAAAGTCTGTCATGCTTTCTCTTGGTATACTTCACCTGAGGACACAACTGTGACACAAGAATGATACACTTTTTCTGTAGCTGTTGTGTTCTAGAATAACCTTGAAAATCTTGTTGAGAAGGGCAAAGGCACTTTTGAGGATCTTTCTGGTCTGCGAGTTCCCGGACTCTCCTTTTTAGCCCAAAACCCTACCACGTAAAATGAGCAAAAATGTGAACTTTTACCGTCAGAACTCGAGCATATCAAACCATCCTTTTCCCAGAAGGCTAAAAATTGCCTGTAGCTGGAACGCAAACGTGTGCAGAATAGACTGGCCAAGTTGTCTAAACTTTAGTAAATATAGTGCAATGAAAAACCTGTCCAATTTAATTGTTTATTACAAATGTGGATTTACCGTACCTAATGTGTCCCGGGCTTCCCCACACTAGCCACCAGCCTGAGATGTAGCAAAAATGCCACTTATATCCTTTAACACCAGTTCAACTGTTGATGTACAATTATTCCCAAAAGTTTTTTTCCTGGTGAAGTATAGGTTGCTCCCTCAGAGTACAGTACAACTTAACGTGCCCTCATCTGTCAGGTAAAATGAGTTCTGTTGCTGACTGGTGAGTCTGGCTGGTAAACGAAGACAAAACGAGAAACATCTGAAAGGTGTTCAACCAACCTCTTAAACAAGTTCCCTCAAAGCTTCGAAGAATAAAACATTTGAACAAAAGGCTGTTTTCTGGTGCCCAAAAAACAAGGTACCTAGATGACGGATTAGAGCACATTATGCAAAGAAATAGATAGGCTACCGAAGCTGATTGGTTAGATTTTTTAAAATACTAGACTAAAATACTAAACTTGAAAATGCATCTCATGCAAGCACATCGCCTTGATGCTGCCTTTACAAAATCCCATCCGCTCATTTCAAGGATGAGGGTGCAATACCTGGCCAGCATTTTTTTGCCTACTTGATCGTATCTTGGGAATCAAAACTTTCCCGGGAAGAGAAGGGGGACCAACAATGATGTCTATCTCCCTAAAAGTCCACCTCAGTGGCCTTTCAGGATAGGCCAAAATCAGATTCCTCTTCCAAACTTTATTTAATCTTTTTTTAATTTAGCATTTTGGGCATAAGTAAATAAAGCATGTGGTGGTTATAAAGCATCACTAGCAGCACTGACGGTGCTACATCTGAGGATGAAGATGATGAGTAGATTTGGTGGGCCTTAAAAGAACATCACAGCCCCATTTGTAACGGAAATCACAGCGTTACCTACCTGTTTCCTTTATAACAATCCAAAAAAGCAGGTTCCAAGCAAAGAAGCTAGTTATACCGGACGTTGAGGCATGAAGATTTATTACGAGATGCCTGGGGCTGTCAGCTCGAGCTGATGCACAGATGTTACGGCCGGGATCAATGCAAAATGAGTGGGGCCATCAATTCTAAAGGACAGATCCACAAGGAGGGTGCTAATAATGTGAAGGGAGAAGGAAGAAAATGTATATGAACAAGGATGATGACATCAACAGCACCCTGTTTTCGACCACCTACCTTGTTGTATGCAGCAAGCAAGGTGACAAGACTGATGACACCAAGCGACAGCCGATGTGGCATGACAGTATTTTCAGTTGTATGAATCATGTTTGTACGTAGGTAAGGATATTGCTACGGTGCCAAAACACAGGAGGACGATTTAGGTCCTACGCAAAAGCCTTTGGCAGAAGGGCCCAATTAAAAAGCAGCGGTGTTTGGTAGAAAATGTTAGTGCATTACATCCTATAAAGAACAAGTCGCTAGGCTCCCAACCCGGAGAGACCAAGAGACTGCGTTGGTTAGATTTCTAAACACTGACCAACCTGGTATAAAAAACTATGCTAGTGTAGCACGAAAACTCCAAGGTATGGCTCAACTGGTCACACAAACCGTCAAGCCGTAAGTTTCAACTTCTTCGTCATATTTGAGCACACTGTAAAGAGTTAGTTTTTGACCAAATTTTAAAATGCATAGCCTAGTTTTATTCTCGCTCGATTTGTCTTGCTTTGGTGAACGAATAAATTGCCTATGTCTTCGGCATTATTTATTTGTTCGCTATTTAGTTAATGGGTTGTTATCCATCCTCCTATTCTTGGGCCGAAAAAATCAACAACAAGGTGTAAAAATGAGCTGCATAAGATAGCATGTAACACGTAGTGTCGTAATATGGGCTTAAAATACTTCGCCTTCCATTGCACCCACAAACTGATTGTTTACTCTGTAAGGCGTTTGTGATCAATGCTGACAGAACATTGCTTTTCAACTTGGAGCACATGGACTGCCCAAAAAAGAAATCTTTTGCGTTGAGTAGGCGAAAATTAGAGGAGCACTTATGCTATCCTTTTTTATAGGAGTCTGAATAGTTCGAGAGCCATTCAGTTGAAATAAGACTTTGTTCAGCAATATATCATTTGTAGGAGGCAGGTTCTAGGCTTTTTTACTAAAAAGAATCGCTGTCGCCAAAGGCCCATGTAGCAGTTGACAATGAAATATCTTAAAAGGACTACTTAATGACCATAAAATGGGTTAAGCTATTTGCAAAGCAAATTGTGTTTTTTGTCCTGTCTTTTCCGGTCTCGTTTCAGCTTCAATTAAAAGGCAAAACCATTATTTGTATCAAACGCGGGATATGAAATAACCATCAAGTGGTAAAATGAAAAACCTGTAAATCTGAAAGCTTACGATGGTGGAGATCGATGATGATGTTCTCCAGAGTTTGTATATTTGGGTGGACAAAATACCGCTTTCACGGGTGAAACGAAATATCGCTCGAGATTTTTCTGATGGTACTCTTATGGCCGAGGTGATGAAACACTTTTTTCCAAAATTTGTGAATCTTCATAATTATCCTGCATGCAATTCGACTGCAGCAAAACACGAAAACTGGCAACTGCTTAATTGGAAAGTTTTCAAAAAACTGAACTTTGAGTTATCTGATGATGTTATCGACTCTTTGGTTGCGGCCAAACCGGGCACGATAGAAAAGGTGCTTCTGCTCTTGAAGACCAAGATAGACCATATGGTAGCTGACGAAAGAGGAAGATCTTACGACTGGCGTCCTGAATCAGAGCAATATTCAGGTAACAACAGTCCCGTTCCAAGGGCATCAACACCAAAGAACTGGTCAAGGGGAGGATACCCACCAAGGGATTTCCAGACTACATCACAAAAGTTATCACCAAATTCGGTCAGACCGGGAAATTTCTGCAATGAAGACATGCATTCCGAACCAACATACAAACACATATGCCATGGGAAACCCCATAAGACCAACATGAAATTCAGTTCTTCTGATTTCATTTCTCGGGTGCTATATGAGGAAAAAATTCAAGAGTGCCTTGCTCTTGAAGAAACCGTGGAAATTCTCAACGCCAAGGTCCGAAGGTTAGAACATTTACTCAAACTCAAAGACAGCCGAATTGAAGAACTGCAAAAGGTCACATTTGGTGGAATTCGAGGTAAAAACATGGGGTAAAAGCTTTGTCGAAAGAATTTCCCCTTGCGCTAAAACCAGGCTGACAAGTAATTGTTTGCAGTATATGTACATAATCGTGTCACTTTAAAACTCCATAATTTCGAAAAAATCAATCTTGTTTTCATTTTTTATCCATAGAACACGGGTACCAGGACGTATATCAAACGCATTTTGTTTGCGTGAATTCTGTGCAAGCGTTTCATATCAGCAGGTTGTTTCGGTGCTATGAAGTTCAAAAACTTGACTGAAGAACTCCAAGGGCTGCCTTCTAAACTCAGCATAATGCTTCCTTGGTGTATCCAAAAGATCCCTTTTTTCTCAGGAGTCTTAAAAAACAGGAAAAGTGGCATGTACGGCAGGTTGTTTTCCAAGATAATAAGCCGGACCCTTACGTAACTGTACAAGAAGAAAGCTGGTGCGCCATAGAATCAGGCAGGTAAAAGATTCTGTGCTTGAGCTACTAATACGTGTTTTACTTGAGCCAGCTGATCAATTAAGCTTAACCGAGACGGCTAGAAACATAGATCTTGGTGTGCGATTTGCAGCTGAAAAAGTCAAACGAACATTGGAACCAACTTGAGAACGTGTCATTGAATTACGTAAGATTTTTACTCAGGCGCAAAATAACTTTTAAAGGAGATTGAGGTCTCCAATAACGAGATCTCAGCTTCCAGGCTGAGCACATGGACGCATAGGTATTGTATAGAAATAATCCACTATGTCAAAAGCAAACGCTTTACCTTTACTGCTTCAGTGTAACCATATTAGACATGGAAACCATACACGGTTAAACTGATGCACTTACGCCAAGTTCCAG
Organism: Opisthorchis felineus; assembly: GCA_004794785.1. Classification (NCBI taxonomy): domain Eukaryota; kingdom Metazoa; phylum Platyhelminthes; class Trematoda; order Opisthorchiida; family Opisthorchiidae; genus Opisthorchis; species Opisthorchis felineus. Next base: position 137,132 of record SJOL01009229.1, on the reverse strand, counting down.
CTGGTGTGGCAAAATCGGTCACAAGTCACTTCGTTTAAGCGTTTTCTTTTTTCCCCGCAATACTCTGTGGCGAATGGAGAAGAAGAAGTCACTTTACCACATGATGACTTTCCATTAAACAACCTCCTAACCAGTTTGTCTCTGGAAATTGAGTTCTTTATTGATCTGACGTTATCAACTAACATCAGGCGATAATGTGGCTGAATTCTTGAATGTCACTCAACCAAACGGCTCGGAAATTCTCTCATACGAAGTGTCCCTGCTAATTTTACCATAGGTACAACGTAAGTGATTATTAGATAACCGGTGAGTGTTACAATATTTGGTCAAGGAATGCACTTTATACGGATTGAAGCCCGGTGTCATCTTTGTGCCCGGATAGTACATTTAGCAAACCAGTTCTAAGATGAATAAGGACTCCCCACCAAACGCAGGCATTAAGCATGCTGGATGAGAGCGCACTTTTCATCACGTGAAACGATGCACCAAGGTCACATTCACCTGATGCAGCGAACGAAGCCTAGACCTGAGACTGGAACTTTCCCATACATGAACAACTTACTTGATCCAAGAGAAAATTTTATACTCACTCCCCTCGTTCAGCCAACCATCTCACTGGAACTTACTTGAGCTCGGACGACGAACAAAACCCTGTTACTGTTTTCTAGACATACTACACTACTCACAAGTTTACTGGAAACTCTTCAACCCCCCCCCACCAGAACGGTTTCGCTCTTCTTGGGGCTAATCAGGTGGGCCTGATGCAGCACGTTCAGTTGAAGTGGGCGGTCATAAACGAGAGATTCGGCTGGATTCAGTCGAGTCTCCTGTGGAATCTAAATTCGTATACAAATGGGAGTAATCCTTGAAGACCCTATCATCATCGAAAGTAATACAGTAGTAGTGAATACTGGGGCTTGACGATCAGATAAAGATGAGTTAGAAAATGTCTCAGTAGGTATGTGAAATAAAAAAGAGGGTGGTTCTAGTGAAAAAGCCATATTTGGATAATAGTATGTTACTTCCTCTTCTACTATGAACTTTGATAATTAGACGCCTGCTAGTGCAGTGATTGACTGGGCCTGATGAGGTCTTGCGCACCACACGGATGCGGTAAGCATGAAAGTTCTCATTTCAATAAACGGGACAAGCAAATAATTACCTGTTACCATACTAGTAAAAATATCTGTGTGGCCCACTAACACCTATGTTTTTCGACTTCTATATCGCCTCCTATGCCATTCAGTTTCCTATCACCCCAAGTCAAAAAAGACTATTTAAATTCTGGTTCTACCAGTCTTAAGGCAAACCGGTGGTAGAAGTTTTGAGGAGAAAATATGGGCCACGTTGCCAGTTATGTAGGAATGATAGCACGATTGCACATTGTACGGTGACAAAAAACGTTTTTGCATTAGTTATGGATAGTTTGTTGCTTGAACGTTTGGATAACTGAGTCACTCACTCAACTGACTGGGATCGCTAGGCTTAAAACTGAGATTTTCGTACACGCAACTCCTCCCGCTATTTCGAAACTGATAGTCTTCCGCATGATAGATTATTTTGTAAAATAAGACTAAAAACAAACCTGATCTCTGACATGAGATAGTCAGGATTATACCACTACGCTATCGGCTTATGGTGAAGATCCCACTTTGAGTTTGAGCTTGAAAATCTGGGCTTTTGTGTAAAAAAGAAAGTAACCCTAAGTCGAAATCACAGTGGAGTGTTTGGAAGGACAAAACAATTACCCACATATGGGAGAAGCATAATGCGACATTTTTCAGTAATACCCAAAATGAGAGAACAATGCTGACTACTGGTCAACTGTGGCACTGCATTTGTTAAACATGCTCAAAAGTAAAGGTTTTGACTGGAAGGCTGTGAAAAGATGAGATGCAGAACCGAACTGCATTAGCTACGAATAATCTCTTTTCAGACATTGAAACCACCACAAGCTCAAGAAAATTTACACTGGACGACACGTCACTTTCCCAGTTAGTATGAACAACAAGGTCACCAAAACAGGGTAGCAGAGTTAATGAAATAAAGTTCATTCTGTCCGCACACTTCCACAGTTCGAATTATTTATTCCTGTCTAGACAAAGGGGTACAGTCTGTTGTCAAGATAGGGTTCTAGTTTAAATGATTTCAACAGTCGTTCGGCAAAAGTGTCCAATAAATGGAGATTCCAATGTACCCTATTCAGGCGTGAAAGGTCGTTACATCAAGTGGATTTTCTCAAAATGCGACAGGCCAACATCTGGAAGTTGACCGGTAGGTTAATAGCCGCACCAACATCTCACTCGTATCTGTTTTGGAAGTGCACAACTGCTAACTTCTTATTTAATTCGTTGTTTTAGTCCAACCAGTTGCATATTGTATAAGGTAAAATTACAGCTCCGGGTTTCGTTGACTGATATCTGATACACTTGGCCGTGACTGTTTGACATTGGTCAACCAGTATTTGCTAGCTTTGGGTTAATGCCACCGCCAACACCGCCACTGATGAAGATGGTGATGATGAAGATTAGGTTGAAAATTATTATCATGCTGGTAATGATAATGATAATGTTTATAATGGTGGTGATAGTAACCAATTGATCCGCCTTTCAGGATTTTCCAATCAGGTGCCTCGACGGGCACTTAAAAACTGCTGGACAATTTTGAGTTTTTGGGACTCATAAAAACCGCAGTTACATCACTTGTGCCCAACCATTCCCTCTTTTGTCTCCGTGCAATTACTCGTGTGAATCCACACCAAAGGGAGAAAGCACCAGATGCGCGTTTCATTCTAATTAGAGCCCATAACCTGTCCATATACTTGGCCCTACGAGGAAAGTCTGACAAGCTAGGAGAGGATAGCACCGACAATTTTGAATGCATCCACTTGTTAGGGCGTGCTCATTCAGGTGCGTCCAATTTCCACTGGTAGTATTACGCTTGCCTCAAATGTCAAATATCCAGGTTCAAACCCCATAACTGACAAGTTTATGCACTGCTGGTGGGCCCCAACTAGAGTGAAGCCCGAGTCCTGTGCTAGGTCCCTGCTGTAGGCTCATCAGAATGTTTGCGCTAGGACTGGAGAAGGATTGCTCATATATGAGCACTGAGACTACATAAACACAATGCTTCAAAATCCGACAATATCAGAACCAATCGAAGGCGAATTGGTTCAGGGATTAGAAGACACAAAATTAGACATAAACTACCAATCTTCGAAAGTCAAAAGGCCAAAATTGGTGATGCATTGAGGTGCATGGGGGAGTTGAGTGAGCAGTTATATGGGGACTTTAGGCAAAAAACAAATGCCTAAAAGCCACCATTGGCCGAAATTCCTAAATGAATGGGAGCTAGTTTGTTTTTTTCACTTTATACCGAGTGAAACGACAACTCAGCTTTGCGCATGATAAGTAAGGATCCGCAAATTTAACGGCAATGCATGATGTGTAAAACTTCAGTTTACTGAATGCATTTAAAAATTATGAAAGTATATCATTAACCTGTACTGAGAAGAAAAAAATCATCTTTACTTTTGTATCATCTTTGACGGCAAACGTGCCTCTAGAATATAATTGTCTTCCCGGTTTGCATAGAAAGTACTTTTACTTGAACTCTTACCGCGGATTTTCAGGGAGTAACTTTAATTCTAAAAATTCAAAATATAGCATACAAATTCCAGGGGAAAAGAACAGCTGAAACCCAGAGTGGATAGATTACTTGCCGGTTTTTTAATAACTGAGGGGTTTTCCGAACAAAGAAGATTAATGTTCCAAGCGATCGTCTAGCACCTAACGTGTTACTTCCATCCACACCACGAAGGCCTGTCAACCTCCATTTGAAGCAGAGTTAGCATCACTTAGGCTGCCTCCATTTCTGATTACCTACTTTTACACATGGATGAATTCCACTATCTGCCTTTGAGTAAGAGGAGCTCAGATGCGCGTCACACAAGGCATCAGCAGATGTCAGGTACTGGAAATCTCGTTTGGCGACGAGCGCACTAACAGTTTACCAACCACGGTCGGCCCCTCAACTCGCATTTGAACCTGAGCCCCATTTCAATTCCCTGAAATGAATTAATTTCCGGAAATAACGGAGAAACCACCGGAGCCTTACATATTCATCAGTAAGCCCGTCGTGCGGAACTTATACTGGTCACTATTTGGTACCTTCTGAACACCCAAAGGAAGTTGGTTTGATTTGCATACTAGAGAGTGGGAATCGTAAGGAAATACGATAGTGAGTGAGATAGCAATTCGTAGGCTGTATTGCTGGTTGAAAACCAAAAGATGTCCTTTGCCACACTATCCAACTTCCATACAAACTGCTGGAGCTTGTGGATTTTCCCTATCCTATATAACGCTGGGTCTAGCTGAAGTTTTGCCAACCTACTCGCATATAAATATTTTTTGCATTCGCAGGCTAAATTGTTTTCTGGGGCAAAAGCGCAAAAGTAATGAGGCAGACCGCTTTATAGGTGCATACTCCTTGCTTTACTCAAAGTCATCAACAACATCTTAAGTTCAACCATTTTGGAGGTAACTGAACTTGCACTCCGGCGCCGTAGATTATAATGGTTGGTTTCTTCAATATGTTTTTTAAGCTTACGCGATGTTCTTATCCAAGCATGAATCGTGAGTTCAAGTGAGTCTTGCCATCTGAACTTGCAGGATGACGAAGAACATGCAAAGCATTTTTACTGGTGTATCGAATGGAATCACCTGTCTTTTCCATGTAACAATGTATGAAATGACAGTAAATATCCACAGTGTACGTAGATGCATCCCCACTACAATTGTAAACGCTTCTCTAAGCTCAAAGCGAAAGCAGTGTTTTAGTTAGAACGACTACCATCGGCCGACATTTTGTCTCCAGCGATATCAGTATTTCGTCAAATTTCAATGCGTAGTTTGGTAGGTGGATAGTACCCAGGCTTGATGTTATATCTTCAAAAACAACATCTTTACTAAAAATCAGCCCTGCCGTCAAGGTGTATGTAACTTTTCAGTCCACGTAAGCGTCCTCAAATCGTTCTATACCAGAGATCCTGTGACAAAATCACTTGTCCCATGAAAATCTTGAAGAACAATTGTCCAAAACTTGCCCGGGCATTTAACCGACCCATAGACGATTGGACAGCTTAGATGCAATGTACTACATTATACTGGATGAAGTTCCTGTATCAAAGATGGACCTATTAGGCTGGGTGTGCACGATCTTTGCTCTACGGGAGTTTCAGGCTCAGTTATGTTCTGACGTGATATCACGTATTCTATCAAGGTTGTAGTGAAGTAGCGACATCCTAAGCACCGTCGCACCTCTATTATGTAATGATATATCAAACCAGTTCTCTCTCATTATCACCGGTTTTGGTAGTGCGATTACTTCAGACACTCACACACTAGCTGCTTCGTGCAATGAAGGGGCAAAGTGTTCCGCGATTCCACTGTGCCCCTGAGCACATTCTCATGGACACAGATAATGTCAGCTTTGAAAGGAGGGGGCAGCAAACAATTCGTTAGTGGCCACATCTTGTGAGGTTACCGCTGTGACCCTTGTGCCATCAGTGAATTTGACACCATTTGGGTGGCCGAATAAGAATGAATGTCCTGGATTCTAACCATTCAGAACAAGCCGTCGCTTAAGGATCGATACTCAGTGCGCAACTGAACACATTTCACACTAACTATGAGACCCGTGCAATGATGTTTGGTGATTTTTATGACAGGTAATCCACAGAGCTGTTTGTTCGTCATCGAAAATTTCCACCGTGTGTGTTGTATCAAAGCAAGGCGAAGGTGTCGAATATGCGCGTCCTTTTGGGATGTTTTTGCTGTGTTCACAGGAGGGGGATAGCAGGAAACAATGGTTGAGGTTCAGAGAGAACTATGATCAACTCGAGAACATTCCTCTTCTCGTAACTACTGAGGAAGCCTGGTCAGTAGTTTGACAACTTGAAGAATAGCCTAATCAACCTTACACACCCCAATATTTTGGCAAAACTTCATCAATGGGTATGTACAATGGTAGTGGATATTCTTCTTTTGTGCCTAACTACACGCTGGTGAGAAGGCAAAGCTTTCGTAAGCATATTTGACCATGGATTGTTCTCGGTCTAGACCTCTACGAAAGCAATATCTCGATGCCGTGAATGTATGTTCTCATCCTAATGATGTTTCTTATACATAAGGACTGTTGCACTATGTTTCTCGTCCTGTTTCAGCATAGTCAGCACTGTATGCCGTGGCAGATTTCTATACCCTCCTAGTAATTCATGTGATATTTGTGAAGGTTAACCGATTCAATCTCAATACTTCATTTGCTATTGAGTATTGCCAGACTAATCTTTAAATTTTACTGATCTCAGGTTCAGAAGATTTTGGAGAGGTTTGGGAATGATCGTTGTCCACGATGAATGTGCACGCACTAGCTCGACTTTATTGGGAGTTTCACCTGAATCCCCTCGTCGTATTACTACCGGTTATCTTTATACCTAACGTAAAACCTCCTCGAGTCCTGACATTCCCGGCATTAAGTTAATGGGTTGTCAGATTATGCAGACAAATTTTGTTGCGCAGCACAGTCTAATTTGAGAAAACAACCGGTAAACGGATTGGAGATAGACGAGTTACAGTCAGTAGTAATTACTTACCATGACTATCCACATCGAAGTAATAATTGTTACGGCACTGACTTGATCGTGGAAAACCCTTACCGGCGCGCAGAACGGCTCCTTTTTCCCAGAAAAAAAACATAATGAAGACTTTACCAAGGATTCCCATTTGCCCGTTTTTTTTCAAAGTGAGCACAACACAGTCTCGATCGTTTTGATGAATTGTAGGATAGTCTGTATCATGTCGCGCCTTGCAACATCAATGAGGGACAATAAATTCATGAAATAGTACGATGTGATTAGTTGCAACGCAGTATCGAGCGAGTGCTAAATATACGCAAACTCTTGTATTTGAATTCAGTTTACGGTGAGAAGAACTGTGCATCCGTTTCATCCTTAGGAAGGTCGTCAGCTGTGTTCATCTCCACCGGAACTTGAAAGCGATCAGAAGTTGAACACAACGGTTTTAGCAAAAAAAGCACATAGACAGCGCACCATTTGGCTGTGTACGGGAATAGTTTTCATGTTTCTATGAGGATCAGATCATGTGCATGGTCGTCTAATCGAATTCACTGCCGTAAACGATACCTTTTGCCACTTTGTAAGGCTAGACAGTTCAAAAACTTAGATTTCAGGGCTTGAAGCGGGGGTGTAGGTCCATCACATTCCGTACATCAGCTTTTGGTATGTGATTGTCTCAACCCAGGTTTGCATACGCTTTCGCGTCGAAGGTCGGAATAAAACTGTTCCATTTGGGATCATGCCGCAACTGGACACCAACCAGATGCATTGTAAGTTGAAATGAATCGACTAGCGTTGCTGAATATAAATAAGATTTTCGTTAACTCTACGACCAAAGGAACAAACTGAGTCCAGATTCACAGCTGCTTTGACCAACCTGCTGCTGAACTAACTCGATGAGGCATGTGTTCTAGTGACCACTGAAATAGATATATAGTCTGTGCCCTTCTCAGCAGCAGGTTGAACGTTCTTACACCCAGTGGAGCAATACGGGTTTCATACCTAATTGTACTCGTAACTGCAGGTGAGATGCATTGTAGCAGTTTGATGTTAGGCCACTATATATTCCACTCCAATGTCCACTGGATCTGTCGATTAGCACAATCAACATCGCACTGATTAGAAATGGAGACCACCATGAGGTTGAGCAGCCTAAATCTGCAGCAAGTTCAGCCTCGGCTATGGGGCTAGCCTGACAAGCAACCTGTTGGTTTAAACATACAATATTATAAGATACTACTCTCAACGGATGAAACTGCGTCTTGATACCAAAGAACTATTGGCGGTGCTCATTGTTATGTAATCAGGTTTAAGCCAGCTGGCGACCCTTGATAGGCTTCTGCGTGTTTGCTCAACGGTCTTATTCTCTCGGGTTCCCATCGGCATCAGCGGCTTGCAGTAGTCCTCTGTTTGGCTGTGCGAACCGCTTGTTTTTTAACTAATATGTGAAGGCGTCCCGTTAACCGACGGACACGTTTCGGATGCCAGCCAACTATTTCCACTTAACCGTCGCTCATTTTTCGGGCTTCATCCCAGTACCAATTAACTTTAGTTACTTTATCAGGAGCCGTGTTTTGTGCGTTAAATGAGGACGTGTGCTTATGTGGGACAAGGGTAGCCGAACGAAATATGCAGTGGCGTACGATTGCTAAGGATCATTCCTGCTCAGCTTTGCGCTTTTAATGAAATAATGAAATATGTGGCGCACCTTCCAGTATCAAAGAGGCACACTACACCTAATACCACTAACAACAATCAAAACCATATTCTTAGTAGGTAGTAGGGGAAAAACAAAGAAAATTAGTCAAGATGATTGTTAAATGATTCAAATACCGGGTAAATCAGGACAGCGGTAATCATTTTAGTAAATAGGGCCCTCAAAGCTGGTGCCCAACCATTACCTGGGCCTATAAACTTTCAGAATGGGGATACATGTGGCTGAGAAACGCTGGATTGTAACACTCCATCACTTTGGTTATCATTTGTGCACATGAACCCAAGGAAAATCATAAACAAAGCCGCATCAAAAATGGGAATCTTTGTATTCCACCTATATACAAGAACAAATTGCATTGCCCTATGCGACTGAACTTTGTCTGTATGAGATGAATAGTTGAATTAGTTCGCACCAAAGATCATGGAGAAGTGTTTGTTCATGGGTCAAATCGTTTACTTCTCATGTTTGACCCGAACTGATCTCCACAGAACACCAACTTATCATCTTTTTCAAGTGGCTGGGTGAGAATAAATGATCCACAAACGAGGCATGTGAAGCCAGGGCATTTGGATGAGGGTGTAAGCTGATAGACGATCCAGATGGCGTGTAATCCGAATGTGAGGAAAGTCCTGTGTGGGGGTCAACAAGCTCTGTCCGTATTGGCATACAGCACAAATGACAGAAAGATGGCTCTACGTGAGTGACAACATCAGCTCCTCCGTTCCGCAACTGGATGACGTTTGAACCAGCACCAGAACCGTAAGCTGACGAAACCCGAGCCATTTTCTTCTCTTTTGCCCGCTGATTTTGAAACCAAACTTGAACTACTCTTCGTGATAGACCAATCGTTGCTCCAAGCCGGTCACACTCATGAACCGATGGGGTTTTGTGGTGTGTGTAAATGGCATGCATACATCGTGACTGTAAGACAGTTATACTCGTCCGGTTCCGGCGTGTTCCAATATTACCAGCCATCGCAGTGTTGGAAGTGCTAGGGGATGTCACCGAGAGTGACGGATACTGGGGGCGCGTTTGAAGAACACTACTTGGAAACTTTCTTACTGGGATTGTCGGTAATGAGGAATTATTCAACAGTCCAAGGGTAAGAAAGCTATTGGTTAAGCATGGGGTATCGGAGTCCGGTGTACAGGCCATGTGACTCGACGATCCACAAGCTCCAGGTGGGACAGCACTTGTTTTACTGAGGTCAAGAGGAACATCTGATTCGGCTGAAGTCTGTGCAGGCTTTCCAAGGGCCGCCAGAACAAATGCCTCAAGTTGCTGTTGAAATTGGCCACACGGGGAGGAGGAACCCATTTGAGGCTGTGCTAAGCGCAATTTCGGCATGTTCATTGAATATCGACTTGTGGGGATAGTGGGTTCGTTGCTTCGATCATTTTTGAGTATGTCCGATGGAGTGTTCAGATGGTGATCCATAATCTGAAACATGTGTAGAACAGAGTGAAGACACTGTGAGAGATGGAGAAGATGAATATATTCACAATTTCTGTTTGATATTAAGGTGTCGCGTCAAGCATTCAAGCTACATTGAACGCATCGTTTCTACCAATCTGGACGACGCAGAGCTTACAGGAATCAACAAAAATATGTCGGATTGAGTTTAGAGCTTGCTATTGAGGGGCTTGGGCGGAAAACTTAATTTTGGAGATAAAAGACACCATCAGCAGTTTGTATTAAAATTCCCGTTTAGTTCAACATTCACTATTTGCGAGAACTAGTCGGCAACAGCGTGATCCTGAGATTACAAGCTTGAAACCTCTGTTTTCACATGACCGGTCCCTCGGCACCTAACTGATAAAGCCTTGTAAGGACGAAATGTGGCTTTTCGAGATCACTAAGAATGGACACCAATTTTGATTGCGACTCACATCCAGTAGGGCAATTTCAACCTATGCCAAAAAGCTATCTACAATCAGGCCTATTTTTTATTAGTGCTTCTGGTATCCACCAAAGACCGGGTTTTTTAAGGCGAGCTACCGTGTATTAGAAGCCGATCAAAAAATGACACATTCCCCCAGACTTATTCAATATTCACAATTAATGAGACTGAACCATAAAATTCGAGTTGTCCAAACTACGATCAAGTGGTAGACCCACCTCCTAAACTGTGCACTACAGACTATAGAGGAAAAAGCCAGATCTTTGGAAACCCGAAAGACAGTTCATGGAATATCTTAGGTCTAATGTATGAACAGTGTGCATACGAGACAGTTGTAAGTAAACATCTCTTGCGGTTTTTCATGTTGTTTATTTTAAATGGTGAACTGTCCAGGCGTGCGAAGAGATGCAGATGATCAAGACCAGCGAGTTCAGAGGGTTTAAACTAAGTAATTGAATCGGTAAAAGACAGCATTCGCGGAGGTCGTACAGTATCAGTATTGTTAACAACAGCGTTATTGTAAGGACAACAGTATAAACATCTAAACAAAGCAATATACTGAGGACAATAGACAGGGGGAAGAGGAACTGCATGGTACCAACTTAAGTCAGACAACTCAGTTGCCCATTTAGCCAGTCAACCACTCAGACCAGTGGTATGGACACCAAAAGAAGTTGGGGAAAAACCATGGGAGATCCGTCTTGGAAGGCATATACTGTCAATAGCAGGCGGTCTTTTGTAATATCCCACAGCCCCTTCTCGAAAATAGGTATAGGTCAGTGTAAGTAGCCCAGTGAGCCGGCCAATAAGTTGTTCTCATTACAGCTTTGAATGAAACTTGTATTTGGAACTAAGCTGCTCAGCTTACGTTGACAAGCCACTTTTTGTTTAGTCTTATTTTGGACGGACGGTCAGTTACCAGGAGTATTGTAACCAAACGGCTGCGTATTTTTTTGTAAAACTCTGGGGTCATATTTTCCTGGTTCACCATCCTAAACCAAATGGTCATGAAAGCATGAAAGCGGTAGCTTGTTTTCATCATACCATCTAATTACTGTCGAACCACTGCAGTAAACGGATGGTGTCATGTTTTTTGTCATCTTATGAAACCACCATATTGCTTTAGCATAACTGATTTCTCCCCTGCGGCTTTTTCTAACAATCATAGTGATAAGTGGCCGTGCATCGGTTCCTAAGAGATGTTTGATTCACTAATGGTTGTGTGCGCGGAATCGCCGAAGTTCGGTGGATAGGAGGTAGTCTAGGGTTGGGCAGATCAGACTGGAAAAGTTCGAGAAATTTATTCTAAAGCACACTACTGTGTGGAGTACAGAAATCACAGTATGATACAGTAAACCTTTTCAATAACGAATGCCACACATCTGAAAACATTCTCGCTGTTCTGTTTGCCCTGCGGGTTGATTTGCCACAATGCATACGGACAAATCCTAAATCAAACAAAGTAGATATTTGGTTACCCCGACATGGTGATTTTCTCCCCAGTAACAATGTAAGCCTCGCACACTAATTCGTGGAATGAGTTCAAATGACACTGAAGCCGTCAGTGAGCAAGATTTCGTCTAAGGAATCATGCATTTGCATGCGAATGTTTTCAGATTAGGTGAATATGTTACCTGAAGTGATGGAGGATTTTCAATGCTACAAACAAGAAACGTTAGGAGAATTAACAGAAGCAACTGAACCAGCCATGTGTTTACAAGTTATTTGAAGCAGATTGATTTCGTGGAGTCAGTTAGAATCAATCTGGCGAAAAACAAGAATTTGGGTTTTGGCAGGAAGTGAGTCGTATTAAAATGCTTGTTGCTGATAAGATGTAATCCTAAGTTTAGATCGCTGACTTGTGATGTCTTGCGATAACTGGCTGGGCCTTTCTCAGGATATAGGTGGGATTTTCTTCGGGGAAATACCTTCAGCAAAAAAGAGATCAGTAAAATCCCCAAAAGGTTTCTCTGTTGATCGCACTAGGCTAACTAAGAGGATATGCACCTGCAAGAAGGGCCTCGGTTGTGAATACATGGCCGTGACCGACATATAAATTCTGGACTCGAAAATGACAGGGACGCCATCTCAGACCAAGGGTGTTTATGGGCGAGTACTTCTGTTTTTAATTTGTTGCTGCTAAATCCCGTTTCACTAGCCTGGAATAAATTATCTGTCACACTTAATCGATGTAATCAATTACGAGGTTAAAGTAGTACTTTCGCCTACCATAGGTGATACCCCATACCTGCTACCTCTGACAACTGAAATTCAACTCCAGGAAGAACGTCTAGTTCATTTGACAATCACCATCCACAACATTTGTTGGGATGCTCATTGAATTCCGAGCAGACCATCAGAAATTAGCCGAATGACTTTGAACATAATTCTGGGCTGGGTAGAAATCAGAATCTACGGTTGAACCGTCCAATCCAACTGAGGTGATAACACAGATGCATTCTGAAACTACTGAGACTTTTCGAGTGAAGTTCGTTCACACCGAGAAACGAGCGAAGCGGGTGTCTGTTGGTTACTAACAAGGCTGTATTGCAAGAGTAAAACTGAAAAGTCCAAAAAATCTGTCGGACGGATTTGACAGAATATCCATTTCCATCAAAGTTTTTAGTTTTATTGAAGTTTACTGTGGGGGTCCTGAAAACAGAAGTAAAATGCGACATTTCGGGACACTGTTAACCTATGTCAGTTTGGGGTAATCAGGCTCCCTCCACACACATATAGGCTTGATATTTTTCAGACAATGGACTAGATTCTTTCCAAAAGCCAAAAAAATGTAAGATATTTTGTAGACGCCCCGAGTTTTCCTTACTCCGATACTAAAGTATCGCATACTCTCCAGAAAATACGAACTTATTTAGTTGAAAATATATGGATGTGGAATCAGCCTGGCTGTGCTTAGCAGAAAATTGGATTATCGAACAGAAGCTAGAGGCTAGAAATGAGAGAAGGTGAAAATCTTTGGTGAAAATTAGTACTGACTGAATGATAGCCTACCTGTTGTTCAGTAGCGTACACATCCAGATTTGGTGGCAGACGTTCGCCTTCTGTAGGTGAAGTTGTAACCGCATGAAAGGGACTGCAATTTCCGCTTTGTAGCCGGTGATTTGTCGGGTCACTAGCACAACCCAGATGTAAACGCTTTGCTGGTGGGGTTACTGAGAATCCGCCTATACTGGAAGATTCTGTGTCAGAAGTACGCAGTGAAGTGGCCTCGCTACTGGCATCTGATTGAGCGCGGATTTGACCATCTCGAACGAAATCCAAACTGACACGGTCATTATGAGACCGCTTAGTGCCAGTGCCTTCCCTGCGAGTTGGAAACGATATTGGTAATTTGTAATCGGCTTGCAGACACTCCTGTTTCCCAAGAACATTGTAGAAAAATGATGCATGGTCTGTTTGGCGTTTGAGATCGCTGTCAACCGACGCAGGGCGGACTTCTATGCGGCCAGTCTTTTCATATTCTTCCAAGTTTAGACTGGTGCTGGGTGGAACTGAGAAGTTGTACGGATTGTCCTTGTTACGCTGTCTTTCCTTAAACAGCGTATTCCGGAACCAATGTTTCACTACTTTCGCCTGTAGGCCTGTTTTAGCACAAATTTCTGCAACCTTCTCTTCTGACGGTGAGTTATTAATGTCAAAGTAAGATCGTAATATCACAAGTTGTGGCTCACTGAGACGAGTTCGACTGCGTCTTTGATGACTAGGCTGTTGCTGCTGTTGTAAAGAGGTGGCTTCAGTCTTTGAAGGTATGCAGGATGGGAACAATGAGTCTGGAATTTTCATATTCTTGCTCCGCCGTGTATGGGACTCGCTATTCTGTAGGATCTTGTTTTCAATTCTAGGAAATTGCATTCCCGCTGACATCATGAATGCCAAATGATGGAAAGATGTTTGGTCTGTCACCGGGGCTAGTTGACTAGAAATCGGGTATTGATCAAGTGGGGGCAGTCGGGGTGGGCTTATCTGAAATAAGTTATCCGGTGGCTCTGCATCAGAGATACTCAATCGGTGAGCCACCCCATCGTTATACTGTGAGTTGTGAGTAGAAGATAGTTTCTTGTTTGATGAAGCTAGTAAAGGAGAACGTGGTGGGGACAGAATACCTGATGGCAGCCTAAGGCTGCCTTGGAGTGATTCGTTGTTTATTGGGGAAGATTGCGTTCTGTGCAATATTTTTTCCAACAAGCAGTCATGGGCAAACATCTTTTCGAACACGTGCGTCAACAACTGCATTAGCAACTGGGATTGTTGGATTTGTTCTTCTTCTGTCACAGAGTTATGAACATGACTGATCCGCATATGTAGAGCACACGTTTCATCCGTGAGAAACTTCAAGGTGCAAAGTTCACATGTCTTAGTTGAAGAACTCTGATCTTGTCTAACACGTGTCAGTGCAAAGTAGCTAGAGTCGATTAGGTCATAAAGTTGTTGGTTATTGATCGCCTTCTGTGCGAGTAGTTCAAGAGCCAACAGAATGAGCACGTCAGCAGTTGTGTCTATTCTTTCCAGCACACTCATCTGCAGACCAGAATTCAGATAATTCGTGGCATACTTAAGTACAAGCTGCCTAAATTGTGCTTTTAATGAAAAGCGCTGGTACATTTCCAATATATTACGATCCACCGATTCGTTCAGCTGCAACGGATTCTCTTCCTTACTGTTAGGTGTTTTGTGTGTGAGCTGAATGAAATGCATTGCCATATGCATCAATAGCCTGGAAGTTGGAATGTCCTCAGAACAAAATTGACAACAAACGTTTATGTCCTTTACCGGCTGCAGCGACCCGATATTCGTCCAAAAAGGCAGAATCAGTGGAGAATTTAGGAGTTGGTTTTCACTCAGCTGGCCGGTAGTCTCAATCCTCTTCGACATGTCCGTATCAGTTAGATTTGGAGAACGGACGACTGTTCCGTCACGAGAATGGATTCTCGGAATCATTGGTTTTTGACTACAAGTGGAGCGTAGGAGGCAAACAGGGAAATATATGACTAATAATTAAACCGACTTAAAAGAGGTATTAAAACTGTGAGCATATATAATGGGAAACCGTCTGTTAGGCGACGCTTAGGGCATCATGCTAACATAACAATAGGACGCAAACTAGTAGCCAGGCTAATCACTTTACGCTGCATGCATGTCATACAGCCGAGATAAACTTGAGTAGCGAAATACGCTGATTTACAAATTACATCTGTGTTAACAACAGACCCAACTGAATCTCTCATTCTGGTATTCTATAGCTGAAGGTCTAGCATCATGTTCCATTTGGCTTGATATCGAAGTATGTTTCCTTGACATAATAGTTACTCATCGACAGTCCAATACTCAGTCTCCCATTAACACCAACTTACTTTGCAATTAGGAGTAATTTGTCTCTTGTATACTAGTTGGTATTCATGTAAAACATGAAGTCAGCGGAAACTCGGAGACTTCACCTATGTGATCAACCTTAAGACAAGTGAAACAAGCAGTGGGTTGTCGACGAGTTTTCAGCAACCTCGTGAGTAATGTTTTTTTTAAAGAGGATATAAGCTCAGTTTTTTATCTGACGTCTGCTGTTGCGTCAGCTAGACACACCCAAGTGAGCCCCTCTGAGGAGGGCTGTGATCACGGCGTTTTCTCCAAATGATTTCGGAAACAAACCCATTATCCCCCGGGAAAATGCCTCTTTTTCAACAAATGACCTGGAGTGACCGTTGGCCAATTGCTACCAGAAGACAACTCAATAGATCTCGGGTTCTTATGATGTGAAAAGCTAGGATAATTACACTCCCCTCCGTTTACAAACGGAGGGTACGATCCCGCACACTACGGGCCGGCAGTTGATCCCAAAATCATGGAGTCAGTCATGGTCTGCTAGTTGCAAACACACCCTGAGCGTCGCAGCCTCCTCTCATTACTATACGTTTTGACATTTTCAAGGCATTCGACCACCAGGAAATACTACTACAAGACTTGACTGCTTACGACATTCGTCGTTCCATTCTAGAGTGGATCTACCGGTAATGTTTGAAGTGGAGGAACGTGGTGGGTCTTTTGCCCATTCCGAGTGCAGCACCGCAAAGACCAGCAATGTGGCTTTATCTATTCATTGCCTTCACTAACGACCTGCATGAGTTTGTATTACTCCGGTGCCAGTCGTTTGCCGATTATCTGAGACCTGGACAAGAATCCCTACTCCTTGACCACGAACTCCTACACACAGACCTATATATATAGACTTCAAATGGTCAGTTTCAAACCACTTACCGTTCAGCAGTGAGAAGTACCGTGAAGTATCCTTTTGTATTCCAGTCTCCGCCTATACCTCTTCTTCTACACTCATTTCAAAACAAACTGAGAGAGGGGCCCACGAGTAATGGTAAAATAGGACCTCGTCTAAGCTGCTCAATTCCTAAAGATGGTGGATATAGCCAAAAATAATCACAGGCTCTTACAACGTATTCTGTAGACACAAGGACTGCTTCCATGGTACCATATTTCCACTTACTTCAGGCCGCACGATGAATATTCAGGCTAAACATGATAAATCCTATATGGGGAATTTATACCATCATTTAGATTTTAGTCTCTCCCGAGAGGTCATTTAACTTTAGAACATGATTAAAACAACACAGATTTTTCATCCGGTTGAAGAAACGTTTATTCGGCACCTTCTTCGTGATTAATTACCGCTAATGCACTTCTGGGTGGATTGCATTGACTAGTCCCTACTGATAAGACAACACCTAAGCTCAGGACCTCATCTCTGATATCTTCCAAATTATAGATTTCTCATTTGACTGTAACGTAATGGAAGCGACTTCTAAGTTATTTATGTATCAGGTGTTGGTGGTTACGGGATTTTGTAGAATACATACTCACGTGACCCTCGTTTGAACAATTGTCCTCCTGTCCTGTCGCAATCATTCTGGTGGGGGAAGCACTGGACTCGAGTTTCGCTCTTATTTGAGCTTATTAGCAGCGCATATTCAATTGCCTGCTGGAGTTTGAACTGCGCACATCTGACATGCGAGGCAAGCGTCCTATTACTACTCCACCAGCGCACCCGGGAATCATCCGAATTTTTACGTCTGAACAGGTTAACATGTTCGCGCTTGAGTGATGTGAGCGGAACGCCCGACGCCTCGAACGACGGCAAGTAACATACCTTGGTTGTGTCGATCAACTGGCCCACCAGTCAGGACTTCCTAGGCAGGTAGAGCCACAGATGCTTGAAACCTGCGGATCGTCGTTTTTCCAACCAGCCAGACAATGTGATTATACAGTACACAATCTCCAGATAATACGAGTTGATTTGAAAGATTTACTGTCTGAGCAACTGATTAGCTTCAGGTAACCACATAATTGTGAATTTTACTAGGAACTAACGATTGGCGGAGCTTAGACTCGCCTCCGGCGCAATTAGCTCGAGGCCCACCTGTCGTTCGCGAAGCACGGTCGCTAATATGTTGGCTTGTCGGTTTGGCCGATTCATGAACTCGGATCTGTGCAGCCCTAGTGTGACGCGTTCTTTTCATGTCGCTTCGAAAGCTAAACTATAATGTACAACGCATAAAAGTGATTAATTGCTTAGATCTTGTGTACCATCTCTACGTATCGTTATTCAAATAGATTTCTTTTCACAAGGGTTGGAGTTTTCTGGAACTGCTTTGGACGGAGCCTTGTGATGAGTATCATAATCTCCTAGCGAACTAGGCATAGTCCTGATGTGTTGGGTAGATACACAGCGTTAAATAAGTGTCTTCTACAAAATCAACGCATAGGGTACGATAATGTGACTAGAAATTCCAAGTACTCACTGCAAACTCTGATAATTCCTTGTTCGTGGGTTAAGCAAATTCCAGTCGGTTGGCGGTCATATCAACCCTACAGTAGCGAGAGGACAATGGAAGTTTACACAAGTGACGATTGCCGAACACATTACGATATTTGTCTCCACTCACGGTCCCCTCTTGTGTTGCCAGTGTTGTCAGTTAAATTGCGTTAATTGGTCTGTTGTTGGACCAGTGACGAGGAGGGGCAATGTCACATCGGTCGATGGCCCGATCCTCCTACATACACACATGTGCACACCGATAGAATCAGCACACATGCAAACAAGCCTACACACAGACACAGATGAGTGCACATCGCAGTGGTTGCCTCAGCTCTTCAACCGTCGTCAGCGCACCAACCACAGGGGAACAAGATATAAGTGGTCAGGCTTAACATTGATAATGCTGTCTCCCGGGCGGGGAGGCGTGGTAGTAAGATCAAGACAAGATGATGTCAGGGCTGCGACATCATGACCGCCTCGCGGGTTATTGTGTTCAGCTGATGTGCGACACAAGTTGTCACTTTAATTAGTTTCATTCCTTAAGCCGCAATTAGCACAGTCATTATGGTCGCCATCACACCAAATGATTAGGCGCAGAGTAGGCTGGAATGGGTGTGAAGACGTGCTTTTCACGCATGTTTAGTGAGGCGCTCCAGGTGTGTAAACTTAATCTTGATTTGTGCGCGCTTGTTATTCCTCCAAGTGAATAATTCCTCACTTGGAAGAAATTCGCACCATTGTGTTACTTGGACCCCGATCAAACATAGGTTGGCACAAATTAGTTATAAAATCGTTTCGGTTAATACACCTGGAATCGGCCCATTCGAAAGACCGACAACGAAATCGTGCGACTACTCTTAAGTTCATCTTATTTGGTACACAGTAGGGCGGAAGCTTTCTCTTCTCAAATACGCAGCAGCAAAGAGCACGTTGGAACATTTGCCACCCAGCTTTTGATTAGCAGAATGCAGCTTAATAGGAATGATAATAAGCCAAGTCACTATGGGCTAGCGTGCTCAAACTTTTGTCACTAAAACGATCAGTAAACCCAAGGTCAGCCAACGACAGTGTGGTCGAATTAGGCCGCAAGTCCTTACGAATATGAACAGAACAGTTAATCCCATATATTGTGTATCATTGCATTTTGTCAGAAGACGCCAAAACAAAGAACATGTTACAAATTAATGCAGTTCAGTAGTTGATGAGATTCCAACAATTTCAATAGCTTTTATGCGAAAATTAAACCCCCGTGATGGGTCACTGTGTTATATTTTTGAGGCCTGACTAGGAAAACTGTTCACATTCAAACCGGATTCTTTTGATATCGAAAACGTGAACCAAGGGTGGTCTATCGGTTATTTTCAAATAACCGATAATACTGAGCTACAGTCGCGAAGCCGCTCTCTACATAACTACTTGTTAAAGTGGCACAGGACATGTTTGGAGAAGTGAATTGAACACTGTTAACTCATCGTTTATACCGGTGAGCAATGGTGCTTTATGCTCCGTTTCTGTCTCCCAATTTCTCATGTTCTGCGCCAATGGACTTAAGTTTCTTTCTTCTCTAATGATTTGGATTTGATTGAGACGTGTTTTAATTTGTGGATGGTTCATTGGAGGGAATTATTAATCACAACTAACCGCATTAAATACGCGTTCAGTTGATTCCAACTTTTGCTAAATCTTGACTGCAGTTCTGGGCACTGTGTAAACGGCTATTTGTCAAAATCTGTGGGTGCAAATTGAACAAGGCTTCTAGAGCAGGCAGTTCACCACTTTATCGTTACATTTTTCTCATTGCAAAGTAATGTAACGTGCAGCTGTTGTTTTTTTAAATTACTTGACATGACGATTAAAGTACACCTTCAGGGGCAATTTGACTTATTTCTGCCTCTTGGCATGATGTTTGACAAATGTTTGGTCAGTTTGTAGATTCTGGCTAAGGATAACGGTAGTGTTATCCTATCCTCACCACAAGGCTGTGGAGTTTCACCCACAGTTATATTCCAATTACTCAGTAGGTCATCGGGGCCGCGACTGGACTGGGAAAAAGCTTTGTACAGTGATCTTGTATCCCTGTTCAGAAAAGGCCTCTAGAAATTGGAATACCACAGGTCCCTAAGCTGATGTTCACTTTTCTCTCCAAAGAATGGTCGGTATCTGTTGTTCATCGAAAATGAACAGCTCGTTGATTACATCTCTGACCTTACCCGAATCGGTCGCTACACGCTGGTTTTCTTGCATACCCGTTAATCTGTTCCTCAATAGGTGTCGATCCAAGCGTGACTGCTGTCTTCAAAATGGATAGTCCACAAATTTTCACCTATCTTTGCAGTGATGATCATCACAGAACTTCGGCCTACAGAAATCTGTCACACAGTTCTAAGAGACCGACAGTGCTGCGTGTCACTCCAAAGCTACAAGAAGTGGAGCAAGGGGTGCCAAAAACGGTTGAGCTGTCTCCTCACACTGATTAAAACTCAACAGGGAATTGACGGACTTGGGTTCAACGGATAACCTCGATTGCATTGCTATCCAGACTTCTCAGGCGACGCTTTGCCTGAATGGTGTAGTCCAGCTGATTTTTTGTCACAAGAGTGGGAAACATTTTTGCCTACAACGACTTGTGAAAATGATCCTACATCTGTAACATAACAGAGGCTTGTCTCCCGAAAGTTTCTGCAGTCATCTAGGACTGCAAGCTGATCTAGCACCAAGAAATAACGACGGGTGAGGTGACAGAATGTTAAGTTTTCAAGAGGGAGAGATGTCAACGATGATTTCCAGTAGAGTTGGACCGATTCGGTCACCTCGACAAAACAGTGACATTCCGAAATTTGTCTTCTATGGTATTGTGCAAGTGCATTTAAGGTATCCAGTCACGGGTTTTGCAACAAATCAATGGACAAAGTCTGTGAAATCCTCCACTGGGGCATGACTGTATCGACTGAATACTCTGGGCCTTCTAGGTAATACAGACACGTAAAACTGCAGTAGCTGGTGAGATTCTTTAGACCTACATCATCACACGTAAATTAACATCTTCGCACAGCTTCGTGTAGGCGTATTGGTTGGAGCCCGAAATGAGAATTAATATTCACAAAGATATTACTTTATAAGGGAGTCGTAATGAATTACTAGTGCCGTCATTATGTGGCTGAATTTTCAGGTTAATTTTTCTGTTAGATAATCCACTGCCATCTGGCTCATCCACGCCATCTATTAGGATCATTGGATCGGCTGAGTTTAAGTCCCATTATCCAAGGGGAAGAGGTGTTTTTCAGTTATTCGTTGGCCATTGAACACTACCAGTGATTTATTCACGAAACCACAATCGGACAATAACCTCTTACACCTACCTCGCTCAGCAGTGACCGCAACCCATGTACCAATAGACTGGTTTAGGTTAAGTAACACATTGAGCCTACCATTGTCGAATGAATAAGTGCAACCAAAAAATCCATTGCAACCTAGCGACTCAAGCCCAATTTATATGCAACCACCGAGGCTACGATGGGCTAATAAGGTATTGAAAGATAGCTTCCAACAAAGCGATCAATAAACCGAGCATTGGTGCAGTTATCACTTTGACAACACGCGCCTATTCTTGCAACCCGGTGACAGAATGAACTAGTTTACAGTGACTGACAACGGATATCGGGGGACTGACAAAGAATGCAATTAAAAATCGGTTTGCGAAGGCCGGCGATTGAAGAGGGTGTCATTGGAAAGTGATACCATAACTAAGAACAACCCCCAAGTACACTCGTACCGAAATGAAGAGGATTGTTTGATCGTTACAGCGCTGTCTAGAACTTCTTGCTCCCCTGGGCACTCAAATCGGTTGGTCTGATTTCACCAGCTAATTCACAATGGGCCACCTAACTAAGCTTGCTATAACAAGCCTTTCCTCGTCGGAACATGTGGTTCGCCCTGGTGGCGCCAAAGGTCTACACTTATGGACTAAGTAATATTCCAGCTAACCGTGCAGCGGATTTCCCACCAGGGTGCCCAAGCCTAGACAGGCGAAGTCGAGATGCAGAAGTCGGGTTCGAACCAAGGACCTTCCGGTCAGTGAATTCGCGCTCTAGTCACTGAGCCATCTCGCCCCGCATAAGCTGATCGCCAGTTGATTCGTACGTAATTCACACGCCCAAATTAACTTAAGGCAATCTAATCGGACACTCGTAGTCTGGATTGTTGAGGTGACATTGCCACGTGATTATCTGACACTGTCTGTGGGAAAGACGAACGTGTAACCTGCAACAATCGGTGTATTGTTAAGCCGAGAAACACCGTGACACCAAGTGTACTGCTAACGGTATTTTCTCAAATCAAGGAGAGTCGATAGATTCCGATGATTCAGCTAATTCGGCATGGTCAGATCTATCGTGTCATGAAGAAAACATTTATTAAAAACATTTGTATAACACTGAAGCACAAAACGCTTCTGAGGATCGGTCAAACTAAACCACTGGTCACAGTTAGCAATTGCACATCAGGAATTGGGTCGAGATTTTCTGTTCAGTGGTGGATTTCTGGGTATCGACTAATTCCACTGTGTAATGTGACAACTCAATGACTCTGAAAGCAACAGTCTCCCTTCCAAAGAAATTTGCTGTCTGCTTGCCTTCCTTCCTCTTTTCATTATAGCCCATTTGGGATATAATTCTAGTCCAGTAGGCAATGAGCACATGACGTCACCTGGAACTATAATGGCTGTTTTCTTTGAACAGCCTCGCCAACCAAGGTGTATGCACTACAATATTTTCTGCGGCCCTTAGACTAGCGAAATACACGCATTTGCATACCAATATGGTTTTGACGGGGGACTCAACTGGAACCCAGCTGATTTCGTGCAATTTGGGTTCAAGTAGAACATAAGGTTGACGGAAACTCGGGGACTGCGCCTACTTGATGAGCCGTGCGAAACCGATCGTGGACTGTCAAAGAGTTTTCAGCAACCTTATGAGTATTGTGTTACGTCTACACTCCTAGACTCTTTTCTACTCGTATCTCATTTCGTTTTGAGCCGTATGTTCTAAGGAGATACTGCAGTTACTTGTGC
This sequence comes from Opisthorchis felineus, assembly GCA_004794785.1. Taxonomy (NCBI): domain Eukaryota; kingdom Metazoa; phylum Platyhelminthes; class Trematoda; order Opisthorchiida; family Opisthorchiidae; genus Opisthorchis; species Opisthorchis felineus. Next base: position 113,973 of record SJOL01009229.1, on the reverse strand, counting down.
TTTCTGCTCATTGACCGTTACGAAAGGAAGTTAAACGTACGTTTCCAGTTTGAACAACCACCCACCCAAATCATGGGTGGTGGGCATTGGCGATCTGCGATCGGAGACAAAATAGATCTACGCGTACACCTTCGGGGAATAACAAACGAAAAGACCTATGGCCTAGTGATTTTCTGGAGATACAGCAGCCCATTTATCTGGTGCACTTATTAGCTTTGAATCAGCTGGGTGGTGGCCCGTCAGTGAGTTGAATGACCTGCATCCAAGCTTCTAGAAATGGGAAGATATCATCTCTCAGGGTGCAATCATTTGGGGACCCTGCCATTGCAGCTAATGTAACAGACCAATAAGAACGAGTCAGACCACGAATTGTTTGCATCACTGATTAAAACAACTAGACTAACTAGACTCCATGGTCCAAAGTTTCGATGGCTGATAAAGACCACCCTCGTTGATAGGATCGTCGGACGGTTTTACCTAATAGTGTACTCACCAGTATTTTCACCATGAACCCACAGCGCCTAAATTTATCTAATACCTTCCAACTCATTTCGGATAACAATGTGACAAAAGCGCATTCTACTTGTGTTTAGTCCTTTGTAATTTCTTGTGATAAAATCGGTGGCCGCAGGTAGATCCAGAAGTATTTTTGGGACAAGGAACACAAGAACAATACAGCCAAGTGGAATATGACCTAGGGTCTTTATCCAATTTTTTCATCTGATTATCATCATTCTCTACCACCCAGCATTTATTCGGGACCAGTATTGTTTGCATGAAGCGGTTATGTCCAAGATTCAGTTTAATCCTTATGGACAGAGGAGAGAATTTCAATGCGTAATTTAACTGGGAATACTGTCATCTTCTTGAAATTGTTGACACGCTGCCATAATACCCTCTGCAAGAAGGTAATGAGCGGACCAGCTATTGATAAATCGAGTTCTACCCCGAATCAGAACGTTCTTTCTTAAAGGTAAAGCAAAAGCAATCCATCATGAGCCATTTACCATTATCTTATGTTGATACACGATTGTTTGATTCGACTATATTGGCACCCAACGGGGTTTCTCACGCCGATTGATCTGTCTTGATCCACTCTGTGCACTCTGGAAACATCATTGGTAACAGTCTGATAGTGTCCAAAAGCCTGTACTTTTCGGTGCCGCACATCCTTGTTTAGTTTGAAATATTAATAAATTGGTCAAGTCCTTGATAATATTTCACGGTCTATCTGCTCTAAAGATTAACTCAATGTTTCAGCAGAAACAGACAGTGAAGTTTCAACATGAACTGAGTTTTCGCCCTCGCAACTAATACCGCAGTAAGATAAGTATACCGGCCAACAAGTTCGTTCAGTATACTGTCTTCGTAACAGTTCTTAGCCCTCATAGACCTTTTGTTGACTAACCGGTATTCAGTACCTTATTTGCTTGATTACCAGAGAAAAAACAGAAATTTGAAAGAAAACCGCGATGCCCACATCCGACGGCTGTAACCCTTCATGGAAATCGAGCAATCCGCAATTCCCAAAAACTTGTTTGGTGAAGAAATTCAATAAAAGCTACTTAACCATATATGCTTGGCCAATCCAAATTAAGTCGACCGAGGTGACTTCTTTATCTGGTCGTGGACACCTAGCCAGACTGAGGAACTTTCACGGGTGTTGGTAACCAAACATTCCATTGCTGGAATCTCTGCGGTCCCATCATTTCTACTGCGCACGTGACAACCGAAGGTATCTATGGCGTTTATTGTGCATTGTCCTCATCGCTCGCCGAGATCCAATACGACGGGGTTGACTTTCATCAGTACACAGTAGATACGTTTGCTTCGAACCAGGTACATGGGTCACCCTACCGGTGAGACGTTGCACTGACCCTTCATTTAATCCCAGTGTCCACTTTGATAAGGCGTGTGCCTATTTGAACAATGGATCAGAGGTCTGTTTCCACTCCATCGGCAGGCGCGTGTCCCTTATCTCAATTCAGTGATCACTAATGATTATGCAAATAACTGGCAGTATGATGAATAAACAAAGTTGCGTTCGATTGATGATGTTTCATTCCAGGTCAAAGATCATGTCATGTTTCTGTGACATGAAAACCCCGGTCGTCAGCTGAACGCCTTGAACACGTCAGTTTACAGTCAATTCATTTGAACCTCGCTGTATCATGTGTGTGGGTTTGAAATGCCGACGCAAGTGTATGGTCGGCAGGATGTACAATCGGCCGAACATAATGCGTCTACCTCAAACGTGGAAGGAGGGGGTAGAGTCTGAATCGTCATCACCCCCGTGTTTTAATCCACGTTGAGGCTAATTACCCAAAGATTGTGAGATCCACAGATCCTTTGTCTGCCTCAGCTAACGTCTGTTTAAACGATTCGATCGGCCCGCAGGACCATTATTACCACTCATGTGTTTAGTGTTTGCAATCACAAAATGAACGACCATGTGTTCAGACAATTGGCGGATCAGTGGCTTAGTTACAACAAGAACAACAGAAACTTTAAATCAGCATGAGTTGGCCGGATGTCAGGACCGATAACAATGAGAGCCTGCTCGATTGGAATATGTGTGGGAATTACACAATGAGCCGTGGTGATTTTGAAGTCCGCCAAATTTTTGTCAACAGATCGGAAAGTATGCTACTGGCAAAATACACTCGTTTGCAAATAAGGTTGAAGATAACGGGAAACTCAACTGAATCCCAGCTGTCGCTTATTCTGTTCTTCAACCTAATGTGCTGTGCAAAGGCCGTCTCACGTTTTAGTTGACACGACAGTCCAGATGTCCTAACATAACTTTTGGGCAGCTGGATTTAGTGGAGTCCCATTAACATCAGTTAAATTTGTAAATGCATATACCGTACCGCTTGCGTGCAATTTTGAAGTTGATGGAAACCCCAGGACTGCCTTAGGACTATATGATGAGCCTCAGGAAGGGCGAAATTGGTAGTGGGCAACAACAAAGTCTTCTTTTCGATTACTCATAAGATAAATTTTGCTTGTAATCACTCATTAATGTGAAGTAGGCTCATGGCAACTAACAAAAAATGAAGTTCATGTTTTTGTGGCAGAAATTTAGCAACATCAAGTCTCCAGCTGTTACCAGATGCATTCAATACAAAACAAAATACCATTGCACCCTTGTAGTTCACCAGAAAAGTTTCAACGGGTCTCAGACGAACTGCCTCAGCAGATATTATTATGTTTTAATATTTAATGGACGCGCCAGAGATCATAGCCACCCGACTGTCACTGGTCCTTTGGATAGTCGGTCACAAATAAAGGACACGGTGAAACATCCAGTTCCTTTTACCTGATAAACAGTGGGATTATCCAACACGTATTTTGTTACTAGCCTAACGAATATCTGCTCCACAAAATCAGTCAGCATAAGTGAAGGATGAAATTCCGCTGATATTTAAGCAGCAATTGATGACTGCTTCGTTTCTCTTCCCTTTTCTACGATGGCAATGGTGGTGGTATTGTTCCATATGACCCGTTCTATTGCTCCATTGCAACGGGATCTGCAATTCCAAACTACATTTTCAAAACAGTTCATCCTTACCTTGGGTTGTTGTAGAACTCTTTTCCACTTTTCTACTTCTCAATTTCTAACCACTAGTTACCAGGTAAACATTAGCACCGGTGCGGACGAGTACATGTTTCGTTTCGGCTTGTTCCAATTAAGTTGGATTACGCAGTGATTGAATACAATGTCGCGTAGGCGTTAGCAAGTCACAAGTGATAACGTACAATCGAGCACTTTTGTTCCACTGGATCTGGGTCTTGTGTTACTTTAGAAGCTCTGCGAACCTGTGTGATATGTGTTCAGTCAGTCTTCTTGCTGCGCGTCTGATGTGCCTATGGTTCACCCAGGTCACATTGATCCTACCGTTGGCAACATCAAACTGCACATTTAAGCAGTATCAGTTCAAGCTAGGCTCCACAGCACTGCAGCGATCTGGGGCTATGTAGCACTCACTGAAACGTTGGCTAGATGGGGTTTTTGCAACACTTATATGCAATGGCTTGAAGGGTACACTAATCCTTCATACACTGCTGATGATAACGTGGGAAATGTTTATAAGAGCAGCAGAGAATCCCACCGAAAAAAGAAATGACACCATATTTGTGATAATGAGAATGAATTGGTAAGATTACCGAAATTCTCTTCTGAAACTTACTGTAGTGGTTGGAAACCGGTCGGGTTTGGTGGACATGAATATGATCGGCCCTAAAAAAGATAAATGGTGTAAGTGGGCTGGCAACCTGTGGGTGGTTCATTTACCTGTTTATGATCAACACGAAGCCTACCTGAAAGACTAGACCTGGGATGCATGACCTACCTCCTCTAGTGATTTCTCGGAGCACTGTAGCACCAAGTCAAGTGACCTTGCGCGCCTAATGCCAGCCGGAAGATCCATCGTTGAATCCAGATGACTAAATTAAATGGAAAATACAGCACAAAGGGCAAAAAGTTGACTAATTAACGCTTTATAATCAAGAATATGATTTATGGATTCAATGGCAGGTCTACAGTCTGTCGGTCAGTAAATCACAAGCCAGCATTTGACAGTAGCTGCAGAGGAGACAAGAAAAACATTAGTACGAGTTTCCTTCATTTAAGTTCGAATAATCTTTCAACAATGCCTGTATTGTCACTTCAATATGACCAACCTAAGTCTCCGTACTAATTTTTCTGGCATATCCGCGACCTTTAATTGTAGGTTAATCCAAAAAATACCATAACAAAGCTAGGGTAGGTTCAAAAAAATTGTTCTTTGTCTGTTTGAACGTGGATGCGAAGGCACGTACAGATGGTTTGCATATATTACATATTATTATTACATATTATTATGAAATTAGCCTGAGATCTGTGGATTATCAACAAATAATCGTGAGGCTAACCTTAGGTGATGCGTTTTCGCTTGTATACAAATCTGGGAAAAGGAGTAGATAGGTGGTATCTAGGTTACTTAGGCGAACAAGTGCATTTTGTGCGGGGTGCATCAAGTATGGTGTGCCAGAACGTATCGAAATTCAGTGAATTCACATCGAATAGGTTGGTTCGTTAGTACCAGTCAATTGCGGGGGTTTGAAATTCTCTCGTAGCACAACAACAACACTTTATTGAGCTCATCTAACCAGAAAATCTTCCTCTTCATAAAAAGCTGACAAAGCGAAAAAGGGTTGAAGACACTACTTTATCGTTTGTTATTTCCGCTTGTCAAAGTCCGGGACGACGCACAAAACTTTTGCGTGTTCAATCCTTCTGGTATCCTGTCTTGACAAATAGGATATTTAAGCTCTTTGAAGGTTAAAGTAAGTTTTTAATAGAGTGCTTCCCTTCTAGTTCGTTACATTATTGGCGGTTTCCTGTTTTCAAGTCGCAATACTAAGGACTTTTATTTCATTGATATCTCCGGTAACTTCTGCTGCACATAGTGCATCTTCATAACAGGCAGGATGTTACAACAACAGTCTGTGTCGACGAATAACGCTCACCGCTCTCCTTCGTTTGATGCGCTTGTGCTCCAACATATCTCCTCAAAATAGGCACAATAAACCAGAGTAGCTTGCGCGATTCTTAACAGTCATCTATATCTACGTTTTCAAGCAGAAAAATGCTTGGGTGACCCGACTTCAGGTAACTTAAAAGAATTTTCTTGTTCACGGCAGAATGATAGTAAACGAAATCTAAACACCTATGTGATTCTTTTGTGAGTAACACATTTCAAAATTTTTTCTACCAACGTATGACACGTTGTTTCCAGGTTTATGGAAATCGTGTCAGTCTACCGTCAGCATACTTGTACGCTCCAATAGTGTGAATTTTTCTAGGTTGAATCCAGTAAGCCGCGAACACCTGTTAGTAATTACAGCTGAGTGTGAATGAATTACTTTGCCGATTTTCTGCATCTTGAAAACTACACTGCAAACTTATCTCGCTGAAAACACATTAGCCAGCGTTCTAATGCCGGTCGGTCCGATCCGCTCGCAAAAAAACATGTTGAGGCCTCTGTACACTCTCAGAGATGATGACACCAATGGACTCGTGCACATGCTGTCCTCCCATACTCATTTCACCTCAGTCCGATAAGTGGATACCCAGTAGACCAATGAGGGTGTTCTTAATGCCATCTATCAAATTGTAAGCCATATAATAATTTGCTCCCAAGTATACAGTTAAACACACGGAAATAACGAAAACCCAACGTTGAAACAGACTGCTGGCCGAAGAGTGAGCAAGTGAGACTGACTCGGTTACCAAGAACAAGGTACTGGTTGACCAAGTGTGTTCTGATCGGCTGGGTGCCAGTTATATTCCCTTTTTCTTTTGTGCGGTCTTATCGCAGGTCACTAAGTTCTCAGCCATTTTTCCGGCATCTCTCATCCTGTATCAGAATGTTGATGGTCAAATAAGGATATCTTCGCCACACTGCTGAAGTAAAACGCTTAGTTTTTTCGACTGAGGCATTCACCGTGATCTGAAAGCGGTTAAAGCAGAAGAACCAGGCCCTAACTATTTCACATATAATTGAGATTCTTTGAGTGTAAACTGAGGAGGATGTTCCGGGACAAAGTGGAAAACAAGAAGAGTAGACAGTGGGCGTGATTCACTGGGTACGTGGGTCCCTTGGACATGTGATGCAAACCCATCGGCATATGCACAATGGCAACCAATAAAAAAGATCCTCGCCCAGCCTGCGTGAACTCCCACTGAAATAATAACCTAGTTGTTCGCTCAGATTTTCTAATAAAATGCATCAGTAATTATCCCTTCTCACCACGTCCAGCAAAATTTTGCCATCCAAATTGTTTCACGATTAAAATCAGTCGATCTTTGTTCTCCTCTATTCCACTAAAGAAATGATAAGTGGCACCCAAAAGCAGAAGGTAGTATCTGGTAAAAACAACGTAGTTCGGAAGTCCCCTTGCTGGTATGATGATGTAAGTCGATAAGTCTAGAAGATCTGCCCCTAGCGCAACCTAAGCTTAAACAGCGCAATCCTAGCCCTCTTGCCAACTCTCTGATAGCTGCAAAGTTATTTGTGATTATGCAAATACCCAACCAAAAATCATTTACCACAGCTTCCTAACGCTGTCGTTTGGTGAACTGGAAGTGCATATACGTAAACGACTCCCCTTATCTTAGGCTAGGTTAGTGAACGAGGTATACATATTCACGATGACCTCCCAGTAAACATTCCAAAATACAAAAAATAGCTGGTGGAAACAAGTCCTAAAAATCGAAAACTATCTACGTCCATAGAAAGTAGCCACCCCCAGGCACGAATTAAAAAGCATCTTATTTAGCGTCAAGTTTCGAAACTACAGACAGTACGACTAAACCAAAAAGCTCCAAAACTGGTGGTAATTGAGGGAAAGAATTGGCTGTAAACTCTACGGAAGAAGAAGGCTTCGGTATGAAACTTTAGCATAATATTATGCAACTTACGTCATTTGTAATATATCAGATAGTCCACGCGTATGAAAGGGAGATGTAGTTAAGCAATTTTCAGTACTACACTAATTTTCACCAACCGATACAACTGAGCTGTCTTTCTTAACGAAGGATGAATGTTACAACATTGTTTTCGGTACACCCAATAACTAGTTTGTTGCAACAGCTTCCGATAAAAAGTTTGTAATAATGGGGCCTGGTTGTGTCTCATTGTGACAGAAATGCACAATTAACCTAGTATGTTCTGAAAAATAGAAAACACTTGCATTCGTTTCAAAAACTCACCGAACAGGGAGGATCACTTCATTCTACAACGCTGTGGTGGGTAAATTACAAAGTCATACATCATTCTACCCCAGATGGTCATGTTCTGGCTGATACGAGGAGCACCGTTGAGTTTTGCCGTCAAAATTAATTATTTCATCAGAACTCTCATCACAAAACCCCATGGTAAACAGTTCACAGTATTTCCTTTGCCTGGCATTCATCATTTGTAAAAAAAAGTGTAGACGAAGAGAATAACCGAAACAACATGCACGTACTCTCTTGCTCTCGCTTCAGTTTCTGTTGGGTGATAAATAAGGAACTGTACATATGCAACTCATCGAATTGTATGCGACTTAAAAATTAGTGTGAACAAAAGCCACAGTCATAAACAAAAGTTTCGCTCTGCAAATTGCAAACCAACAAAAAAAACCAACGACAACAAATCGTCTTTTTAGGGGGAGGGGATGTGTGAAGATATCATAACTTGCATTCCACACAGTTTTCCAGTGCTGTAGAACCATGCTTCACAAAACTCTACTCACCCCTGCGTCCACCGGTCATCTCATGATGGTTTGTAAAACAAACAGACTTGGTGGAAACTAGAATAACGGCGGCCTCCCGCAAAAAAAACGGGAGATCACAAACACGATGATGGATAGCACGGGAGATGACTCGCAATTCCAGTCATGAGTGGCACGCGTGCATGCGTGCACATAAACAGATAAAGCTATGCCGGTAGAGTTGCAAAATATTGTAAGCAACACCGCCGCTCGCTGGTTTAGGTGAAATAGATCAAAAAAGACTGAGCACTAGTGGACATAATTTCACGCTTCCAGAGGACAAAGCCAAGCATAAGTTCAATTAGTTTACGACCGTTTTTTGCAACAAGTCAGGGGACAAAAGGACAGAGGGGGTGGTTTGCTTTGTGGCAACTGTTCACATGCCGGCGAGCAATTGGTCCAAAGCCCTACTGTCTGCATGTCACCACATGGACAGTTATTTGCGCAAGTTTCAAATTTATTAACCGCACCAGATAATGGAGTACACTGCACTCGGGTGCAGTTCGAAGTAGAGGTTTATGGGTATACGACGAAATTGCTTGGGCTGTAGTTGCAGTACGCGAATTGAATAGCGGTACAAGAGGCAACTGGATTAGAGGAAAGAGGAGCTGTGTTTATAAGAATAGGAAGCTTACTCTTAGTGATGAATGTGTTACATGACTTTTGAGGAGATTTTGCATGACAAAATGATTACAGCTTTGGTGCCGGTTAGATACGGTCAGCTAAATTAACTTATGGTCAGTTCAGTTGAGGAAAGCAAATCCTTTCGTCGAATTTAGAAGATTTGTAACAGGGCGAATAACGTGAGGAAAAATAGACGCCGGCGAACCGTACAAAGTAGTCCGCAAATCTCGGAATATAGAGTTAACTTGTCCATCTACAGTTACATTTGCAATAAAAATTTGTACCCAAAAGTCTACGTTTTCGGGGTTCATCGCAACGGATCTTTAATGGATCTAACGTCCTTTAAGTGGGGCCAATGTATGCTGGAAAGCCGAGAAGAACTGTACGCCTGTTTCATTCTTATTGAGAAGCGTCTGCGGTGTGCATCTCACAAAACTCCAGGCAGTTTCGAACCCGCGACATCCCTGCTAGTAGTTTGAACACAACCATTCGGCCACAAGCGGCTGATCGGCTGTATGATTAGCTCGCAATTAGAAAGGGTATGGCGCAACCCATTCGTCAATTACGGGCTCCGCATCGCATGTTGACACGTGTTGAATGGTTCCCCGAGTGGCGAATTCTCGGGTGGAAGATTCGTTCATCGGGGAACTTGTGCTAGCTAGTTAAGGTTTCGCATGGTGCACACATTTCAATCTTAGACAGGAGTTCCCTTTAATGCCGACGTTGGTTGGAAAACATGGCTTTCACACACAGTATAACCAAGATATCTTACTGAGGGAAAAATCACATTTCCGAGCTGTGTGAGTTTAATTAGGTCACCTGAATATAGAAAATTAAATGATTAAATATTGTTGGAAAATAAGGATAAAACTGGTATGTCCCACGATTTCGCAATTCCTGCCAACGGAATTTAACTCCTGTATCTAAGTTACTGCAAGAAGTACGGTTAACTATACTTTCTTTTGCAGTATGGCTAATGGATGAGCCTAATTATGAGGAACAGGACGTCCTCCAGGTGACTCCATAACTTTCCCTTCACGAAAGAGGACAGCGTATACGGGGACCGCCTCTCATAACTTCTGTGCTATGATAGCGAATTTAATTGATATATGGCTTCCCCTAAAAGCTTTTGCACGTGCCGGATGCAGTTTATCGCTCTGTATAATCATTTAACAATTTCATTTATGTGATTTATAAATAATGGAGCAACATATGTAATGGACATATCTAGCTAACAGTGACTACGGACCACTTAATATGAAACATCCTCTATAAAACGCATTCGAGTTATACTACCACGTTCCTTCCTCTTGGTCTTGAACTGTATTACTTACACTCAAATGATTAACCATTACTGTCCCAAAGAATGGTGCTGTATACGTGTCTAAGCAGTCTGCTAGGTCAAATGGATTTCCGGTAAAATAAGGGTGATAATGTGATCCATTCATGTGTCGGCTCTGTTTGTATCCTGAGTGAAGTTATGCTAGCAAACTCGTATCAATGATGCAGGATATTTCATTTGTGGGGGTAAATTAGCAATTTGGCAGACTAAAAAAAGTCCCTTCTTCGATTATTGGGGTTTTCTCCTTCGAGATGGGCTGTAATAGGAAAAATCCGCGTCTCCAAAGTTGTTTTCCTGACGAAGGAGTTTCCTCGTGGTTTATTTCTCAGAGGAAAATACGGCAGCCACGAAATTTTCGGAGGATTCAACTAAGCTACATAAAGCATGCATGACAGACATTCGTCAGCATGATTGCCAAAAGGACTGGTTGGCTCACACAGTCTAGGGATGTCTTAGCAGGCCTGTATGTTGACCGTAGTAAAACAGGACGATAAACTCAATACTGTTCATAGGGTCAACGAAAACCCTGTACGGTCCACTACCGGTGTAATGGTGGATAATAATGTTGAGGTATGCGACTAGTCTGTGATCTTCTCGAAGCTCCGCCCCGGGTCTAATGGAAGGTGAAGTTTATTACTGAACTTGTGGAACTGCTTTGCAGTGTTCTTTTACAATTGCGTGATAGTCAGTGAATATCCATGAAGGTTCAAGAAGACGCGTGAGGACGTCCAGTTTTTAAAAACTATGTACATATGAGACATCTACTTTCCTGTCCAATAGTCTGTAACTGCTTAGTTGGTGTTTGCTAATAAACGACCTTGCGGCGAGGGGCTTTTCTCCTTACACCAGTAGTAAACTGTCCCGATTATTCATCGGTTTGATAGTATGATAACGTGCTCTTATGTTGTGAATAATGCTCCCACTGAAAAGTGCAGCATGTCCAGTTGAACGATGTTATAAATGAGAGATCCTGGTAACTTTCGGCTGAGCCACCCGTCAACACTAAACACATTGTTGAATGAACGTTTACAGCAAAAGCAATTAGTTGCTGCTAACTAATTCTTACCACCAAGTGGAGCCGTCTGTGCTTTTTGGTCGATCCAGGAGTTTTGACGACCAAGGGAATTGATGAATGGCTTTTACTTCTTGGCCTTCGTCTAAATGAGGAAACAAAACAGTGTTTGAGAAGTCGGGTGAATAGACGTACAACGGTAGGAACAAGAGTGGTATATCAACTATTAAAGATTGTAGAACTGTCGAAAGATGCATGATTTTGTAAAGATGAATGACTTTGGGGGCTTGGAGACACCTTAGCGAGCGTCAACTTTTCTCCCAATAACCCTGGTAATATGAAGTATTGTATTTTGAAAAGCACAAACGAGGATGTCATGCGTTTTAGAAAGTTTCTTGCGTCCTGGAACCTTCTAAGAGGACTGCTGTCCAACTACTGTTTTTTCTACAATTGGCTGTGTTTCCATCACCTAGTGGAAATCATAATTGGTATTTTTAGTTTACATCCTTTAAGAGAAAACAACAGGGTGTTGGGAGGCTGCAGCTTTTTGTATCTTTTCCTCCTCACTTTTTATAGGCTATGCAAGCCGGACGAGATATTACGAAAACATAATCCAGAAGGATGTAAAACTTGTGCTTGAATAGACGAAATGCCTACTGATGTTTGATTCAAGTAGTGTTTTTTCTCTTTGAAAAAATAGCTTGGGAAAACAGGATCCTTTTTGCGGCTGATTTTGTCTGAGAAAAAAATAACTGTGTGCGTTCCGTGTTATGATGCCTTCAAAATTTTTATTGATCGGCGGTAAAATTTAATTTTTGTTAAATGTCTTGAAGATTATCGCCGGTTATAGGGGCAGCCAAACTTCAGTGTCAAGATTTGTAGTGTGGGGTGGAGTAGCGCAATCTTCATTTTTAGACAAACCGATCTAGTCAAGATAGCAGTTTCACATCAAGAACGTACTGATTACGTTTTGCGAATTTTCCTGTTTGGGTATTATTAATTTCAAAGCTTTTCTTTTGGCAGATAGGAAGACTTCTGCATGTTCAGGAGATCTGCTACTGTGAACAAGGGCTAAATTAATAAGCTGTTTCTCTTGACTGAATTTCCATCCTGTTTTTTGTCAGGAGAGACTAGTGTTTCTTATTACAGGCAACTGTAGACTAGTTCAAAATCACCACACTACTAGTAAGCAGTCAAGAAAATTTTGTTAGATCAGCCTTCGACTGTTCGGCATTTTAGAGACCACCATATCATCGCAAGTGTAAAATTTAGCAGTTAGATCTTACTTGTGTTTTCGGTGATAGCGACCCGTAGTTCAGTTTGTTGAACAACTTTGGCTTGAGCCTGAAGAAGTGTATTTGAATCTGAAGAAAGCATGCTTTCATTTATCTGGAACGGGATGGGTAGTGGATTGTTCAGAGTTCAGCAAAAGCTCATTATTGTGCTATCATTTCTATCATAATAGTAAATGAAAAATGAAAAAAATGAAAATGAAAAAATGAAAAGAGAAAAGTGCGGCATCACAAAACTAAACACTCTCCCGGAAAATGTGGGACAGCACTTGCTTAGCCAACTTGAAAGGAGCATGGTACAGTAACATATTCTCACAGAAGACACTTCTCAATGATGTCATCCCTTAAGAGAATTTACTTTGTAAATATAACCTGAAACCGATTGAAAGATTGGTGTATTCGCTCCGTAATTAGGCAAAAACATCCACACAAGCGCCAGTCTGTTGGAGTATTTAATTAATTGGGACTCACAGGAACTGAGTACACTAACTGGACGACAACTCATTCACTTTAAAGTTTCCAAGGATGGGTGCATGTCCTGTAGTTGAGTAGAAAGTCGCTCCATCACTCGCCACAATGGGTACTGATTCTCTTAGGTTTACCATAACGTGGCTGTCCACTCTAGGTTAACTAAATTTCTCGTATCAAGCCACATGAAGAATGGGAGGCGCAAAACTAAAACGGAATGTACCAATAGGTTGAACCCACTTTAAACTTGCATGTGATTATTGTGGTCTGAAACACCCAAAAAATTAAGACGGGTTTGTGCCAATGAATGGAAATAGTGTCACTTCATTAACCGAGATTCGTATGATAGCTTCAAGTAAAAATACTAAGGTTTTGACTTTACAGAAGTGTGTTTTCGAATTCAGATACCAAGCTAGTTTTCACTGGACAATTTCAGTACAATTTTTCTCGTGTTCTCCCGGGCGTATTCACTTGTTCAAAATACCCGAACCATCCCTAAATAGTCCAAGCCAAATAAAGAAGGATCAAAATTTTAATTAGTCTCCCCAGCCCATGCAGTTGTGTTAATTGCCCAGTTCCTTTGTCTGTGGTTCAAAATATTAACATCTGACCGAAGGTTCTACTTTGCAATATTGCACACACTCACCCAGTCTGTACACAGTATACCATCAGACACTCGGTAAATCGACGTAATCCAGCAGACCGATGGATGCCCAATAGATGACTAATTATGTCAAATTTGTAGGATCCAATTATCCGAGGTCCGGGAAACACCACCATTATCGCCAGCGGCAGCAACAGAACATCAACAAGTGCTTTTCGCATAATCAGCAGTCCTGAGTTAATTACCCTACGTGCGCACTCCTGTTATTCGCAGTTGGTGGCCTAGAAAACACGACCGGATTTCACTGGGGCTTACGGGTGGGCGGACGACGTAAATGCATGCGACAGCTGTTCAGCATACAAATTCACTTCCAATCTCTTGGCTATTAATCGAGACTAGTCGATCGATGTTCGGCTAATTACTTCCTTGTGTGCAGTTCATTAATGAGGGCGAGAATTTAATTCATAGCAGACTGCTTTTAACCATGTTGCCAATTATTTTATGTGGGTTCCAACAGGAGAGGTTTTCAATATCATTTACGCTTATCTACGCGGAATTATAATCATTTCAGTAAGGCAGCAAATTTCCAATGGTCGAAGTTAACTTGGTTTTGTATTCGCTAGAACAAGACCTTTACCTTATTTTATTCAAAATTTATGAATTCATGGCGAAGGAAAAGTCGCACTTATTTGAAGAGATCATTTTTATTCACCGGGGCTCTTCAGAATGATCTTACCCAACTTGTTGTGGGGGAAAGAACTTAAGTATGGAATACACAGGTTATAGTTTATTTTTGATAACATTGTCATAGAGTGTGAGCACATTCTCAAGGCGCTTCACCTGGATCGAGGTAACTGCGAAAGTTTTAGTGAAAGTATCGATTTACACTGCTAACAAGATGCGTCTGGTTACTTACAAAAGACCTTTTAGAGTTATCCAAGGTAGGAATTTCGTGTCCTGTGTCAATTTCTCACTGAGTCTTTCCTGTCACAAAGGTTGTATTGCTGCCTATTTTTACCAACAGATTATGTGATTTAATCCGTATAACCCGATGGTAAGAAAAATACAGCTTTGGTTTTGAGTATACTTCTATGCCGGGGGCTAATTTCTCCAAATAATATTCTTAGTTCCAGAGGTTTGCATTATTTGATCAATATTCACACTGGACTAAATCGGGTCCTTGGATTTTTATCCTCACTTATCACGTTAGGTGTAGTACGGATGTTCAGCTTTCTTGATGTTAGCTGAGAATTTTGTTAGATAGTCCATTTTTTGTCGTATCTTTGTGCGTAATCCACAGCTAAATTAAAGTCCTATCTACGAGTCAGCAAATCAGGGTCACTGTGCTGACTATGTTTCTTAGAAAGCGATCATCTGATCTGAAATAGCATGAAACAGGAACCCAGTCCATCGGATTCACTCATGCAATAACGACGGAGATAGCATGTATTATCCTAAGGGCCCACAAAGCAAATTGAAACGGTGCGGTAATTGTTATCGGCTGAAACAGAAAGAGACCTAAGGCCGATCAAAAGCATGTCTACAATATTGGAGTACGTTAGAAGCACGCAGACGAATTCCACCCAAATGGCTTGCTAATTGTCAAGTATTCTATGGAGATTATGATGGCAGTAGGAATATTTGCAAATCGGCAAATTGTAAGACTACACGGAGCACACGTAACCCTTACAAACATCATATACTTTGTACTACTGACAAAGTGTCAGTAACCATAGCTCTGTAAAATTTAATCAAGATTATGAGAAAACTGCTTTCGGAAGGAATAGGGAATAAATCCGTCACTAGGAAAGCATCAAACAAAAAGTTCCATGGTTGCGATACTTTTCCATACCACCACTAGTGTGAAGCGAAATAAAACAGTTAAACATTCTGACAGGTGTATAAAAATCTGATGTATTTTGGTTACAAATATGGTCTTCTTGGTAATATGCCAAGTAAGTGTTAACCTGATCAGGAATTTGTTAGGTTGTCCTGGTTGCGGGAAGGCTATATGAGCATTTTTACAGTAAAAAGTGAACTGCGAGCGCGTTTTGTTCCGTTGAATAATTTTGAATGACATATGAACTCCTAACTTACCAACATGCCATTTCTTGGCTTTGTAGACAGAAAGTCCTGAGCCATTTTCACTGGCTGTATAGGTGATTGTGAAGAGTTTATCGTTCCGAATAGTACATCCGTAGACATCTCTGGATGAATTTCTTCGGGTAAATAGATAGCTGACATAGTCTGATCTAAAGGGAAAAAAGTGAACAAGTCACAAAACATGGACAAAATTAGACATGATGCAATTAACCCACTATGAAACAATCGGGAAATCGTTGGCTGACATGATGGTTTCCGATGGAATGTTGGCAAACTCGGGAAACGTTAAGGAAGTAAGAAACCTACGTATTTATTCTGGTAAACATGCACTAATGGTTTCCGTCCCAAGGGAGAAGTATTGAAACACTCGACGGGGGGGGGGCGGAACAAACAGAAACCGGGGCTGCTGTAAAGGATGAAGTGATCGCACCGGTTAACTGTGGTCTTCTGCTCACGGAGGGCGTCTCACCACGCAGTTTCAGTGTGGTGAAGGATGTCGTGGTGATAACGGCATGCGAGTCTAAAAACGTGTTGCCCTACTACTACGCCTTTAAAATTAAGGGGTGGACGCGAATAGCATTTTTACTGTTAAATTCAATGCCGCTTAGAATGCCACAACATTAGGATAAGTTTATACTGATGAAACATCTGCAAAGGCTTTCACTGTATAAGCACTCGTGCAGCGCGTGGACAAGGAATGAAGTGTAGAAATCCTACTGGAATATCAGTTAATTTAACAGAAGTAACTTTCAGTCGTGAGGAAGGAAGAAATAATTGAACGCAAAAATTTTCAAGTTTTTGTCAATACGATTTTTTGGCTTTTATCTCAACCAAAGCTCATGTATTAGAAAGATTTTAATGCAGGTCAATAAATACTGTGTTTGAGAAGAGCAGTTAAATATATCTCACAGAGATTCGCTTGATTTGCCAGCCTGCACACTTCCTTACTTTTGAGAGCATTTAACGACTGACTAGCAAAATTGATTTTCATTTTGTTATCGCCCACACAGGAATGTACTCTTAACCAGAAGCTGATTAAACGAGCCAACACCGACTGTTCTGACAACAACCGATTGTGTATCTACATTACCATTGAAACAGTGGTGCAAGCAATCTTTGCTGAAGCATGTAAGTTCTCGTAGATCGGAGAAAATGAGTTCGACCTGTGATGGAAAAGCCAGTATCGACCTTAACAACAAGGTTTCCCATCAACATTGTCCTGGGGTGGAGGCAGCTTGAAAAAGAAAGGACAACTTATAAGGAGTGTATAGTATCCCTCCTCGGGAGGGATACTGTATTTGACATTTCCGGGCTTAATGAAGAACAACTGACCGTTTTTATCTAGTAAGAATTTTCAAACTCGTTTTCTAGTTAAAGTTTATCCGCTTGTAAACAATGTGTGCTTGCGCCCACCGTAAAAAATTCCCTTCAAAATACTACTGACCCAGGCCGTACAACGGATGAAACTTCCGCTCGTATTTCTTCTATCTAGTCGAGGAGGTTAAGCAGCTAGAACAAAACTTTTTTATTCAACTTTTGACTTTTTGGCCCTACTCCTGCAGCAGTAGTAGGTTTGGATCATCTTTCAGCGTTCGCATATGACGATGACGCTTCAATTTTTTTCCCACCGTCAGAAATATTCAATCCCTAACAATGCATATCGATTACCCGTCATGGGTAATAAGAAAACACTACACGAAACGCAGTTATCTTGATTGCCAGTCTGTCACATTGGGCGAGAAGTGACCATTTTTTGCGTACACCAAACCCGAGGCTGCTTATTTGTGTGCAAAGACGTGTTTATAATGCTTACTGTGACTGGTGTGTGTTTTGTTCCAGGTCGCGCACCGCATCCCATCAGACCGATTTTGTGTGATATTAATTCGTGCAGAGCGAACGACCAGCCTTTTAATTATCCCCATAAAACCTGTGCACCCTCACTACAGTTAGCACTAACGTTGGTGTGTGTGGACCATTTCGGCTGTCGTCTGTCATGGACTTTCGCTCACACAGTAGCACCATGGATCGCAGAAGAAAGAAATAGATAAACACTGCACCCAGCCTTCAGGTTTGTGCGGTTTCTGTACGTGGTGGTGTAGATATAAATGGTGCATTATAATCTAAACAGGAGCTCACGATTTTCCCTTATTTGCTCGCTGGCACGTCACCAACCCAACTAATATTGTCTTCTCCAGAACACAAAGTGTTTCTACTCATCATCATTTCTAAGAAAAGGTTGTCAGGCTGCACAGATTCGCACGCATACACAAATGTTTACTGAATAATGGGCACAAAGTGGTAGGTCGCGCTCTATGGGTGTGCGCAAATGTGTGCTTAAGCCTACTATAACTATCATACATTTCCAATATCTAACCGTATTCGTGCACTTCCCTCTCTGTGGCTGTGTGCGTGTGAACATGAACACAGGGAACAAAGTCATAAGCGGTGCAACTAAACAACGCCAGATGGAAAACTCGAAAGTATCGGCAGCTTTTTCCCAAGAGGAGATAATCAGCACCTGGTAGCAGGTAGTTATGGTACCAGTAGGCGGGAAGGGGGATGAAACGAGTGAATTTCATTAAAGGGCGGAACACAGATGACGTGGCGCGTTTGAATAACTGAATTGTAACTGCCTAATGAGTTAACGAACCTTTCTCTCAAAAAACTGGCTGAATGGCAATTAGCTGAAACATCCTCACTTATTTGGTAATAACGTACCTTTGAGAGGAACACTTCCGTTACGTCTTCTACTGGCTTTCACATCAAGGAAACAAATTGGAAGCCAAGCGAAACCAAGTGGAACTCGGCACTGTAGCCGGTATAGTCAAAACGATGTTCACACGCTGGAAGTCTTTTGTATTTGACATCCCAGCTAAATTTCCTACTGGATATGGTGCAGAGAGGTGGGACTAAGATGAATCGGCCTTCGTATATTCTGGTTTGAGAGGTACTGATCTCTTCAGCCTCCCATGAAGCCCTGGCATTCATGAGTTCGGCCCAGGTGAACAAACCTCAGTAAACCATTTAGTGCAAAATGCCACCATCTCCGTGGTAATTTGAAAATCGATCCATACGAATGCTTTTTTTTCTGTTTCTCCTGTCGCATAACAAAGCAGCTATAAGGTACTAATCATTGCTGCAGCACAGCTTACCTACACAGCACTCGTGGAACTGATAAACTTATGCTTTGTATTAGCTATCCCGTGGTTGTTCCAGTGAAATTTCCTCCCATGAGGACATATTAGAGCACATGTAAATCAGACTCGCAGTCAGTTGTGCTGCTTCGAACTTGCGTGTCACCAATTCTCATCCAGTTGTACTGAAAGGGAGTGGATTTATAAGCTGAATAAGAGGTAATCCATTCAAGAACAGACGTGATCCTATCATAATAACCATCCTTTATATCTAAACTTACGACAGCTGAATCACGCTTTCTTTGGCACATTGTCTGAACTTTAACATCAAATTCACTGTACGATATAAGATAGTCTCTTCTTCGCAGTGTGAAGTACAATACTCAAGTACATTGCAATTAAACGGGTGTTACAAAATTGAAAGCACGAAAGTATCTCGGATGCGGCTTTTGCACAAGGAAGTCAATGAAGGGGTTACGGAACGGTTTTAATAACCTACCCTTTATTAAGAGCAGACAAATGAATCGCATTTTTGATGTTAAACAAAGACAGCACACTGATCTCGCGATAGGTTTCTGTGTTGTAACAATTCTGCGCAACGCCATAACTACGTATTCGTTCCTGGGAGTTTCTCCGTGTCAGAAAACCAGAGGGTGCGCCACCAGACATAAAGCAGTGAGTTTTATAGCCACAAGTGTGTCAGGTCACTTCATCTCAAGGATCTTACATCCTGGGACACGATACATCAGTGGTACTCCATCAAGGGATTCCTCACCCTGAGACTATATAGTATTTTTCCTCTGGTGTTGGTATCGATAAATTAACAACATTTTCGCGTGTACATCTACATGAAGCCAACGGTGAGAGGCCTTCCTACTATCATTTTATCTTCGATTTCTAGAAATGGGGCAACTTGGAAAAAAAGCAAAAACTATTGTGCACTATCTACGCCTGTGCTTGGTAAGCAGGAAACCATTCTTATTTGTGACAGAGTTCAAACACATTTTGAGAGCAACCCGTGAAATTTGTGGCCAGCAGGTATGTCTTAGCTTGCTGCCTGAATCTCCTTGCGGCATAATAACGAAGCCATTAAGTGATGAAAAAAAGTCAACAGTATCTAGGCAAAGCGGCAAGAAGCGGCTTACAAGTTTATGAGTTTAACGTTCCCCTAAGGTTGCCGGAGGTCTTGACAGTTCAGCGTAGCTAGAGGAACTCCAATAGTTATTCATCCGATAAATACAACTAACTAAACAGGAGTCGTTCCTGCATACAAGTGAGAAATCGAACGCGGTGTAAAATACATCAACTGATAAGTATTATCTCTTATTCGGCTTTTCACTGCTCATCGGCTACTGGCTTGATGTTACAGGTAACCACCAGGATAACGATGCACCTCCTGTGTATCCGAGCTCCTTTTATTACACTTCGTTCATCACAGGGCTGCTTACTCTCGAATCGCAGAACCACATTGATTATTGAATGAGGCGATTAAGGCATAACAGGAGTGTAAATGCCGGGGAATCCTACTAGGTGCCACATTTTTAAGTAGTTACTGAATTTTTAACTGCATGGTTATGAGACCAGTGCATCATTACGTAACTTCTATATGATTATTTAAGATCAGAGTTGCCCACATAATGTACCGCAGGTTCCTGATAATGTCGAGCTTAAGTAAACCGATTGAGGCGAAGAATTTCGTTAAACCGTTCAAAAATTGATTTTTAAAAGTAAGAAACATTTACAGTACTGAAAGTCCGTTGAAAAGTATACTAAGGGTAGCTGTTGGCACGACATAGAAGAAATATTGCTGTTGTGCACTTGAGGCCTCCAAGGAGACGAAATGGAAATTTTCGATACCCAGAATTTCGTTAATGCTCTGAACTAGCTTTTCAGCTATAATGGTGATTTTAGTCACCATGCGACTGCTCGCTCAAGAAACACTGTTAGAAGAGGTGCATTTGTTCGCTAATGTTTAATTACAGTAACCAATCATAACCCTAACAGGTACGAGTCACATCCGTTCCCGTAAAACTTTCGTCGAAGCATCTTCATATCGCTGCTACCTACACATTGTTCCATTCTTAATCTGACAAAGGTGTCCCGCTTGTGGTGACAGTTAATGCATAATGTAGAGAGACGAACAAAGAGTTGATGTCTACACGCAGCACACTACTCATAAAGTTGCTGAAAGTTTGTTGAAGTAGGCCATAATAAACGGGATATCCTGCTGGATTCAGTTGAGTCCTCTGTCAGGACCACATTCATGTACAAACGAGTTGATTTCTATTTTTTGGCGGACCACCTTGCGGTTTGCTCATAATGCGCGCATCGCATAACAGCGGTTCCCTGCGTGATAAATAAAGTCATATATGTGGATATATGTACATCACACTAAATTTCACATTATTTAGTTCTTCCGAAAGTCGAATATCTAGATTGAAGTATGGCAGATTACAATGACAATAAAAATGCAGTTGCGCATATGGCTATTATTCGCACATTGCGGTCCGGAATGAACCATCTCTATGTTAGAATCTTTGATGATACCGCGTTTCGCGGACGAGGTTCCCCGGGAGTGAGGTAACAAGTAACCCCATAACTAATCTAATTGCAGGGTTAAAATTGGCAAGATGTTAGAACGTTAAACATCACCTGCAGCTGAACAATCTGTCCAGAGCTACTGACTTACGTCTGGATGGATGTGAATTAGAAAAGTTTGACATCAAAACTTGCGTTCACCGATCACACGACAGCTGAAACTGAACGTCAGCGGATGACTCGACAAGGTTCAAAGATAAAATCCCTAGAAGGAACTCAAGGCGGCTCCAGATGCAGCGTTCGCAAGCATTAGGAGTCGGTTGTTCATCCCTTAATCCGCGAGCTAGACCACAATGCGTGGACTAGCAGGTCAGACCAATGAGTCACCGGGTCCAAGCAGGTATTCCTGTTCCAACTGTGTGAGGTTTTGAGCTAATCGCTAAAGGTTGGGTATCATAGTTATCTTTACCAAACTCTTCCGTCCATTCAGCTGTCACTATCTCACCCTTTGTTCCTTGTCCAACAAAAAACTCAGTAAGCGGGACAAAAATGCCTTACCGGAGAATTTAAAAGCTATGGACCAAACTGCCGGTCTCATTATACTTAGTTTCGCTCCAAATTGTCTACCTGGAATTGTGCGTTTTCTGCTCCATTGATGTGTATTTTCGCCTCCGAAACTTCCACATCAGAACCAATTCGGTTCCGCACCTCAAACCACATTGGACGAGTTCAGTTAAGTCATATTTCATTCTTTGGTTATTCGGTGAACCAGACTCAGTTATTGTGGGAATTTACGGTGCATTCAGTCCTATTTTGTTTCATTGGTTATCACAAAGCATTTATCTATTTACTATATGTTCTTCTGGCCTAATAAGAATCAACGCAACTAGCGACGTGACAAGCGCTTTTCGTTTTTCATTTCAACATACTCCCCGATATGGCTTTTGTAGACGTTTTTCTCGATAGGTTCGTTTAGCCATATGAATAATTTGTTTGACCGATCAGGCCTAAAACTGGCATAGTCTATCTGCACCGAGCAGCATAGGGCATTTTTTGGTTTGAAAGCTGTTTGCATATTTACTGATCACCAAAAACAGTGGTGGATTGGCATTCAACTATGTTTCAATTAAGTACTCTCTTTTAGAGAAAATGTCTTGTGTGAATGCATATGGGTCACCAGGATGTTTTCAGAAGGGTCCTTTATATTCATTGGTGTCCAAAAACATTTTTATCAGCAAAGTTTTCTCTTCAAATTCGTTACCGATATGAGGCAAAAAAGTCTTCCTGCTGCTGACACTTTTAGAGGCGTATTCTCAGAGCAGAGGGTTATTTGTATTAAGGGTGCGGAATTCATTGCCCTTCCTGAATTAGACATTTCACAAATTAAGACTTTTAGCACTAGAGTATCCAGCAAACCTGCTCTATATATTAGAAATTTGATGGAGTTTGACAGCATTTCCCAAAACATTAGAGTACGCGACCTTTTTTGAGTGACCCTAACATAACCTCCAATCACAGTCTAGCAACAAGCGCTGTTCCGCTTTTTGTAACCTAAAAAAGTTACCATGATGTCATATTATTTCTAAAGAACCCAACTATAAGAACCTGTCCCAAACACCATATGACATTCAAACCTTGTATGACATCTTTGAAACTGCGGCTAATCTAAAATTCTCCGTTTAGCTCCCAGCGAATGCTGACATACTGATACAAATCCTTTCGCTCATTCATCATATGATATAGAAGGACAAATCATGCCCCATGACAAACAATCGTCCGGGAAATTCCGTAAAAATTCGCTCTCCAACCTTTTAACTACCTTTAGAGTAACCCCTCTAGGTAGAAATTTCAACAGCGGTTTTTTAGCTCCATAACATGTCACTAGTGACGAACTTGCGAAAAATCAATAGTGGGTTGTTATATTCCTGGCCACATAAACCATCCCTTAATCAAAAACGAGATTTCTGTCCAGTATCTTATCGTTAAATTCTTTTTCAAAGGATCCTGGGTGTACAAGGACATTTTATCCCACCTACTTGATAATCGTCGTTTATATATATATATATATATATATATATATATATATGCTGTATGAGTCCGTGTACTGTATGTGTAGTGCAGTGACTATTCAGCGATCCCAACGAAGCCATGTAAAATCCACTTCCCTCTTTGTGGTGCAAGCTCCAACTATGGAATGTTTACATGCTGTGGGATTTGCTGTCCCCTCCCGCATACCTCTGGTTGCCTTAGCATTAAACTTAGGTGCCGTTTTGCTCTCAGAAGCAAGTCCTTGTCAAAATGCCTCAATTTGTAAACTGGGTCGATGTTAACGGTAGAATCCCTTGAATACCACTTAAAGCCCTCGTTTATGATGTCCTTTAATTAAAGGTGTTGAGTAAAAGCTACCTCATGTTTCAGTTGTTGCAATATTCAAGATATCCCAGTAGATTTTCTTGATGAAAAGCACTGTTCACAAGGTTGCTGGAGACTCTTCGATAGTTCACGACCAGACGTTGTAGGGGCCAGCAACCCACTTTGATGGACATTTTGTGCGAAAAATAGTGCATGCGGGGGGTAAACAGATAACTTCAAACAAAGAGAGCAAACCATCAAGCTGATGCATAGTATTATATTTTCAAAGGCGTGCATCATATTAATATGAAAATCAGCGAGTGAAACTTTCAGCACATGCTGGAAGTGCATCATAGGTGAGTGACAAATGGGGTTAGAATTTAGGTATCAAGAAACATAACTGGAAATTTTGATTGGATTGATCCTTTAAAAATCGAATATTTTACACGAGTTCGTGTACGTTTTCCTTTGGTTTATCCACAGGAAATTCGCATTACAGGTTGGGGGTGGGGGAACTTTTCAAGAAAAGTTACCACAATTTTGGTGCAAAACCCTGTGAATTGTAAATGAGGAAAATTTTCAAAACGAACTTACTCTTTTCTTAAGGCATGTGTAGAGCTTTACGGAATGTACTTTACAGAGTATGGATATTTTAGGGGCCCCTTTAGGAAATTGGGTTCTAAATTTAACGGAAGGAGCAATTCCAATTATTTTAAACTTTCCAAGTGTCAGTGAACAACTTTTAAGGAAATTTCATGTTTTCAGATAAGTCACTGTTCCAGCTCAAAATCACTGGCTTAAGTAAAACCAGTGCAAATATTTAGAAGAGCTCATGACTTCTCATCTAATATCGGAGGAAACCACGTTCATTCACAGATTTTCATGACGTCGGTTTGCCTCTTATTCTACATAGCTCGTTCGGACTGATTGCTAGCGCAACCATTATTCGAGCAAATCGGTCGATCATCTCTCTTTTGAACCTGGTAACTTTATCATCCTACCACAAGCATCTTCACAGTTATCGTATTTTGAAAAGAATCAGCACAAAAGCACTCGATTCAGTCAGTATCTACTGGATGGTTTCTGCTTTGAATGCCCTGGACACCCTAGCTACAGGCTCAGACATCTACATCATCCCATGGTTTTTTCACTGTTCAGGTTTTTTTGTTGTGCACAGAAATTCAGCACAAATTCCAATAGAGCGAGTTGTCCAAACACAGGTCTTCCTCAAAACACGGAGTGAGCTGAAGATTTTGTGGCCTGTCATTCCTCCGTCTTATGAGCCGGCTTATCTCACACAATGTTGTTTCCAACATCCGTACTATCATTTACTCCAAAATTTTCAATCGCTTTTGCACATGGCCACGAGGACCTCAGCTGTCAATGTCAGTTCTATTGAATTGCCATGTTCACTGTATCCTAGTGGCGTAGTTCAACTACCCATTGCATGCATGTTTAAGCCCACTATCTAGATAGAATCACCGCTAGTTTTGATGCCCCAAAGTAATGTGAAGGTGACCTGATCATCTGACAAGCTCATATCTATTTCTGTAGATAATCCTGAGTGTTTTCGGAGAAGTACCCGCTTCCAAGCTCTTAAGAACAGAATGTGATTCTTCACTGGTAGTCCGTGGTATGTCCCCCAGGCTTTTCATTTGGTTTCGTTGACATTTGAAGTGTACTTTACGTGTACCGCGCTACGTTTTATTTGTTGGATTGGATTTTGGTACATCAACTGTAATTTCATCCATGGCATATATCCGTATATATATATATATATATAATATATTTATACCCTAAAATTAGAGTTCTGTGAAATCTACACCTAATTCTCTGAAGCTCAGTTAACACAGAACAAACAGCTGGTTCACGTGAAACACCAAGCGTTAACGTCACCTAAGACTGCAGAATGGTGCTGATGATAATTCACATGCTTTTTCAACCTAGAAGGGAGTTCATCGTAGAGTAGTATTCGTATGGAATGACCTTTATAAACGAAAAGGGTTTGGAGGAGATAAATTAGTTTATCTGTGTGCGAAGCCTTTGTATACACGAATTTACGCGGTGTTTTCTGTACCTTGCCGTTGTGTTTTCGCCAAGTGTCTGCGGTTGCAGATTGGCGCCTACATACTAACCAGATAATGCATTGGTAGGGAGTTCTACCATGAACAAAACACAAATATATAGTGCCCCATTTTCAGTCAGGTATGAGAAGATATTTTAACGAAAGTTATGTGGATGCAACACAGTAGCACAAACCATCATGTGTGTACATCCATTGAAGCATCACCTCTAAAACACAGGATATAGTAACATTAGTTGAGTAATTCTGGCATACTGTAATGGACTTCAGACAAAATACGCTCATCTAGTGACCTCATATTGTTTTTAAGCTGACGCACTTGTGACGCAACTCCATCTGGCCAGCACTCATTCAAAAGCGCGCTTTGAGTCATTATCGACTACAATGTGAACAGCTCTCATAGGCAGCTAAACACTTATACAAAGGCAACTCGACATACTCACAAAAACACAGGCACCTGAGCGCACACATTAACATTTGTTCGTTGGTTAATTGCTCGGGCGTGTCGCTGATTCGATTAACTCATTATGCTGGTCAGTGCAATTAGCAATTGAAATTAGCCGGTAACAACACCACCACCCCTTTATCCCGCAAGACAGCCTCCACAAACCAACGGAAGCAGACGAAATTCCTCCCTTCCCACCCAACGCATGATGATCTGTCGATGCGAGGTGCGAGGTAATGGCATTTGGTTAATCAGGAGCGAATTAGCACGCTGCCGCTTTTGCTGTTCCGCGTAGCGCTAAGACCGCCGTGTTGGTTTTGTTAAGTAAATTGCCAAAGGGAGAATGGAATACAGATGAGCTATGCAGGCCGGAGGATAGTGTCAAAGTTTGCAATTAAACGAAGTCCGGCCCACGCGAGAAACCCAAAGCCTTGATGAGGGAGGAGTAATATTTCATGCAGCAGGCTCGTTTCATGATGCTATACAACAGTCGTGCAGCGAGGTGAATGTCGAAAATATCAAATGTCGGGTTTGACTGTGCCCTACTTGTTCAACAGGGAGAGTTTTGTGCTCTAGAGTCTTTATTTAGCTGATTAGACGCTAGAAACCCAAATCATGTATCCAAACAAGCATAGTTCTGAATCGATCGCCTCTTGTGATTGGTGGAGTAAGGTCAATAGAACAGTATGCGCCAGTATCGGAGACGGTCAATATGGTATTGGGTGGTGATTGTCCTTGTTAGTGTTCTTAATGTGTACATCTTCGTTAAAACTGAGTGTAAACGCTAAGATCCTCGATACATTCCTTTTTCAAACCAAGCACTCTGTCACCCGCATGTGACCTGCCTCAGCACTGTACTCAGTAAACCCACAAAAGCTGACTGAGACCACTGCAATTCGAGTATATTTCGAAGCGGAAAACCCACCGGAAATTAAAAACACAAATATTTGCACCCACAACTAACCAAAGAATCGGACACTTAGGACGAAAGACCTGCAAACAAGATGGTTTTTCGCCACCTACTGCACCCCTTATGTACATTAAATTAGATATTGCCTACCAACACAAGAAGATTCAGAATACCAGGTCTCAAGAACTGATGACTGTCACCTACTGGATTCGACCATTTGGAGATGACCTATCAATTTCGACAATGCAAAGTCAACTTTTACGTCATTTCGGCAAACGTCCCGCCCTGTTTTCAGAAACTTTCGCTCTGGATACTCCCTCTCAAGGAAGGCAGTTCATGTTTCAGAATTAAGATTACCTGACCAGCTTATTTATTTTTCTTGAAGTCGTTACGGGTATGACCATTAGTAAAGAACTAGGTGATTGTTTCCAGACAAATGGGGACATTTAGTATGTTTACTAGCTCAGCATGCGATGAGGCAATAATCCTAATGATAACCAGTCTTTTGGCCATTAAAATAGCTACTACTGGAGGTGGAAAGACTACGTGTTTCCCTTCGATGATTTAGTTTTTCAATCTCCAGAAATTTACACCCTAATTCATCAGCTCGGTACTCAAATTTTCTTCAATCCTGCATAAATGAGCTCGGAAGTTAACCATGTATAAATTTATATAGCATATATATATATAGCAGTATATATAACAAATAAAAGCATCCCCTATTTCTACGCACCTGTCAGATAAAAAGGTTTTCAAAAACCTCAAAATCGCGAAAAAGTGTGAAACACAACAGGTGCACCGGAACTGTCCCATGGTAAGCACTTAATGATGCACCGATCGCGATTTTTCGATGAAGCGCTCATCAATAAATTGCTAAGCTCGATGGACAAACGAACTATCAATGGGCGTACGAAGATATACATTTTCCGTTACCACACTCCTGAAAAACGTAAAGCCCATTCACAATGAATAAAGTGTACTTGGTGGTCATTTGACATGTGAAACAGATATCTTTGAGCGTAAGCCTCAGGCAATTCTTTTTGGAACAGTCATGTGGGCCGATCACACCGATCACAATGCATTAGGGATTTGTATTGTCGCATATCAACCCGGAGCTGACAAACTTGGTTCACACGTGATCCGCGGTAAGGGTTATTCAAAAGTGGGGAAAGCCGAGCAGCATTCTAAAAGTATTCAAAGTCCGACGCCCCTGATGAACCCGAGCAAACCGATCAATATAGTTATCTACTCTATATCTGCAGGAAATCAGCCCACTAATCTGGCATGATAATCTTTCGTGATGGGACAGACAGAAGTGTACCAAACTGCAAAATACTGAATGCAGACTAAAAAATGTTACAAATTTCTCCAATAAAACAAATCTCACGTTTTCAAATAATCTGCACATTTATGCTAGTGTTTTAAATGATTGGGAGTGGTTCCAGTACTTTCTCGAGAGGAAGTCCCTTTTTAGGGCAATCCACGTAAAAGGGAGAGCTGATTTTTACCAATGTTCGATCCCGTTCAGAAGAATGACCTCGAACAACGGAATTGCAGACCAAATTCAGCGTACTCACAAAGTGCACATAGTAGATTGCATGGACACTGTCGAAAAAAATTAGTTATAAACACTAAAGTAAACTCATGTTCAGCTAAATGAAAATCCATGGTAAAAATCTTCAACAGTATTACAAGTTTTACGAGATAATGACAGCCCGTCGAAAGGAAAATAAGTATTTTTCCAATGTTTTATCATTGGTCGTATTCAGAACTAGTCAACTCAATAGACCACCAAGGAAATCCTGGCAGAATTAGGAAGGACGTGTTTGTTGAGTTTCAGCAAGTTATGTACATCCGTACACACCGTGTCCCAGAATAAAAAAACTGGATCTCGCAATGAGTACTAAGAGGGTGGGGAGATAAGGAACAGCAGTTACAGTGAGCTTAGTAAAGTGTGCTCACCGGTGCACTCCGAGCGCTTTACGTTCGTCTAAGTTACGGAGCTAATGGCAAGGCGTTGGGGCATTCTATAGAATAAATTCAGAGGAGAACAGGAAGCTAAGTGCTAGGAAGAACACCTGGGTATCCTGTGAAGACTCCCAAAGTCGGAGGATCCCCTGGACAGGGTACCACGAAAACGAAATATGTTGTTGATTAGGGTAGGGAAGCAGGGGAATTAACGGAAGTGAGAGATTACCGAGGTATTTTATCAGTTAACAAGTGTATCCGCGTCCACTTCTTTTTAAAAAGCATGGTTAAATTTTGGACAATGCACGGAAGTTTAGTACTCATAGAATAACGAAGTTAACTATTTCAAAATCTTCTATGACAAGCATCGACAACACAAGGGCACTTGAGACTTTTTAATGTTCAGGATAGCCTAATCCGTCTAAGAGAAACTGCGTCAAAATAAGTAACTATTTTGGTGGATCCCATGTTTGAGATCCCATCTCTAAGGTTGTTGAAGTTATTTTCATAGATTTAAAACTGATTTATACGTCGGTAAGCTGCAAAATTTAGCCATGGAGGGCAGGTACAAAAACAAGAGATACCGAGAATGAAAGTTAAAAATAGCCTTAAGTAAGCTCTATATTTCAGTGAACTTACCCTGCATCCTTGTGAATTCTGCGTCTTTTAGTTGGGCCTTCTCCGGTAAATACATTCCGTTCACAAGCGGAAAATAGTTGTTCACCGTTACCGCGCATTGTGATTCGTCGGTACTCTGAGAACTTCTGCTTGAAATCTGTGGTTGTTTCATTGCAACACCGTCTAACATCTGGGCTATTAGGTTTGTCCATTGGTGAACTGATCCCTTGAATTCATCTAGTACCCAGATGACTTCGATGCCTTCGCGGCAGGCCTGAACATTGGAATGACATTCGCTGGCGTTGATCCAGTGAGTCGACTGTATGGTGACAAAGAACCAGAGTTGTGGACGGTTTTTCAGAATACCATCAATACAAAAACCTGTAAGATGGAACTTTCTGATAGGTTTTGACATACATTGTTTGTCAGCAGTTAAGTATGATAGGTCCCTAAACGTGCTACTTTTTTTCGGACCTAAAGTTTTCCTAAGTGGTTGTTAAAAGCGACTCCTCCAATGGATGGAAGCCAGAATTGTTCCGTTCTAAAAGAAAGGATGTTTGATACTAGCTGCAGAACATAGCCGTAAAGACCAGATACAGGATTTTAGTTTCATTTTTTCTTGTTTCTAATAATCACCGAGGACGTTTTGATCCCTCCAAATCGAAAACATCAGGTGTATGTTTTTTTTGAGATAGATTAATTATGGAACAGGCCCTTTTGTTGGTTACTAAAAGTTTAAACTGGTAACAAAATATGATTAACACCAGGGACTCTAAGTAGCTAAATCAAGCTGGAAACATCCGGAATTTTTCACGAAGGATTTGTTCCGACTTCGCGTCGTTTGGAGATTTATCATATCTGATGTCGGCTTGTAAGTATTTGGAGTTCTTCCTGTCAACAAAAAATAACCACAATACTAATAATTTTGTTGCATAAGCTCGTGACTAATTTTCAAAAAGTACCAAAGAAACGTCCACCAGTTAGTAATTTTTATTCAGTATATGCAAGATATATTAAAGTTTATTACTGGGAATTATCGGGAACAATAAGCTTTACTTAAGGACAAGCTCATGGATAGGGCTGATAGGACAGTTGAAGTGTGACGATATCAGAGTAATATCAGTACTACATCACTGCTACACTATTACAAATGCAAATTCTTTTTTTTCCATCAGCGTGCATATATATCCTGACAGTGAATTATGATAGCCATGATCATTCTTAAGTGTCCTTTACTACCTACGGCCTAAGCCAAAATTCCACACTCCCACGTGAGTGAATTCTGCAGCACTTCGCCAATCTTGTATATTTGTTGCGGAAATCTACCCTGGTCTCAGTGGAAAATGGTTTTCACGTCTTCATAATTATCACTATAAAAGTATACGCTTTTATGACAACCAAGTAAAATTTAATTCATATCCTGAGCAGACGGTTAGTATGAAGCGGATATGCATTACTACCAAAAATTGACTGTAGTTTTATAAACCTTAGTCATGTCAAATTAACCATGATAATTTCACCATAACCATTAACAGTAGCTTAGATTGATCACGCACGTGGAAGCCGGTAATTTATCGATTAAATTATGCATAAATTTTGCGAAGCAGAGCTGTAAATCAAGAACTTATGATGATGAGCAACAAATAAATCTCAATTAATAAGGTACGGCATCGTCACTGTGGTGCTTTCTATCCGGCTGTGAAAAAAACATGGTTATCGAAAACCGTGTGGTCTTTTGGGATGCCTTGCAGCTGATATATCCTCTTCAAGGGCTAGTTACTTTATAATATCCTGCATTACGTGACATTTCTACTGTAGATAGTTGAAAAGCTCTATCTTGTTAGAGGGAAAGATTCGTAAACTTTTTCATACAATGTTCTCGTCCGTGGTGATATTTGGTTGTTAGAGTCCATCACATGATGGTCCCTTAATTCATATATTTTACCTGAACTATTTACAGGATAACTATGAAAATAAAAGTAACGATAAAATTAGGATCTGATATTTTCCTATAAGGACTTCTCGTTGCACAATCTGTCAGTCCACGTGGTAGGAGGATTTGATGGACGTTTTTCTTCTCGTCATTCCACCGCAGCGGCTAAAGAAAACTTGTTGGAGACTGTATCTGCGCCCTGTGGATACAAATAACCAACAAGAGATATCGTCAACTAGGTATATGAGTTATATACACAGGGACTAAGAAGCAATAAATGCATTTGGCAGTGATATTTTTCTCTGTTTTTGCTCTGGCTGTGTTCTGAATATAGTGATTTAGATCTTAGATATGAGTGCCACCATTGTGAAGAAAAAACGCCTGTCTTGACAAGGAGCATAGTTTCTGTATTTGATGCAGCGTTACGCGGAAACTCACTTGACGCATGAATCTTTGTTGGTGTTCCAACGAATGCCAATGTGAAAGAGCTCTAGCCATTGTTTCAAACTGAAGTGTGTCCTCGTACTCCTGGCCCGCCTCGTTAGAACACCCGGAGAAACATCTGTACTCAACATGTACTTGAGTTAACATGTGTGACAATTTGCGTAGCGTTTCATTAAATTTTCCCGACACGGAAGCATGTCTGATTTCGTGATCAGAGTCCCCCACTACAGCCGATTCTCGTAGCCTGTCCATGTATGTAAGGGACCACGTAGCAAGTTTGTTCCACAAAAAGCTCCGAGTACTTACCAACCAACTGAAAAGAGCCACCGCTCGCAAATGACGACTACACTGGCAGTGGATTCGAAACTTATGTACAGATGTGGTCGAAACGTCACAAGCCAAACAAAGTAGTTGGACGTTTGATGTTGAATGTACATTGTTTTGTCGTTGGACCGGCCCATTTTCAAAAAGCCGTATAAGTTCCAAATGACTTTGTGCCCCAGTACCATCTCTGTGATCAGAAAAGTTCAAACCAAATACACGTAACTGGTTCGCTGGACCACCTTCACACACATGTAACAGGAGGCTCAGCCGCTGCGTATGCTTCTCTGTCTTACAATGCAGTTGAAAATTTGCTTTTAGCGGACTTTTATAGGAACACAAACGACAAAGCCAAAAGCCTCCAGAGTGGGTGGTGATGAATGGAGTCATATGGTTCTGATTTAGAGGTATGCGGATGCGTTCTGCATGCTTCAACAATATATCCAATTTGTCAGTAGTGAATGCAAAGCAGACTTGGCAAGCAAACGGGTATGGTGATGACTCGGTGAGTTTTGCAACAAATTTTTCTGTGCTCAGTGTGTCTTCTAAATTACAGTCAACCGATAAGTTGGTCATATGTAAGTGTTCGTTGTTAAGTGTGGCAAAATCCTCTTCATCTGTTACTGAAGTCAATGATTCCTTGGAACAAATGAACAAAGATTTGTCGGGTTCCTCGTTTCGATGTGGAGCACACGGGTCACTGCTTTTGCAAGGGGAGATTGTGGCAACACCGGCAGCCTGGACAGTTGACTGTAAATACGTCGAAGGCAACATGGAAAAAACTGGATGAGTGTGTGTAGAGCATGTGGGGACCTTTGTTACCGGCTTTACGGCCGACTGCTCCAGCTCCTGTTGAAGTAAGTTGATCACATTGGATTAGTATCGCGTAAGATAAACACGTTACCATACTGCGTTTATCAAAGAATTAAGCGTGATGCAGCGTACATCTGTTTGCACAAAATCAATTTCAGCGTAACTCCGTTTCGCTACACATGATTTTACTCCCGAAGACAGTAATTTGGTTCGTCACTCAGAAACTGTGGTAAATTCAAACGAAGATACCGGTGTGCGCGAAATCCTTGGGATTCACAGACTAGACACTACGGAATAATCCAGCAACATCATTAGCACAACCCACAATAAACTGTGGAAACACTACTGGGACCTACAAGAATATGACCACACCACTTCGTGCAACTGGCTTCGCTAAAAATACTTTGGCATCCGAGTTGAATTCAGTTTCCTTTGTTGAAGTGAGGCTTAAGTCAAGCTACCAAAATAGCAAGGAACGAGGGGTTGAAATTGCAAAGTGCTCGGCCTACAATACTGAAGAAGCCGAAACACTGTCGCCATTTGTCCACACTGTCGAGTTCATCCACCACGTTTTATGCGGTTCATCATCAGCTAGTTGCAAAATACATGCATAGCACTCAACCAGAAGTCATTAGGTGGCAACCGGAAGACAAATATATTTATATGCCAGGGGTTCGTGGGTCAAACTCACGGGCTCCATGGCTTTTATCGAAGGAATGCATCCTGCCTAAAAGATCAAAGTCGATTGCGTTGCGATTCGAAAAAAATACGAATAACACGACTCCTTCACACGACGCAATTGTGTGCCTTGAGCAAAAATTTTGTCGTGACAAATCGATTTGATGCTTACTGAGCTAGCATGATCTCGAAGCATTTAAAAACATTTCTCACGTGGTATTAACAGCAACCGAATACGTAACGAACCAACATGAAAAAAAGTATGCACATGAGATAGGGGAAACAAATAACCTACCTGGACATTGTTTAAATGTTTGTCCGATTGTTGATGAATGGCCAAATTTCCTTTCGTCGTCGTCGAATAATTGCATATTTCACATCGATATGGCTTATAACCACAGACATAAGCCTCTCCGCGTCCCAGTCGTGGGTGGTTAGACTTTGTCAGGCAGTATGGACACAGTCTGTTGAAACTAGCTTGACTGTTGGCGCTGTTATTTCCGATGAATACTGTGAGGGGACTTTCACTACTTTTGCAACGCACTAGCTCACTTGAGGCCATTAGGGACAGAAGTGCAGTGGCTGATACTGAAAAAGACAGGACTGAACAAGTAATTTGACAAACAAGCCCTCTAAACGAAAAGTCTGAATTGGTGAGAACATAAGTTGTGCTGAAGTATGAGCAAACAGATTCGGAACGAATTCAAACAAATTTTGTGTTCTGAAATGGAGCATCATTAAGCGATGCGGTACAACATGCTTACTTACCTCGGCTTAGGCCCAGAATCAGGGTCTCTTCCACTGCAATGAACTCATTTGCTGTGGATGACAATATTCGGACGATGAAATTCTTCGCCGTTTGCAAACACTACGTCCTATTTCAGCCAGCCGTATACGGACCATTATTTTATTCAATCTATTAACTAGGCGTCATCGTCTTTTTCAACTAATCTCACCGAATAATAAACCTTTGATATAAAGCAGTCAGTCGCAGAATACAAGGCCTGTAATGATGAATTCCCATCTGACTTTTTTTCCAAATTATATAATCGTAATTAGTTTATTTAGTTAATAAATTTCAGTGGACCTGCTCACCGAATATTTTAGCGTTTAGACACCCAGACAAAGGATTTCAACTCACATTATTACTAGATTAGGCCTATTCCCAAGGCATTTCAGAAAATCGTATTTGTCATTCCTCGGACAACTTTTGCGCGCAAACTAACCCATGGCAAAGGGTAAGCCAGTTTCTGCAGGAAAACTGGTCGTGCAAATAAAACAGGTGAACAAGGACTGTCACGCTTTAAAAACAACCGACGAGTTAATTTTTGTTTACAAAACTCCTATTACAACGCACAGAACCGTCCTATTTAAATGCCTAAAGATGAATGACGCACTCAGGAAATTTGCGATGATTTTAAGGGTGCTGTTCACCAGTTTTGCTCAACATTGCCACACTTTCCAACTTTGTCATTAGCCGAATCATAATTGTGACCCTTTTCTAATCAAAACCGTTGACAAGGATTTTAGTTCAGCTTGACAACTCAAGGCAAGTTTAAAGTGGAGGATGTTATAGCGACCGGAGTAACTTATTTAGTCAGTCAGACAGTTTATCAGCTATAAAATAAATACCAAAGGTTCATTAATCCCAGCAGCTACAGTTTCTATCACCGGAAGATGTGAGAGCGTGGGAAATATAGTAAGGCACTGGAAGTATGCTAAGTTAGCTTTGGGACTGGGCACCTACGAACTGAAGGAAATGGCTTTGATGAACAAGCGTCACTCGCTGCGTAACTGCACCACGCACGCCAGCATCATTATCCTTTAGTTAGTTAAGTCCGAGGACTCACATTCAAGGAGAAGGTAGTTGTCGACCCGGGTTGGGTTTTCCAGCTAGCGTTTTAATACTTCGTTGATAGGTCATACACTGTCTACCTCCTGGCCAATTTCACTATGCACATGGCTGGGCGAAAAGAGCTCTGAGTGGCAGCCGGTGCTCTGGCGTACGGAGTACCACCATAACCTACGAAGCATGAGTAATTCATCCATCGCTGGAGAGTTCCCACTTCCTAAAACCATATGGTATACCTTAACGCTGCTAATCAGATGTTCCCACCACACTCGGTCCCTGCTTTGAAGACCCCGTTCTTCAAAGGTTGGGAGTTTTTGTACCTCCTTCAGGGAGTAGAGGCTACGTTTTTAATACATAAAGAAGTATGGATCAGTGAATACTCTGCTCTTGACAGACAAACTGACGTCGCCTCGGTGCTATAAGTGTGGAAGGTTTTCAAAACCTTCAAGTGCCTTCCAGATGTAAGAAATAATCTCATCTCCAACCAGTCCACCGGAGCTTATAAAACTGCCCAGATTAGCAGTTATCCACCACGTCGACTGGCTCTTTTGCAGCCATGAGATATGGGTTTGATCCCACCCAGTATTGTAGCAGCAATCCAAACTGCAGCTACGAAGCGCCTACTGGACAGTGCGGCAGAATTATCTAGGTCATATAACATGGTTTGCATTTCTGAAGAATCCGAAATAGAGACAGCACTATCGTCCTGATGGTCAATGTCTGTGATCAAACACCCTGCGAGCAGTTCCATCCCCTAAATTTCGGAGGCAGGCAGAACAGTTTCAAGCAACACCTCATTAACGAAGTTGGAGAGGAATGGTGAGACGTGGTGAACTCAGGTGACGTATCATGGTGTGGAGTACGGATAAAAAACGCAAAAATTACTTCCTAACTTTCTGCGTCCAGCTACATTATGAATTAATTATATCCTTTTGAGGTTTGTGGAGTTTTGTGTGAGTTTGTGGGGTGAGGCACTGGACAAAGGCAATAGTCTGAGAGTTGGTCGGGAAATGGCATGATACAATTAAAACTTACTTGAACGCTATCCATAAAATATGAGCTTATTGGAAATGTCAGATTATCGTTGCATTTACATCGAATCATTGACTGTTCTGACTGTCTAGATTTGTCTTTATGATTATTTTATGCATCATTTGTGCCGACCATCATGAAAAGCGTAATTTACAGATCGTTTGCATTTACAAGTACTTTTTCCGCCGCATTTATTTATGTGAGAATTAGGCTGCCTCCAAATACGTTTCCCAGTTTTTGAAATTTTTCTATTTCTCAGTGTTATAAATTGGGCCGTTTAAGTATGGGTCGAAGAACTGACTTCAAACAAGGGAGATTCTTCCTCTTTTTAGATCGGTTGAACACCAGGTCGCCGAGGAATCCGTGGACTCAACTAAAGGGGAGGTGAAATTTTGGGTGACCTGTCCAATCTAACGGACTATATTCTTCCGGTCTCGCGTAATTCACTATTGAGTGGGCATAAAAAAACTCCAACCTCTTTAACAAGGACCACGAACTGCCGTTGAAAATCACATCTGGATTGATTAGCCAAATTCCGAGATTGGTGAAGGCCAGGTATTAGACGCTTTCCCTTCGTAACTTATGATTATACGTCATACGAAGTCTCCCAAGAACCACTGTAGGGTCAACAACCGAAAGGAAATCCAGCTTTTCACCTTGTGGGCAAACAAGTGATTGGGAACGGTAGAAAAATGATAAACAGCTTTGTTCCTCAATACAAAAAATTACTCCAAATGGTCACTTGAGGGTACCGGTAAGCGTACTGCTCCAGAAATATCCCAGTTGCAGCTTCCTGTCGGAGGGGACTTAGGCTGTCGCTCAAGTATTGATGGATGCAGTAGGTTAGTAGCAGAAAACTACCAAACCTGAAAAGTCTGCTTATTCTGAAAGGCTGTGTAAAGATAATTCTTTAGTTTTTCCGATGAAAATGAGGAGTATTATTTTAGCCCCGATGGCCGCATAAAATTTCAGTGTGTGCCAAAGTAAAACGTGAAGTTTTATTATGAAGAACCGCGCTTTGCCGTGTGGCAGCAGAACTTGACAAATCCCATCTGAGACTTATTAGCTGGCTTTTAGTTTCAGTTCTAACTAACACAAACCCGTATACAGTAATATAATGGTTCCTTCTTAGACTCAATATCCATGGGAGTGAAAAATTTGGTCTCTCTTGCGGGAGATCCTTCCCAGTACTGTTTCGCTTTTTCTAAAGACGACTACGGCTGAACCGTTTCAGAATATGTCCAGAATTTTTTTCTTTCGTTGCTTCTTCTCAGCCTTGCTGACTTTGATTTAACTGGTTTGCACGGACCAGCCTCGCCAAAATGAGTTACCTACAAACCAGTTCACGAACGAAAGAGCACCTCTGGCCGTTTTAGTCTACGCATTTTTTGGATTGGGTTAATTTTTGGTTATTGTTGTTGATTTTCTTGGAACCATGAACACCTAACACCGGCCTAGCTGGTGAATTTGCAAAGCGGGATAAGACAAAATATGCCATGGCCATTCTCGTTATTTTTTTCTTAGCACAATATATAAAATACATGCAAGGCACAAGAAAGGTATCCCTACGGGTAGAATCCGTCAGTGAGTAATAGCCCATGAAGGAAATGGATGGCCGTTCTTCAGGTGTCCATCAGATAAATGACCAAATACACAAAAGTATCGGGCCATCAGGTGATGTCCTTAAGAGGCGTTTTTACTGAGCCCTCAGGTAATTGAATGAGGCTATGTTTTTATATAGCTCCGACCGGCTAATCCCAGGGGTGCATTATATTGTAGTAAGTTCACCGATAAATCTATCTTATATGGGCGATATTTTTTGCGAAATTTGTTGCTAGAATGCAAAATTGCGCCAACACGGTACTCATTTGACCACAAATTTAGGAATCATATCAAATGAGATGAGGTGTGATTTAGACAAATCAGACATTTAACAGAAAGATGTCTCTTTGAGCGGGACTTTTCGGCAGTGAAAAACTCTTTATTATCCTTTGTGTCTCCCTTGTTGTCCTGCCGAATGTTCCTATTCCGTATGGGGTTTTTAACAATAAATCCATGAGAAATCCAAAAATAGCCGTGGTATAAAGTGCTCCTTATTGAGGGGTCATTCACTGAAGGTTTTTACTGTGTTTGATATCCCATTTCTATCCGCTAGGTAGAGCCTAGCAGCATTTAGTCCACAAACATTGCTTTTGTGATTAAACAGACCTCACAGAAAAGTGACAAGTTAAAACGATAGGGCGTCGCATTCAAATGACGTGGAAATGTATTTTGTTATGAATCGGTACGGTTTTTCTATAACGTTATCAACCTGTGTTATTTTGTACTCAGCTGCTATTTCGTTCATGTTTAGAATCAAATTTTGCTTAGCGCCTTCTCTTGCGGACTCTTCTCTCTTCTAAAGTTCCTTGCCAACGGGAAGCACAGGTGCACTTGGATTTACCTAGTGATGGATGCAGAATAATCACTCGATCATGAGATGTTCACGAGATAAAA
This sequence comes from Opisthorchis felineus, assembly GCA_004794785.1. Taxonomy (NCBI): domain Eukaryota; kingdom Metazoa; phylum Platyhelminthes; class Trematoda; order Opisthorchiida; family Opisthorchiidae; genus Opisthorchis; species Opisthorchis felineus. The sequence continues at coordinate 74,613 of SJOL01009229.1, read as the reverse complement.
ACGATTATAAGTGTCCCTGGGTTACGGTTAACTAAGGAGAGATTTCGACCAACCAACTTAGTCGCTTCGATGTATCAAGGAAAATATACTGTCGGTGGTGAGTTTCTTCCCGTGTCGGGGAAATTTGAAGACGACCAACAAAGTAGTTCATAACATGGAGAGTAAAAAGACGGGACAAGAGAGAGAAGATTACATCTTAGGTTCACTACTTGTTGATAAATGGGAATTTCAGTCGGACTAATCTACTGAGAGGGTAGCTTGAAGCAAGAGCGGCGATGGGACTTGTTCCAGAAATCGATTTGTTGTTGCACATGGCCAGCAACGCGGTTGACCTCCTCAACGAGGAACTTGCCCACGAAGACACCAGTCTGGCCGGCCTTCACGGCTTTATCTGAGTGCATGGCGCAGTATATAAAGTCTATTTAGCCTGTAGGATCCAGCGTAGTCAATTCAAACCTAAAAAGTTTGGTACAGTGGATTTACGTAGTCGGCACTTCTGGTTTTCAAACGGAAACCCTGAACACGAGTGCTGTTACGATAACAAATAAAACCAAGACTTCAATTGGGTTACACGTTTCAAAGCATCACATATCAGAACGGTGATTTCATTCAGTTTGTCCGCGCTAATGCGTCAGCTACCGTACTTTATTGCAGCCTGACAATTTAGTTTGACTGTTGGATAAGTAGTATTAAATAGGGAGCGAATGGAATCACATTTTGGGGCCAAAAGTGTGCAATAGGTAGATAAGGTTAAGTAATAATCTGAGGTATTAACAACAATGTGAAAAACACCGTGTTTCATTAGGGATGATAGTCAATGTTTTCCAGACTCCTATCTACGGAAATGAAAGGTTTAGTCAGGCAGTTAGTAGTTGACCATTCTCCGTGCAAACTGCTGAATCTGCCGAAATCTGGCCTATTTCTGGGACTTCGGTATATCAATGAGGAAATAACCTGGGAATAAAACTGAAAATTCAAATTTTGTAATGTTTGTACGGTTGTTATTTTTGCCGGCCTAACACTGGCTCAGTGCGCTCTGTTTATTACAGTCTACTAATTTAAAACCCACTGAATTAAAGCTCATCTATAAGTTTACACAAAACGGACCAAAAAACAAAGGGACTTCTCAAACGCACTTTCACAGACGGTGACGACGCACAATGTACCTTCTCAAGATGAAACACCCCAAGTTTTCGCCTCGTAGCTCATTTTTCGAGGAGTTCGCAAAGTGTGGTGGAAACATAAGATTCAAACTGATTACCGTTTCCTTACAACGATCTGCTTAAATTTACCCATACTACTTGGGAAATAGGAGGGAAACGAAATTAGATTTTTTACTTTCTTTATCCTTTACTGTGATCAGTATTGTTATTAACGGCGCTAAAAGTTTGTCTCTACTGCCCTGTAAAGTTATGAAAACCACGCGTAAAAGTGGAACGAATTCAGAACTGAATTTCAGGGCAGTTTTTTGCGTTCTGGAAATGCAGGGTGGTGGCTATCAGTTCCAGACTTCAGTTTGACCATCCTTGGACTGAGGCAGCCTGAATAGGGTCCTTGCTAGAATTTTCTCACATTTGGACAACTAGTAAGCTTACTTATATTCCCCCAGCTCACATTTTGTGAAAAGCTTGAAGCAACAGAATGTGTTGCTAACATACGAACAGGAATGATATCGAAAGACTCACTGGAACACCTGGTAGTACGTATAAAGTACATGAGGTGCCCAAACTCCACTGGGCTATCAACAGGCATAGATAGTTGTAAAGCACGAGAATAGAAGTCCTTTTCATCTGCAGGGAACATCTAAGAGCATCATGCTTGGATATGGGACTGCTGACCAATCGAACACGACTGTAGTATTATTTTCTGGTTTCTGATACTTGGAAATGGCGTTGAAATGAGTGCTTTTAGGGGAATACCAAATAGTCCTAAGGACACACTACTCATAAGGTTGCTGAAGACTCGTTGACCAGTCAGCTGGATTCAGTTGACTCTCATTTCAAAACTCGTGTGCAAACGACAATATTTGTAGAAACCCTGAGGACAGTTTACAACTCCACCAATTTTCCTGCTGCTATTGGGACCGTAGTTCACTTATTCATTATGGTCCAGCCAATTATACTACCTTCAGTCCAAGGATGGCAGATCAACTGGGCCCAGTACACTTAGTGATCAATGTTAATCAAGACTGGTTATTTTGTTAAACATGAGTATGTAACCTGTGGAATGAGCAGCCTGTTCGAACGTAGTAAGACAACAATACTGATCAGAAACATGTAATGATTAATTAACGTTTGGTTACCTTCAAATGGAATTGAGAACAATGCTGTTAAATGAATAGTCTGTTCACTCGTTGAAAAGTCTAGAATCAGGGAAACTATACCTCTGTTGCCTAGCCTACTTGTCAGAGAAAATTCAGTCTTTTGTCGGGAGGTTCCCATAGCAACTGAGGTCATAGATCCCCGCATTGTGGGGTTCTGAATGCGAGACATACACCAATTACCACTTACCATTGTGGCAAGCCTGAATGACGGTGGTCAGCTCATAACACTCCAACCAACAGAAACATATAAATAAGCACGATAAAAATCCAAGAGAAAACCGTATGTAGAAGCTATTTTCCATTAAGAACTCAGAATACGTGGGCTCATTACGGCTACGACTCTGCCACGTGTGAGGTCCACAAGGTGTTGGCAGTAGAGAATTACATTAGCTATTTTCAGAGGAGACGTACGCCTGAGAGAGAGATTGCTTCCTTGAAATGCAAAATACCTTTGGAAGGTCTCCATAAGACATTTTAAGTGCGTACATTCAAAAAGTTTTAGTAAGGGGAACTCATTGTGGACACATGAGTGGCCTTCGATTCATCATATCTGATTGTGTGAGTCGATGAGATGGTAGGGTACGGGTTTAACGCCCAAGTTTCGGTGGACGATTTGCTTTTGGTTGGCGGGCTTTATCCTGATGATCTGTACAGCCAGCATAAAAAATATTCTACTTTTTCAACCATCTTCTTAATTCTCGGCAAATGGACGCATAAGCTATAGTCCATTCTTGACTTTAACCGTAATATTTGTCCCGCATTATAAATGGTAGCTTTCCTCACTGTTACAATTTCCAGTCGAACTATGCATACCCAACTTTCACAGAATAAAGTTATGAATGATGTCCATGATGGTGAATGGTTAATTTAAGAGCACAATTATAGTGAAAGTAAATACATACGAACCTTGAAAAGCAGATATTTGAACCGCGTGACTCACCTGTGCAGCGATGATTTGAACCCAAAATGACGCCAGTTCAAAAATTCCTGTTCAGTTAATAGTATATTCAGGCGACCCTTTGAATCTGACTTGAAAGTATACAGCAACACCGCGAATACCATCCCTTCTAACCACCGGACGTATGCCTTCTGCCTTGGATTAAGAAGTTGGACGGTGCACAGCCCGAAATTGGTCTACTTTGTAATGCTGTATGTCTTGAACTGTGTGGGTGTGTATAAGGATGCGTTACAAGCGGCGTGCTTGGCCGCGCGACATCGTACAACTGTTTATAACCGCAAATAATTTGGTATTTAGTAGGCTGACCGTTACCGCGTATTGGCGTTTATTAACCCGTATCTTAACAACTAGCTTTTTCTGCCTTCTCTGCTTCACTTTCAGGTTTGTTGGGCTGTTGAGTGCGGTCGTGTAAAATTAGGGTGTGAACAGGTACGTGGGTCTGAGAGAGACCAGTGAACGAATCCCTGCGCATCGAGAACAAGAGAGTGAACGGACCTTGTGTGACAACAGAGATCAACGGATTTCTAGGAACAACAACGAACTTGTATGCGTTAGTTTGTGCGTGTGCGATTGACGGGGTGAGGAGTGGGAGAATTAATTGGCTGCACTCCGTCCCGACTGGGAGCATAACGCGCATCCTCGTCACGGTAAATAAAATGAGTTTTAACACAACTGGCCAAAACGGGGCGAAATATCGTTGTGCTGTGGATGTAGCGGGTGTGTTTCTCACCTAGGGGAGAGGGGATTGTTTTCAGGACCAAAAGGGATGGAAGCATAGGAGTGTACCCAATAAAATCTTTCCCTATGCTGCTAAATTGTTCTTCCACGGAGTGGCGAGTCAAAAGTAAAGGATTGTAGATTCTTTGTCGTAATAGGGTGTGATCGGTACACTTTACTATTGATAAACCTGGTGACGAAGTTTTTGGGGTATCCTGGCTATAGTCGTCTATTACACTCAAATATGACTACAGTGAAAAATAAGAAGCGTTGATTTTTACAAAACATGCTGCACAACTGTACACTACAGCACAATGCAGAAAACTCATCGTGCATTCAACACCAAATGATTGTAAAAGTTGGATTAGTTTTGTGGAGGCAAACAGAGCTAAAAACTGAGATGGTGATAACGTAAATATATCTAGTTGATTACAGAATAGAATAAAAACCTATCCTCTGTCACGTCATGTACCCAGAACTAACTAACATCTGTCGACCAAAAAAGACTTGTATAGAACGCAGGTACATGTCAGGCACATTTTTCCCAAGCACCGTAAACAATGTAAAATATAGTGTCATGTCTCATCAAGTCCTGAAGAACTCTACTCACCCATAGGTAAAAGTCTAAAGGAATGCTTATGAGAAGCACAGTTGACTTGGTTGATGGAACACACTACTCAACGTGTTGCTGAAAAGTCATTGGTAGCATGAAATGGATCTCCCTACCATGAGCAGTGTATTGTTTAAAAAAAAAATACTGCAGTATCTCGAGTGGTGTCCCAAGTGAAACATGAGGCAAGTTTTATACAGCACATTTAGAGAATATCACTAACTGAAGACTCAGCTGGGATTCAGTTGAGTCTCTCATTAGTGCACAACATCGTTTAACATACAGCGGTCAGAGGTGACGAAAAATGAGCTTCAAAGCTCTCTTGCTTTAGACAGCATTGTTTTCTCATCTACATTTCTCTCAACCACACAATAAAAGTGATGCGAAACGATCGTACCGATTAGACGCAGCCTCCTTTGAAATATCCCGGTGAACTAATTACGTTGATAGCTGCTGGGGCTATTAACTATGATGGACCCTATAAATCGTAAAAACCAGAAGTATCAAATGGTTTTCATAATCCACTAACCTTGGTCGACCATAGTGTACGTATGCGCTCTGCTGACCGCGTTGCCAAGTAAACAACACTACCGATTAGTGTCTACTGGGACCAACATAGCCAAGTGGGAATAATGGCCTCCTAAACCGCCAAAAAGACGCCGTCTGCAATCACTGCTAAACGAGTTCGACGGCATACAAAAAACAGCGTGTAGCGAAAATTACTAATAGGCCAACATTTTATTGTTGACTTCATTTTTCAATAGCCCAGCTGGCTCTTGAAAAATATCAACGTACAATATATCTTCTGCTGCCTTGACTGTTGCTTTCTTACGTTACAGCACCCCTTAAACGTGACATCGCGGGTACTGATCTCAGATTTAATGGATGTACTGATAACGTTCATTGGTCTACAGTATGCGCATTGATTTTGCAGTAGTAAACACCTAGGGGAGTTTCTTCGGAGAGCTGGATTCAGGATGAAGCCATTCAGGTTCAGAGCGAAACAGGTCAAATTCTAAAGGCATCTAGTTTGTAATGAGGAGCTAAATGCGAGCGAAAAGTTGTGGGTCGTTTCGCAAGTACACACATTCAGGTGTGAGATCCACTGACTAGCGAACAGTGGGTTTTACTGAAAAGCTGCATGCAGCTGCACATGTTTCTACCTAACAAGTTTAACAGTGGAATCGTCAGGTTTCGGATGATAGTGGACATTGGGAGGAGTTAGGCATAGAGCGTTCTTATTTATATAGTTTCCTTTGAAGTCGCTCACTGCTGGGACATGGACTGAATGTGGTTTTTGGATGATGGATGGTTGTTGAGTATATGTTTCAACTTTATTACGGAAGAATTTGCGAGGATATTGTAAAAAAGCACAAAAAACAACGCATCAAATTTTCCTGCATTGTCTTGTTGGTCAGCTGCGTGATTGCAATGGAGTGATAATGTCCACAAAAGGACGTCGTTTAGTGGGACAATCTGTAGGTCAAATACCGATGCAAGAAAGAAACCTGCTTATATATTTCCAGAATGTTCTTGTACCTTTCGGGTTCAGTCAACTGAGGCCATATTATTTTGTGATTGGAACAAAAGTAATATTAAAGTAGTTGTCAACATGTAATTTTACGCAATGTACTACTCATAAGTTTGCTGAAAATTCTTCGACAGCCCACGACCGGTTTCGCCCTTTTTGATGAGCCCCAAAAAGGGCGAAACCGGTCGTGGGCTGTCGAAGAATTTTCAGCAAACTTATGAGTAGTACATTGCGTAAAATTACATGCGTCGCGATATCTCGAATATCGTAGCAACTGGAACATGCGGCGGCCTGGCGCAGCACATTCAGTTGCATGGAAACATCACAAACGAGAGATTCAGCTGGGTTCCAGGTGAGTCGCTCGTAAAACCAAATTGATTTGCAAATGAGTGTATAGTTGTCAACATGTTTAGGACATACGGTTCGCGTGGCAGTCCATACACTATTGAGGAAAGTGTTTTGGACTTTGTTTTGCTGATGCTAGGAGCTTCTGCCAAGATCTGATGGACGTTAGAATGCAAAAAAGCGCGATCATTCGAGGTGTTGTGCGTTAGCAAGCTATCCACTTTACTCAACACTTTGATACATAACCCAGCATACATAAATGGATAACTCGATCCGTCCTGGATTGGTTTCTGTCACGATATCTGCGGGTCAGCCAACGCTGACGCTAACAGACATCTCAATGTTCAAAAGTCGACCGACTAGTTGCACGATTTGCACTCTGAAACAAGTAACGCAACAGGCTGCTCTTGCTCCGATATTGGACTCGCTTTGAAGTTATATGTGCTACGTATCGGAAACAATAACTGAAGATCACTGTCTCTCAGCTGACTGACCCAGCACTTTTCTCTCGCTTCCCGATGCGCACATCTGGTATTCCAGAGGCCGCTGCGACCGACTATGCACGAATCGACATCGTCGTAGGTCATTGGGCGGAAAGTACCTTGATTGACTAGATACCCGTTGATAGCAGTCCGTGTGTGGCTCGTTTGACAATGTCTGCGAAGGGGTCTTACAAGCGGAAAGTTGATCTTTATTTATTGTGTCTATTTGCTCCCCAACCGACTTTAACTCTGAAACCAACAAAGACAACTTTCACGACACCTTGAATGGCTTGTTAAGGCGATAAAAAAGCATAAGCATTGCTGCATTTGCAGCAGATCTGAATGCAAAGTTGGGAAAACTTAGGGCATCTGAACTCAGTGGAGCCGTCGACCTGGATGGGACTCGGACAACGGCAATCGACTGCTTCACCCGTTTGCTGACCCCAGACTGTTTTTTTGGCTGCAATAACCTCCTAAATGACCGAAATCGTCCGGCTTCACAGTGACCTGAAACAGCATGCCATCTGCGGACCCAAACTGACCGCACCCCCTCATTTACCGAGGACATGGATTAACAGCTGACTGCCGCTCCTTTTGGAGGGCCTTTGTGATTCTTACAGTGCTTCGTCCGCAGTCGCTTCTGGCTTCGCTTTTCAGGTTTGTGTGAGGGGCAGACAATTCGATCAACAACCGGGAGAGTGAGAGGTTCCGAAATCAAGTGAGTTCATGAGAACCGTATTCTTAGGTTCCTTCCAAATGCATCAGCGTCGGCTTTCAGCTCGCTCAAGAACAAGGCGACCACATCCTCAACAACGACGAGAGCTTCGCCTGCGGCACGGCGCTGCCAGATTCATTCAAGCAATGCACATCAGACAGAATTGTGGCACCGATTGAATCTCGAAGATATTTCCCCACCGGTCCAGAACACAATTCAACCCGGTGGACTATCAGACGTCAAGCGAAACGTAGCGTGATCACCTAGCGTGAAGTCTGGTGGACACGGAAGGCTAAAGTAAGGGAAGAGAGACAGAACGCCGGAAACATCCGAAGATTACTTCGGTTGATCCGTAAAACCACTAGTGGGAGAAACCGGATCAGACCGGGACAACAATTTTCAATAAAAATCACCTAAACTGCTCTTTGAACAACAATTCTCATGGCCACCTGCTGCCAATCAGTCGGAGTGCCCACTAGAATCTTGGAGGGTAAAGCAGGATCCCCTACAGGTCCGGAGATTGATGACTGCTTACCTCCTCTCAAGCATAACTGACCTCTTTTTTTGGATGATCTCCCATCCGAAGTGCTCAAGGATGCAGGTGAAGTCTTCAATCCGCGGTTGTCTGGTCTATTTGCTCCTGTTTTGGAAAAAGGATTGTTCGAGACAGCCCAGTAGAATTGTTAATAGTGCCCGTTTTTTTAAAAAGGGACCCGTGGTAAATGGAGTAATCCAACAGTGATCAGCTTTACTCCAGTCATAAAAAGACTTTTGGCGTCACTTGTCCGTCATTGCCCAATGGTGACCTGTGAAGCATTAAATCGGGAGCAGCAAATAGGATTTGGGCCTAATAAGGGTTGCGTTGACCACATAGTAATAGTATGTTTACGACAAATACACTCATTTGCAAATCAATTTGGTTTTCACGGGAGACTCAAGTGAGTCTCTCGTTTATGATGTTCTTCAACTGAATGTGCTGCACACAGGCCGCCTCATGTTTCAGTTGGTACGATATTCGAGATATCGCAGTATATTTTCATGAAGGAAACTACTCACAAGTTTGCTGTCGAAGAGTTTTCAGCAACCTTGTAAGTAGTTTCCTTCATGAAAATAGTATGTTTAGTTCCAGAACAGCACCATACGGATGAACTTCCCACATTTTCAGTTTTCAATTATGGGGTTTTGCGGGTTAGGTATTTTGTTCATATTCACACCACTCTCGTTTGAACGGTCGTCCTCTTGTTCTGGCGTAACTATTCCGGCGAGTCCACACCAAAGAGAAGCACTGGACTCGAGTTTCGCTCTTATTAGAGCTCATCAGCAGTGCACATCCAAAGGCCGTGCCGGGATTTGAACCCCGGTCAATCTGACGTGCGAGGCGAGCGTGTTACCACTACTCCACCAACGCACGTTGGACGCATCCGAATTTTGACGTCTGAACAGGCGAATGTGTTCACACTTGAGCGATGTGATTGGTGTGCCCGATTGGATTTCAAGACGAATTTGACTCAGGTGGCCAGTTTGTTCCCCTTAACACGCTTTCTCGGTAAAGAATATCCACTCTTTTCATTCGTTTTAATTTTTGTCATGGACGGTGTGTTGACACTAATCCTAGATCTTCAAAGCCCTGATGGTTAAACACTATTGACGAAAACCTTGTCGGTCTGAACTTGCATACGTCATCGTTCTTGTCTTCGAAGAAAAGAGGTGATCTTGGATGAACTGACCGAACTCCCGTGCTTTGGCACGCGCTTTGAACTCACGATGTGTAAGGTCACCTACCGAACATGCAGTGACTGAACACACCGCTTGCACTCTAAGATAGGTAGTGGAGCATTTTAAGTATCCTGTAGGATGTGTGAGTTCCCACTGTGTTGTGTTTTGACAGGTAAATTGAATGCATGAATCTGTGAGGTTCGAGTCACGTTTGCTAACTTGATACACCTATTGCAAAAAAGGGGTATATCCTTAAATCTCAAGGGACGTATTTATCAGGCTACAGTACGGTTGTCAGAAGTGGACTTTGAGAGCCGTGGGTAGATGTTTCTAGGTCCTCCATACCCTTTGTGTCATGCCGATGACTCATGTAGGCTGTAGCGACGAATCCGAAACAAGACGATTAGAAAGTGTCTGGTCGTGCAAGAGGGATTTCAATCGAAGAATATTTCCAGACCATATCTATTGCGCGTGCCAGAGCATCGATACCAGAAAACAGTGCTGTTTTTTCTACTCGGTTCGTTGTGGCGCAATTCAAGTGGTAGTCAAAAGTTGTCCTGGAAAAGGGATAGTAAAGTGATCATGAAAAGTCAGGGCACTGTCGGTTCGACTCGCCGTGCAAGATGTAGTTCGCGTAATCGCCATTGTGCATGGTTTGGGACGCTACTAAGTAATGCTAACGGCTTTCTTGTTATCAGTTCTAATCAATTCTGTTTAAACGAGTGTCTGTAGGTGCAGGAACCTCGTAACGATTGTGGCAAGACAGAACTAAGACCCTTTCCCATCCAGCTTTGTTCTTTTCCCCTCAATAAGCCTTTCAAATAAATTATGATTGTAGGGCATCGAAGAATCATTGTTGAGGACTGATGTCATGCTGTCAATGATGAGGATGATGGTGATGATGACTACCCTTTACTGAAGCTATTGATATGGGACAGTTGACTGCGTGGACTAAATTTCAACAAAATAATACAATTCAAATCAAGCACGTATTGTGCACTCAAAATGACTAGAAAAGGCATGAGTCTAGCTGACTGGTTAAGTTTCTTTTTAGATCCATGTATTTGGTGTAACTACATCTAAAAACGGCTTTATTTTCATGCAATTGGACAGGTGAGGCCACTAGTGTTCTCTGCCTTACATAGTTTGACCCTAAGATCACAATGCATTAGAAATTCACATGCCCCAAACGCCACCGGTCTCCACTGTATGTATAAGAAAGGTACACAAAACTGGTCACCGGTCTTTGTTTGACATCCTAAACGATTTTTCAAAAAGGATTGACATAGTTACCATCAGTGATGGCTTCTGGAACGACTCAAATCTGATCAGTTTCCGATTATCGCTTTCTTTCATTCTTAAGGTATTCTGCTCTCATATGTATCTAACTCTGAAACAGTTCTGTAGGCGCTGTTTACCAGCAATCATTTTGGAACTCATCGTTTTGCTTCTTATTCTGCTTACTCTTCATAGAATTTTGTAAAAACGGCATTTAGTCTGAAACAAGATGGACCTCATCCATGCAACTTGCTCTTGAATGGGCAGTTGTCTTGGTTCCAAAGTGCTCATTACCCCATCGATTTTTCCCATTCTTCGCTGCTATTGTACTTCGCAACACTGTCGCACTGTTTGGCTATGCTTTCGCCACTGGCGTTGCTAGGCTTTTCAGGGTCAGGGGGAATGCCTCTATAAAAACTCGATTGTTTCAACTTACCTATGCGTTGATCACTTGTGCAGTTGTTTTCAAACGTGATACTCAATTACTGAACACAAAATGCACCGTAGAAACTACTGTTCTGATCAGCGAGTAATGATTAATTTTGGTAAAAGTTTTCAATCATCCCAACCGTGATTTTGTCGATGGTATTAGCTACTCACTCACTGTACAACTCAGCCTGGTAGTGGCTACGCAATAGCTACCTGTGAGCACCAGTACTGCCGAAAATCACACAATTAATTATCCTGAAAAAAGCACAAACAGGAGGCAGTGAACAACAAAATTCGGGACCAAGAGAATAAGAAATGTGCCCAAAAACAGTTCTCATCATGTGCTCCTAATTAAATGAACTTCTTAAAGCCCACCCAACGAATTTTCTTCCCAACCCTGCTACCGGTCATGAAGTGCGAAATAAAATGTGAAGTTTGCCATCAACAACTGTGAAATTGCAAGCAAAGCATTGTCTGACGCATGCCTGTTTGATTTTATGAATCTAAATATCATTAGGTGGCGCAAATTTATCTTTTCGGTGTGCACCAAACTGCTACGCAACAGGATTCACAGTGCAACGTGGGTGTTGTTTTTGTCGGAATCTGTTCGGTGTCATGTTCAAAGTACGCTTATGCAGCAATACTCAACTGAGTTTCATGTGTGTGAGATGTGGCGTATGAGCCTCCGCAACGTCTGAAAACTCACTGTGTCACTTCTGCAATTGCCCTTTTTTGACGCAGTAGTTTGAGCTGCGGTTAGTCAAGAAAGTCACTGGCTTTTTTTGGAAAGTCACTGGTGCACTCAGCCCAAATGCCACACAAAACGCGCCTTTAGAGAACCCGAACACCAGTAGATGACCGAGTGACAAACGCCGCAATCGTGATGTGGAAACGTGGCTCCGCGGACACATTCTCGCGAGTCCACAAGCGGAGCCAACCAACTGCATCAAATCCATTACCACAACGCTTTCTGAATTTCAGTCGGATAGCCTTGAGCATCCTCTCGATCGCACGAGAGCTACGTGCCCTCCTGAGAAAGTTATGTAATGCTCGATTCGCAGTGTGCACGGGACATAGGTGATAAGGGTTCTGCAGAAGTAAGCCAATTCAACTATTGCCGTATGTGAAGCTGATAATGTTGCAAACGGAAGAGGTAAGTGCGACAGCGTCAAACAGGCAGAACAGGTATGATCTACATATGCTTGCATACCATATGTTTGTACATGTCGGTGATATGTTTAGAAAGTGTTCCGTCGTACCACCAGCAAGAAGCATACATCTGGGGCAACTGGACGTCATTTCCTCCATAATCGTTCAAATAATCTTACAAGTATTCACGATGACCGGTTATAACTCCTGAAGTTTTCTTGATCTGTTGCAGCGAACACACCACCTCAAAGATCTTATAAGAAGCTAGTCCACTGGACCAGACTTTGGTGGGGCAGGGGGTCACAATCTGCTGATTCACGGAGTAACCTGTGTTTTGAGCCTAGTGTGAGAGAGCACCATCCAAACCAAACAACATTCTTTCGACTCATTCTACCACTTGTGGGATTAAGTTCATTTGTACGGCGTGTTTACTCGCTAAGGGCATCGAGAACATCAATTAAACGCTAACAACAGTACCCACCTAGTCCAGTTAACCCAAAAGAAGAAAAGAGTCCAAAAGTTTTAGCGTATGAATGCCTACTCAAATAGTCAACATAGTCGTGTAACGATGTGGTCTCCATCAGGCCAGAAACTTAGTTGTACAAACTTTGAGATCCACATGCACACGGAATTTCGGTTAACATCGCAGAAAGTGCGCCTCTGTGATTTGCATTCCAACTCAAAAAACCTGTCAATTTTCCAAATTGTGCAGCTGTTCCTGTTGCAGCCAGCGCAGATTCATAAACCTTCAGATACAGCGCGTGACCTAGTTGTGCATGGCGTCTTTTGGTAAGATGTTTGGAAGTTTTCCAAATACTCTCTGAATTTCTAGTCTGCTTCTTCGGGGAATTTATTCAAAGGTTGTCCATAAGAAGTTGTTGCTTGTACTGGTAATCCTATCCATGAAGTGAGATTTTGTTACTAGTTATAAAACCCGTATTTCTCTCACTGTAGTGAAACAACTCGCAGGGTCACCGTAAACGTGCTATCCGAACACCATCAATATCTACGCTCCGTCGTTCAGTGCCGGAGAGAAAGTGACTTATTTTGGTTATTCGGCGCCATCGCACTTACTTCTTCCGTTTGCAGTAACACCAGCTCCATATACAGCTGCGATTGCATCTGCTTACTTCTGCGACACCCATACAAGGATGGATCGTATCACCGGTGTCTCGTGCACACTGTGCGCATCGAGCGTTTTTCAGATTTCTCCAGCTGGCACGTGGGTCCCATGCTATCGGAGAACATCCACTACTGCAGGCCTTGCGATAGTGAGCTTGATGCGGTAGGCTGACTTTGTTTGTGGACTCGAGAGACTGTGTGCACGTAGCCACGTTTCAATGCCAGTGTTGGGGACGTTTCCTACTTGATATTCGGGATCTCGGCAGGTGCGTACTGTGTGACGTTTGAATTGAGGTGTTTTTTGTGAAAAAAAGACGGTGACCTTCCGGAATTTTCGTAGTTGCGAAAAGTTGGGAAAAGAACAAACAAGTTCCGCTGTGAAGTAATGAAATCCCATATTCATTTTCCGGAATTCGCCTTCAAATTGGGTGTCAAGTATTTCGCTTACTCTAAGTCGTTTCTAGTTTCTCTTAAAGAAGATTTATTTCGTCTGGCTGGATTTTTTATTTGGAAGTTATTATACTTTCAACAAACGAACAGTGCGTGAGACAAGTATTTTGTCTTAAAAATCCCAGTGTTAGTGGTAGATGGATAACGGATGGTAAATGAATACATCCGTACATATACTGCGTTTTTGCTTTCACCCCCAGCTGAGGAAACACCTATTTGCAAATAAAATTGATGTTGATGTGAGACTCGAATGAGTCCCTTTTTATAATACTCTTCAACCAAATGTAACGCACGAAGTATACTTCACGCATGAGTTGGCACGATATTCGAGATACCACAGTATATTTTTTTAACTAAGTGGCCAGTGACTGAAAAATATGTAGACATCGCGCTTCTTAAGGAGTCAGAATAAGCTCTCAGCAGCCATTTTGGTATCTGCTAGCCCATTCGCGTTCCTAGACCATTAGCCGTTCTGTTCAGTTATGTGGATCCGCAAGTACAAATAACTTGATAGATCAAGTTTGACATGGCTTACCAAAGCGTTGGATCCTTATTTAGTGGTTTTGATACTCGCGTTGTCTCCTCGTAGAACAATAATTTATGAAAGAAAAATTGATGAAGTTTGTTTTTTAGCCAACTTAACCCCGAGATCCATGCAGTCACTCCACCATCCTTGCTGAGTTGTGCAACAGCGTTACGAGGCCATCCGCTACACGTTGTGAGATTAATCGGTCAGGTGACTAGAGGGACAGTACTTCAGCATCGCCTGATCTTTACATAATTTTGATTTGCACGTCTTCATTAGGAAATTTGGTGCTGTTGGATGAATGAACTGATACGTAATCCAAGAGATGTAAACAGGTTTCGATATTGACGTAACACACAACTCATAAGGTTGCTGAAAACTCTCTGAAATTGCGACGAGCGTCTGTCGTTGTAATGCTTAGGAGAGTAGTCTGTCAGTGCGGATGAACTCGCAAACTTCCACGAAAACGCTACTCATAAGGGAGTGTTGCCACAGATGAAGAACCTTGACTTAAAGTAGTCCATGTCCACGTTCACTACGTTGAACCGCAACAAACTACAGACTCTGGTGGGTATTCAGATGTGCGTCACACAAAGAATAGAAATATTCAGAGAAATAGTTGAATTTCATTCAAATTGGCCCCCAAGTGCAAAGCAATGTTTGAGCGACCTTTGCATGTTTTTCGCCAACCAACGAGTGTGCATTATTTGAGAGAATAGTGAAGGCCGGAGTGGCTACCTGTTTGATTCATGTGTGCAAAAAAAACACCAAGCTAGAATACCGCACCAGACTGACTCCTTTCCGTTTGTTGCTCGTAAATTTGCATCTACACAGTGCATTTACTTAACTGAGGACATTTTACTCTCAAACCTCTGCTTGAAATCTCAGAAGAGGAGCATGAGTTTGTTGACAGGCCCAATTATATTATCACCAAAACACGAGAAATATCTGTCAGTTTACGCCAACTTTGACTCAGAAACAAAAAGCACTGACTTTACAAGCCGTATCCACCAAATAATCATGGAGGTAGCCCTATAGTACGGTTGTGAAACGCAGCCCATCTGATCTGAAGACCTCAGACATTCTCGAATCTTTCACAACCGCTGTCTTCGTAGTGTAAAACTCGCTGATTGGCCGCAACACGTAGGTAATTAAACTGTCCATAAGCGAATGCTGGGTACTGAGTGGTAGTCGCTAAAGCACCAGAAATGGCTTGTCACATTAAGGTAGTTGGGGCATGACCGCCTACTAAAGAAGGTCGTATTTTTCACTCCAAAACCTTGTTGCCGAAAATTTAGCAGGGGATAGACCGTGATGTGGCAATACAAAATGAAACCGGATTTTGTGAGTCTGGATGCCGTAAGACCTTGTGATCCACGGGATTTTCCTTGCGCGCGAGACTCTTCAAGACACGCCAAGCACTCGTTCCCGATGGCGAGCTTTCTACCACTTGGCGGGATTACCAAGCTGATGCTTGTCTGTCGATGTGTACTAGGTTTGTTTTGAGTGCGGTTGGCACAGCACATTGGGTCTATCTCACTGATGGTGTTTTGTTCCAGAATGGTGCTCAGATTTGTAGTGTTTTCGTGTGGTCTAGGTACACTGCGCTGGGATGTTCTTCCTAGCGACACTGGGCTTTTTACAATTAGTCCCCATTTTCCTCTTTCTTGTCACTTCTTACTAGGGCCTTCTTCCTCCATGGTTGTATGGCAGCTATGCAACAGTTTCCATTACTGTTGTGTTGTTGCCTATTACGAGTAATGTTGTTTTTACCATCTAATCCTTCTCTCTATTTACTTCCGCTTTACTTCTTTGCAAATCGAGTGCTGCCCATCTACCATGCTAGAACCCAGTCACTTTTTCTTAGTACAAAGTAAATAAAAGTAAGTTTCATCACGTAAATCGCATATGAATAAGGTTCCTGCATTCAATCAAATGGAAAACTTTTGAAACCGATTAAGAAGTCATCGTTTCAGAAGAGATTTGTAACTAATAGGTAGTTTTTATTTGGGCAACTTTTCGCTTTAACACAAAAGCTTCATCAGGCCAAGTGTCAAAACCGAAACGTTGCCGAGTGAAAAACGACCGATTGTTTACCAAACTCTTCTTAAAAGATTCTTGCATATTTTTTATCAACTCCGAAGTTGATTGTTCGGTCAGCCCTTTCCCTTAGACGCCTTCTGATTGCCTTACATGCAGATTATTGATGAGAGGGCAACCCAACCGGAACAAATCTGTAATTACGGACCGAATCGACCCAGGAAGCTTAAAACAACTGTAGTTCATATTGTGAATTATTTTTCATACCTAACGAAATAGCGTTTATACTGCAGTGGGGAGACCAGCAGAGAAATCATTCAGACGATGGTGTCCAAACCTAATCCTTACATTTTTGATGTCCACCATTATTTAGTCAGGAATCGAACTACGGAGACCTGTGCAA
Organism: Opisthorchis felineus; assembly: GCA_004794785.1. Taxonomy (NCBI): domain Eukaryota; kingdom Metazoa; phylum Platyhelminthes; class Trematoda; order Opisthorchiida; family Opisthorchiidae; genus Opisthorchis; species Opisthorchis felineus. Next base: position 57,819 of record SJOL01009229.1, on the reverse strand, counting down.
GAATCTTTGAAGCCCTGTGGTTTTAATGTTATCTTTCTTCACTAGGATGGTGGGTAACTTATAAATTCGCTGGGGAATCATCACAACGGCCATACAACTGTCATAAATAGCCTGGCTGTCACATCCAGAACGTCTCACGATTCCCAGTTTTACTTAACCAGTATAAACCAACCGGATGCTTAAAGCACATCAAAAAACCCTACAAAGCAATAACTCATTCACCAAAGGCGTGAACAATTTAACTGTCTTTAGGGCTTGTTTGAAATCCACATTTAGATAAGAACCCACTCCTTCACGCAACAAATTGGGTGCACATGGGATAATGTGAAAAAGGATTAGTTATGCTAATGAACTCACATTTAGCGAACGAGTGCACACCAGGCCGGTTGAGCAAACTTCAGCTAAAAACACCAAAAGTCCAATTACTATAGGGCTGAGAGAACAGGCACACAAAGAAGCGTGCTTATATTCTGCTGAAAGGGGGAGGAGTTAGGAAAACTTTAGTCAGTATAATTATGAGACTTGATGCACCGCTCGGGAAGAAAATCGCCAGACGGGGGAACGGGTAAGGTAATTACTTGCCGTTACATTCTGTTTGTGATGAAGTAACCAAACGGAATAGAGTGATTGTTGACGCAGAAACATTTAATGGATAGGCCACGTGGGCCGACTTTCTGCTGGACAACAATTAAATTTAATGAAGACTATTCAACGTTGTTGTTGAAGGTAATTTTGGATTGCTGTTTTTGTCCGCTCACGCTAGGTTTCCACGGAAACATTTATTTATGTAACATCAAAAATTTAAATGCAGTGACTGTGGTTTTCAGCCGATGCAGGCTAATGTTCTTCTGTTCCGTCTCTCAACCTGATGCTTAGACTTGGGCTGTTTTTCGTGTGAATTTGAGTGTATATTTGGTGAAGTCAAGCTGACGTTAATCGTCAGTATCCACTTGCATGTCTCTAGAAATATACATTGGTCTAGTAACTTATGTTGTTACTATTTTCTCGTGATAAAGGGTGACAGGTGAACTAGCTTTTGTTATAGCCATATTTACAATAGTCATGCGAGTTTTGGAAGGAACTGGAACATAGACCTCAAATGGTACATACATACACGAAGCACGTGACAACCGGAAGTCGACCCGACTAAAAAAATGATTTTGACAACATAACGTCTCCAAATTTGGAGTCAGTTTCCCTGAAGTTTGCCTGTGTCCGTCACACTTTTATCCACTGACCAACCTGGTAGGGGAGACTCTGTGGATGCTGAACGTGCACCAGCCAGTACAGCTCAGTGAGTTATTGAGGTGTGAAGACCGTCACCAGGCACAAAATCCAGTCTCTTCACGACGCCACGTCACATTATTCACAGATTTAACGGATGATTGCGAAGCCAGAGCACAAAATTTGAAAGCTGCCGCATCATTCGGCCGCCATTAGAAACACATATGGATCACTCATCACTTGCGTGCAGATAGCAAAACTAGCAAGCTAGTAAAAAAGGACTGATTCTCTCGGTAATTCAGCGACTGTAAGTTTGCGCAGCATTCGGACGCATGCAGCTCTGTAAGACTGGTTCTGTAGGTCGTCATTGAACTCACAAGGATGTCTGCAAAATTCGAACAAGTGGAATGACATTAGTCTTGATCACCAGTCCTTCTACACCATCCTTCGGATGACTGTAGCTAAAACCATATGTTTACTGGAATACATCCTATTTTGCATGGTAATGTAGTCAGGTGGTACTGGGCTTCCTCTGGGAAATTAATATGTTGTTATAGTGGGGGAAAGTGTTGTGTTGTGCTGAGCCCTAAAGAAAGTGGTAGATGATGCTGATGTCTCTATGATGATCCATTATTCGTTACCAGCGATCATTGTCAAGCCACCATGTTGGCTAGCAACAGATCTTTACATGCATGTCTGCCGTTGTTATTCTCGTGGATGTACGTCAGCATAGAGGACTTGCGTGTCTTCTGCTTCGCCGCAGCTAATTGCGTTTAATTAACTGTGCGCATCCGTTTCCAGATTTGTCTGTAACATTGAACTAAGCTGACGGAACAGGCACAGAATATATGGTGACACATACGGCTTATGTTGGGCCGCAGATGCGCCCAAGTGCACGCCCTGTATTAGTGTAAACTAAGACCAGAATGTGAACAGAATGGGTGTTTCCAAAGTCACCAGTGTATATCAGTGGTGGCCATTTATTGCCAAATGACTGAACACTTGAGAACTACAGTGTGTCCGAATAGTGTCTGGTGATCAGCATCACTTATTAGTCTCCATCGTGGCACATATGTGTGGATACCTGGTGCTACTCATTCAGTTAGGTATGTATAATGTTGGTCACAGAATCATCCATCATACTAGCGTAGGCTTAACATTTTGGAGTGTCCCGAGAGTTAGCGTGGGAAATTTGTAGATGGATGCATTAAATGCATGAACAAAGTATGACAGAATTCATTAAAGCACAAGTCAACACAATTCAACACAACATCATACAACGCACACCAATAGATTTGAGCTGGAGTTGAAAACAACAGGGTGCCCGAAAATTCACACAACAGCCAGTCAGAGGGAACCCGTTAGGTTAAGACCATGGAGACAACTAAAAATCTGGTACTCACAGAACATGCAAAGGTCGTCTGGTGGTCCTCACCGCTCGTGAGAAGTGCCCTAGTCCCACACCATTGGCCAGCTAGTACTGAATGCTATTCAGTTTATTAAAACAGTTTATTAAAACAAATCAGCGAAATCTCACTCGAAAACCTTACCAAAGAAGAAAGCTTTTGTGGTTTTCGTAGGACTGCGCGCATCAATCTTAGGAAGCCCGGAAATTCTGGAGGGACTTGGTCACATTCAGGGATAGCAATCATAAGGTCGTAACAAGAAGGTGCTGTTTCAGGGGGGCCGAGTAATGTGGGTCACCAGCGTGCGGTGTCACCGTAGGGCATTCCAAAAGTGTCTTTTAATACCCAAGTTGCAAATTATTTACTTCAGCCTGGCAGAGTGAATTAGTGCTGCTATCAACTAGGACCAAGTATGTTTACCGCCTGAGGATATCTGACCGTCTGCTTTACTCAATCCATGCACCAGATTCAATTTCCTCACCCCTGCCCGAAAGCACACCTAGACATACGAGAGCGTACGAACCCAAAACCAACAACTTAATTCGGCGGACAACAATACCCTTATCCCTCATCTCATTCTCCACACTCCCACAGGCAACTTGGCAAATTGGTTCATTAATTGGCAGTTTATCAGGCAACTCAGCCATCGGGGGTGGGCAAACGCCTAAATAGCTCAGGGCAAACCCTGTTTAACCAATCAGCTGGTCAAATGGTTTGCGGAGCATTCCAGCAGCACCAACACCAATACTAACGAGGATAATTAGTTGTTTACTCAATTAATCCACTCATTGCCTGTTGTTGATACTGATATTAGTGGTTGTAGCGTTAAGTGGCCTAAGTTGATAACAAGCTGAGTTCGGCTAAGGAAATCTAGGGAGAACCAATACTTACAATCTCGCTGTTTTGAATAAACTAATTGTCGCAGGATAAGGTCAGACGACTTGAAACTGGTATCTTAGGTCAAGAAATTTCCCGGAATTCTTTATTACTCTTGTTTTGTGGGTAAATTTGCTTCATTTTGCAAGCAGGAGGCTTTAAAACAGTATCGCTGTACAAGACAACTTCTACTTCAGTTGGCTTTTCGAGTCAACACATTGGCACAGCACTGATCTGTAAAAGGAAAGGCCAAAAGTTCTCTCCCAACCCTAAATATAATTTCTGCTCAGAGTACATGCATTCGAACTACTTTTTTAAACTGTGGTAAGAAAAAGGAAAATAAACCCTAAAGAGAACGGGAGAGGCAGTAGTCGTGTGTCTACTGAGGAATAAAATCCATGAGACTTTACCATAACTTTGCACTTCTGATTATCAGTAAAGACTGTACAAAATGACGTTTTGTGTAAAGTGGAATGGGATGAATTAGAATGGAATACCGATAGCCGCCAAAACAATCATCCTTAGATGAATAGAGAAAAAGTGGAAATGCATGAAGCAAAAATAATGAACAAGCTATCAGTGTTTTGACATATTGTACGGCATCATCAGGGTCAAAATTTCTGCCATATTTTTTCGGACGGATCAGCTAGTATAGCAGTGGGAACATCGGATTTCTTGTGCCTGAAGACAGACCAACTGCGAGGACCTAAATACTGAAATTCAATGGTGCCTCCTGAAGCCTACCAGATGTGACATGTTAACATTCCTCTTAAAAAGAAGCTGATTGTTCAGAAGTGTCCAGGAGCCACAGCTGGCGAGCCATCAACACATGTGGTCTCAGTAGCAAGGCCGAAGAAGGATTCAATCATGGTATGTCATGATAATGGGAGTGACGTCATGTGGCGTGGAAAGATTATGTATGGTGCGCATTTGACCGACAAAGAGCACTCAGTATTCTTACCTCCATCCGACAGACATCTCTTTGTCAGGAAGAAACTTGAATTAGAGAAAAGGGCATGAAAGAACGGTTGTCAATATTCTTTATTTGGACCGCGAATCACAATGTTTCAACCACTTTTGCTTTCAGAGCAGAACATTTCACAACGACGTCGTTTCTGATAATAAACTATAAGCCTATAAATTAGCCTTCGTGTGACATTCGTGACTATATTGTCTAGAAATTTTCACAGCCGTTGGAAGTAAGAAACACCTACGTCTCATTGGACAGCACGAACATGTTTTGAACGATTATATAATCAGTGCAATTAAAAAAATGTTCTCGTGAACTTAGTTTTATTCAGTGACCGAAGATATTTCCGTGGGGCATTTTCCTTCAGGAGTGCTTCCGAAGCAAATAAGGGACGACACATTTATCATCGTAAAACCCAGGTCTGCAAAAGTGATGTCACGTTTATCGTCAGGGTTCATGCCACACAAAACGGCGACGTAGAATTCTACCGTTATCCGTAGATACGCCGTACAACCCATAACAAAACGAACCCGTGTCCGTTAGGAAGAGCTGTTTAGCACCCCGTAACCTTTGTTCTGGGTTAACTAATAACTTACCAAGAGATGGCAAGCAATCAACCTCTTCAGCCACTTTGTAATTTGAACGCATCTTTTACTGGGCTGGATAGGGAGTCGAGATATATTTTACAAGAAACGTCTCGATAATTCATGTGTAGAATCATTCTCACGTACCCAAATAGATCATTCCACAATGTTTTTTTCAGCGAAATACACTCATTTGCAAACAAATTCGGCTTTGACGGAAGACCCACCTGGAACCAAGCTGAATCTCTCGTATCGCGATATCCCGAATATAGTACCAACTGAAACATGAGGCGTCCTGGTGCAACACATTCAATTGCTTAAAAATATCACCAAACGAGAGATTCAGCTGCGTTCCAGGTGAGTTTCCCGTCAAAAACAAATTGGCATGCAAGTGGATGTACTTCGCTAATTTCGTGCAATTTAGGTTCAAGTAGAACATATGATTGACGGAACTCGGAGACTGCCTACTTGGTGATCCCCAAGAAAGGCGAAACCGGTCGTGGGCTGTTAAAGAGTTCTCAGCAAACTTATGGGTAGTGTATTACGAATATAGGTGATTTTCATTCCCACCATTGTAATTGTGGTCAACTACAATCGTAAATTCAATGAAAAACCCGATACTACCCTTTCTCAGACACGTTTATTCACTTTGTTTTTCCATTTACTCTAAGTCTGTCTTCCTCATGAAGATACGACCGTCCAGCTTAAAAGAAACCTGGTTTCAAAGGAGTATTTTAACATTTCTTGATGTAAAAATTCTAAAACTTTGTGGAACACAAAAACTGCAAAAACAGAAGTGTGAACTTTCTTCCAGCAAATCAAAGCGTCATCTTTAGAGAAAACTACTCCAAAAGCCAACGTTAATTTACGATATGTACAACGAATTTCTGGCCCTTAATGGAAGTTTGGTTTAATATTTTGGAGAGGTAACGCAGTAGAAGCAGGTACTGACATTTCAGCTTCTGGGTGACAAATGTTAGTTCACTCTTGAAAACCCCGGACCGGTAAACTCGGGTCTAGGTCAGATAAATTGTCATATGTCTCTCCTAGGATTTTCTCCATCTGACCTAACTTATGCTGAAGAATGGGAGACTGAAATACAAAAACACACGCTCACTGTTCGGTCCTGTTCACATCAAAAGGGTTCTGTTTCATGTGCTGTCATTATGTCAGTCCACTGTTGACCGACATTGTGGCGTTAGTGAATCCACTATCTGGTATAGCTGAAACTCGTTGCCATAAGTAGTCGAACAAGGAGCAGACAGGCTGCTTTAGCCAACTATTTGGAAAAACTTTCCACTTGATATTGTCTAGTACCACAGAAATATCTCCGGGAAACGTGCGTAAATCTCCGGTTAAGTTTGTGTTTTTCGACCCAGTATAACCACGTCGTGAAACCACTTTCAAATTCCCGTAAAATATTTCCAGCCAATTTGCAACCATCGTATTTGACAGACATTTTGATCCGATTTGTACTCCGCTGAGCTCATCTAGTGGCGTAGCAACTTACCTATATTCAACTTTACACGTGACTCGTGATTTGGCAATCATTCGCTCATGGTTAGCCTTTTGCAACGCTTTCCCTCATTTGTGAGTATAAAACTATGGCGGTGATTACCATCAGTCAAAGCTGTTCTTACTATGACGTTCTTACCAAACAGTTAGCAATATACCTCATTAGGAAAATGGGTACACTCTACTCCGTTCTCATTTCAGACTTTCACCTGGGGGAACCTCACGAGAGGTATGAAGTAAATAATTTCCACAATGGAGAAATCGGTTAACTGAAAAATGCATTCACACCCATACATTCATTCATACACTCATATGGAAACATCCTGCCTCACAGTATTCTGTTGACGAAAGGCTCGAGGGGCAGTGGCCGGAAGAGGCTAATGCGACTGACCGCATAAGGAAATGTTAATACACTCAAATCAAGTCTTTGGAGAGATAAAATGTGAACTACATTAGTAGATATTCTGCATCATCTTTATAAATCCTTTAACAACAAACCACGCTTTTTTAAATGACACCAGTAAGAAAGCTCCACAGTTCCAAAGGATGGAACCATTCCTTCGGAAAGTCTACCGTCACGCAAACAAACCTTAACGGCTTTTGAATCAAAGATGACACAAAACCCGATTAGCTATCCTTTATCTCTCAACACATTCTCCACAAAATGCAATTAACTGTACTGTGCTCATATTCACCATTCGCAGTATATTATGGTAGGGTAAAGGCGCAAGAGCTCTGTCACACTAATATCAAAAAAACCTATCGCATTTCTCAGCTTAAAAGTCATCGTGGCGCTGCTTCTGAAAGAGAAAATAGAAATAAATATTAAGCGTTTCATAGAGAGCCATACTGTATAATTTGGTCTATCGGTGATCTTCTTATGAGAATAAAACTTTCAATAGCGTTTGTGGACGTTCTTTTTGGTATACAGGCATCAGCTCTTATGGGAAGGTCCTTTGCTTAAAAATGATACTGCTCCGCGTACAATCGTTGCTGGTAAGAAAATAACAGAATAAACGTAAATGTAAATTTTCACTTTTGCATCTTCTCACCTGGACCACAAAGGTTTCGAATCCGAGCATAGACTAGAACAAACGTTCCAGCTGATACTGGGCGGTTTATCGTCCTTCAGTTCATCAGAACGTCACTTTATAGATCTTTGCCTCGCCTGATCTTCAGCTTATCGAGTTTCAGTCCATCAGACCACGGATTTATCGGTCGAGTATTTTTGAAATTTAAGCCCTCTGATAACCTCAGTCGGTGAAGTGCCTATTGATACTTCGGTTCTTTTGCATTTTTGGACACAACATCCATGAAAGAATATAGTGCGGCCAGAGTGGTGGTGTAAGGCAGCGGCCATAGATGGAAAGATTTAAATAATAGCGAAAATTTTTGTGGTATTTTAGAATAAAAATTGACTGCGTGCGCTGTCTTTCAGAATTACCGAACTTTGAAACGAAAGGCTGTCGTTGTATTTGTCCGTTAGCCAGCGCATATAGCCGGCAAACGAACTCCTGTGTTTCGAATGTGGTAGTCGTCAAATTGTACAGTTATGCTTCACCAAAACACAACTTTGTTGCCCAAAATCTAATAAGAGCGCGCCTTTACAAAGCAAATGCAGCGGAGCAACTTTTTCGGAATAAAAAGCAGATAACATACGATAAATATAAGGGTCTTGCATTAACAATGGCCAAATAACCATCACTTTGGCGTGGCCTGTGCTTCTTATACCTGAAAGGTGGAGTTGGATACAACAAACCTGTCATTAGAGAGTTGGTTAATGTTGGGGACGTGAGCTTCCGTTCGGGGTTCACACCAATCGTCGATGGCAGTAGTTTTGCGGTATTGGCAGAAGTCTTTATTTCTTCGGCCTTTAGGGGAATGATCAAATAGCATTTTGGATGGTCCCCATTTGCACCTGTCGTACATAGAAGGATCAGCATTATCAGAAGCTGTTGCAGAATGCTTGGTATTTGATTTTTCAGACCATCACCGTGTTTATACTGAATATATGGGAGTGAAACATGGGCCCAAATTTATTTACTTGGCTTTTGTTAATAAGCAATACTAATAAAATTTAATCTATTCATTTCCATATTTTACAAAAAAAGACTTGTTGAGTCAATTCTTAATCATATTTTTCCGTGCTAGTGTGCCGGAAGTTTACCAGGGGATCGCACAAAAATGCTGAATGTGAATATGCTTTTTCACTGAATATTTTGGAGTGAGTTGTGCAAAGCCGGAACTGACGTATTGTGAACGGACATAATCGGGTTACGAGAGTATCCAGTATCCCAGCCACGCTGTTGCCCAATCTCAGCCTGCTCCAGCCAACAGACATCCGGTCTTTTGAACACCGGCCAGTGGAACTGCTCGCTATTTTTCAGTCTAATATGTTCATGTGAGCTAGGATCCCATTGTGCTTCTATTGGCTGTGTGCTACCTTAGCAACGGTCTATAGGTTATTTCTACCCAACCTTGGTAATTTTCTTCCAGGAGAGTCAAACGACGGGTGTTCTCTGTCAGCGTTTTACTGGCTACGCAGCTGCTTATCAATGTCCTACTTGAAAAAACTCGTCGAAACACAAGTGGCGAAAAGTCAAATTTCTGAACCGTGCGATGATGCACAACTTTACCTTTGTCGCGAAAACACCCAGACAACTCGTGCCTACATATACCTTTTAATGCGCTCCTATAAAATAAACTATCAGTCAGCGAGCTCATTGAGTTCCAAGGAAGACCTTTACAATAAACTGCCACCTAAACTTTGTGCAGGCGCTGCAAAGTCAATTCCGCAAGACTGTCAAGTATAATCGCCTGCATTTGAAGTCTTGCACCAGTCCTGCTAGACAATAAGTCTACTAGAATGCGTTGGCGCCGCTATGAAGCAAGAATAAATCAATTCTCCATTTCGGTTCAGTGCGTCATCTATTGATTTCCCCTAGAACTCCTCAGTCTCAAAAAATAACCTCGGCTACCACTGAAAGATACATATGAATGATGGCATATATATCTGTATCATATGGTTCATGGGATTACTGACTATTTTCCAGATGAAAATGATTATCTTGGAGAGAGTGGGAAAGCAGTTCAGGAATTTAACTAACAAATGTCCCTTATTTATTCCATATATCCAACAGAAGAAAACTAAATCACCAAAGTGTGACAACTTGCATGCTAATCTTAACACCTCACGCCAACTAAAGTTAATTAACTTTCCCCTTGTGGGAAGATGAGGTGGGCTACTACTCATAAACCTATTCAGTTGAAGCTCACTGAATCAAATTTGGGTGAACTGGGCGTTCGATGAAATGAAGGTCAACCATTTGGTTTCGATGGGTTATATTCAATGACTTGATTAGAATGCATTTATACAAATGCGCGGGCTGAATCTCTTGACCCAACAGTTGTTAGGAGCTAGTAGGAAACTATAAATAGTAGTTAAATCGAAAGACCAAGATACCAGACGTAGAACAGTGCAACTAAACCTTGTAATGTGGGTACGGAGTAGGGAGATTCATCGGTGGTTGGAATGGTTTCAAAGAGAAACCCGGCTATATTGTAAATTGCTTGAGGTATAAGTTCCTAACGCGTGAAAATACGCCATTGCTTCACCCGTGCCATATGTTTAATCAAGACCACCAAATCGTTTATCCTTGGTGGCCCGCGGCAGATATCACTGTACGGTGCTGCGTGATGAAAGTGTGGTATAACACCAAAATGTAAAGGACTTTTCGACAGGTGACAGTCACTGGCGCTGCTAGCACTAATTTTCTATCACCATTCTTGGACCGGCAGACCCCTGCCGATCTCATTACTTTGGGTACACGTCGGATTCACTATTCACCCGTGGTTCCAGCACCCAGCAAATGGTCTGCGTTGCCATAAGTGTGCGAAAGTTTGGAGTTACTCAGTCACAGCTGGCAGGCAAATCCGTATCGGGTGCCAGCAAACCATATATATATATATATATATATATATATGTATATATATATATAAGGTATACGACAAAATGTTTAAAGTTGACGAATTTAGGCCACACAAGCCACCACCAGGGCATTGGCTCCAGCATCCATCTCGTGGCAATCCCCACTTTATTTGTCTGACTCATGAGATCCAGTTAATATGATAATTCTGTTAGCGGTCATTTGTTCTTCCGTAGGTTTCGCTTGGGTCTCTTTTAATGGAGGCATCTTAAGGCACACAAATTTATAGTTTAAATCTTAAGTTTGAGCATGAGGGATTTTTTGAGTTATTTGAGAACCTCGGTACAGTAACTTGTTGCTATGTGACGAGAATGCTGTGGTGTTGTAGAAATAACCAGTAATACAACAAAAGTTGGCACAGTGATTCAAAAAAGGTAAAGCATACTGATAAACAGTATTTCAAAAGTGTGGGAGCTGTGTGGCTTCCCTGAAAGGCATGGACTCTCTTTCTGGTGGGAAGGAAATTGAAGTCTTTCATTACTTTTCCTAGGAACTGTTTGCACAGACTTGTATATGCCGTCACTGTGGGTTCAGCAAGGTCACAGTCTAGCAGCTGCACACACCGTTTGCAATCTCAGTTGGGACACTACAGCTTGAAGATTTTTAACAAATCATACCATAACTAACACTGGGTCCCATTGCACACAAATCTTTGTATGGTTCAAATTTTAGAAATGTGGAAGTTCACTCACTTTACTTGGCTCACCAGTGCACTTTGCTTCTATGCAATCAGTTAAAATATGAAGGCCTGTGAAATAATTCTGTGTATTTCCTGACTGGCTTGTTGCCTATTTATGTCGATCCGAGTTACATTAGTTGAGATGTCTGTAAGCAAGTGACATGGACCCAGTTTCCATGTCCTGACCCTGTCCATGACCGCCGGGCTGAATAGCATAGGGTAGTGGCTGGCCAGATATGTATACCGGTGAGTCCTATAAGTGGTGCCTGTCACCAGACCACCTTACTTATCCACTACAGGTATCAAATGCTTAGACGTCTCCATTTAAAAATTATGGACCATTAGGTGGGCATGCTGACGATTTCAGAACTGCCATTTCCTGTTCACCCTCTGGTCTTATTCCTTCAGGTTTGTACTGAGTAAAAGTGGTCCAGTTAGATGCATATACGGCTCAACGCAAAACCTTATGTAAAATAAGCTTTTTTGCGCAGGGGTCAGTCAGCGCAGTTTGATGGGACAGACCAATGCTGTAGTGGAAAGTAGGCAACCTTGTCCTGTTAGCACTTGAGTAGCACTTTTGAAGATATTTTGTTTAGCACTTGGAATTTAATAGGTGACATAAAGTAATGCGGATCAATACCTGTTACTTCAACTTAAGGAGACATCTTAGCTTACTGGCCGATATCTACAATTTTCCATCATGACACTATAGTTGAAAGAAGCAAAACTGCCTCACTAAGGCTGAAAATGGCTCAATTCATTAGGATTGATTTGCAGCTAGATGGTGTATCTATTTAATCAGCCGCACCAGTCAAGATCAGCCCGATCTTCCGATTTCATGGAAACAGCTTATCTGTTGGTCTTTGGTTTTGTACCAAAGCTTGGTCGGCTTATTGTCCATCTCGTAAAGTAATTTGTAGTGTAATATATTTAAGTAGCTTCCGACTGTGAAAAACTACGTAACAGCATCACCGGCATCACAAAAGCCAGCAGTACTTCCACGAGGTCAGCACTCTTCTCTGGTAGTGGTGATACATTAACATTTAAGTCGGTCCTTGTCCGAACGAATTACCCTCAGAAGAGCCTACCCTAAAAATGCAACACTAAGGATTGGCCCGTCGGACTGTCCGCTGACTGTTGGGATCGATCTGGAGAAATCTGCCTTTGAGAAGAGAGCTTCTGGGATATTCATTTAGGTGGTATTCACAATAGAGGTGTGTACCATTATGTATTGAGTCCCCGGCCAACTCACTGACGAGTCACTGAGCTGAGTGACGCACGGGCTATTTTGTAATCTACTGTGCTATTATCTCCTAGGTACCGCAACCTCGTAGTTGATGGATCGGCCTTGAACTGGTGACATCCAACCTGTTACACACATCACCTGAATAGGATGCCTGTCGTCATGGCAAAGTTCAGTGCCTTTTCTGGGGATATCGAGAGTTCACGGCAGCTCCTTATGTTCTACTTTAACCCAAATTGCACGAAATTCGACTTATACACTCATTTGCATACCAATATGGTTTTCACTGGAGACTAGCCCGGAACACAGCTGAACCTACCATTTGTGCTGTTCTTCCCAACTGAGTGTGCAGCACCAGGCCGCTTCATGTTGCAGGTGGTACGGTCGTGGGCTGTCAAAGAGTCTTCAGCAACCTTATGAGTAGCGCAGTGCGTTTATACAATATACTGCGATATCTCGAATATCGTAACTCCTGAAACATGAGGCGGCCTAGTGCAGCACATTCAATTGAAAAAAAATCATGAACAAAAGATTCAGCTGGGTTCAAGGTGAGTCTCCCGTGAAAACCAAATTGGTATGCAAATGAGTGTATGAGTCCAATTTCATGCATTTTGTGTTCAAGTAGAATATAAGGTTGACCGAAAACCGGGTATCACGCTTATCTGATTAGCCCAAAGAAGGGCGAAACCTGTCGTGAGTTTTCGAAAAGTTCTCAGCAACCCTATGAATAGTGTATTATATCTAAACCAATTGTACTTAGACCGGAGTGAACCACGGTTAGACTATTCTACGTTATGCGGTAAATAACATATCAAATTGATAGCATCTTGGCAAAATTATTTGATCGGACTTTGAGGTAGGAAGTCCCATTCGCCAGCTGTACTCTTTCTGCTTGTCTTTTCCATTTCTGCGTAAAATCAGATAGGTTTGATATTACAACAATAACAACAGAAATTCCAGGTTTTCCACCATTTGGATGTTCACAATTGCGTTTGTCTCGGTCCGGCTGTTTTCAGACGATAACATCATATTTTCCTTAATTATTTGTACCATAGAGACGAGAGCATATTTCGTGTCGCACGTCCCTTCTAATTCGCTTTTCTGTTGCTACTCCCCCTAACCGGAACTCAAGTGTTTGCTCGTAGGCGATTGTGCTTTATGCCAGCACATAATTGGTCATTTCCCAATTGCAAGTTTGCAACTCGATCGGATTTGCTTGGTAATTACTCCAATTCTATTCCCCCGAAAACAGCTATTCATTCGTTATTTGGCCCTCGTGGGACATGGTCTGTTTATCCACAGACTCGAGAGGGTACACAGCACAATCGCTGTCGCTCTCTCATTGCCACAGTCCGCCAGTTTCTGTCTTATTAGGACAAGTGGGCAAACGCACGTGCGCACCCCGTTTGCTCAATTCATAGTTTAGAACATATGATAATTCTATTGCTACCGTTGTTATCCTTGTTAATGGTTTGTTGAAAATGAATACGATGGAAATCTTGGGAGGGGGTCGTAACTCCACCTTTCGTCTGTTCAGCTGAAGGCGATGACAACGAAAGGGAGGATAAACGTGGGTTGTTGAAGATTAAGCTGATTAGGAATGAACTGGTCTCGATAATTATCCTACATCTCCGGGCTACCTAATACGAATTCCGAGATATATCCACAAAGCGAGGGGTGAGACATAGGATACGAGACTATCGATGGACAGGGAAACTCGACAGACCCTATAAACAAAATGATAAGTACGAAACATAAGCGGAACTAATCCGTAACAAAATTAGTTGGGTAAGTCGTGTACAAATAAGCCTCAGAAGTTGTCTGTAAGTACAGAAATGTATCAGCTACCAGCCGGCAGAGCAAACTACCAATCACCTTAGATTACCAAAAAGTTATAATCACAGCTGTGTACTTGCTTGATTAGAAAAAACAGATGTTTATCTGCTGCTGTATTTCCTAGAAGTTTTAGAGTTGTTCTAATCAGCAGCAGCACTATTCGTTGTGAAGTTCAGTCAAGTGAATTTCGTGTTCACAGTCAGTGATATGTATATCTAAAAACTAGTACTCGGTGCTGAATCTGAGCTTTCGTATTCAGCCGCAGACCAGCTGACGAGTGGCATCATCTGCTGGGTGAAGAGGGCTTTCAGGCCATGTCTTCCAATGCAGCTAATATGACGTCAAATATGTGCAGTGATACACCACACAACTTATAATTTTGTATCCTTTTTGTATTTTGAATGTGAGGTCAACTTGAGATAAAACACTCGGTGAATTTCAGGTCGATAGTGTAGTGCAGTGGATGGCGCTGATGGTATTCATCAGCAAGCTACTCAAGCTACCTATTTGATCAAACCAATACAGCCTTTCTCAAACTATTCCGGAACACGCACCCTTCCATTAAAACACGAGAGACTATGCTCCTTTATGATTTTTCCCAATACAACAAAATCCGTCAACTAACAGCAGAACTGCTCACAAACAGCAGATATCAGCAGTGAGCTACTATAGCCATTTCATTCATGTGTTAGTGACGTAATCCAGGAGCGATTAAACTGCAATGATAACTTGCTCTTTGGTGGGGGAATGCATTCATTCGCAAGTCAAGTCACTGTTAACAAAAAACTTAAGTAGATCTCTTAATGATGTTATAATACCGGTAGAGAGTGGTTAAAAAGTTTCCAAAAACCTAATTTTTTTAAGTTATGTACGCATAACAAATAACTCGTAATCATTCCGTAAACTAAGTCAGGGAGTGGTAAACGGTTGACGATATTTCCACAGTTAGTTTCAGGGAACGCGGAATTCTACTTGGACGAAATGGTATATATCCTTTTCATCTTACATTTTGCTTCGCTTCTTCGCCTTACTTGAGAAATGAAGTAAAAGGCTGACCTCAGAAGTACATCGGTACGAATGAGAGCAGTGCAGTCTTTTGAAAAGCCTGGACTCCCTGAAGTTTCGTGAGCTGTTTAATGCTGATGATTCTTCATAAAGATGAGACAATTGTTCGGTGCTTCTCGGCTTTTCAACATTAATTGGCCTTACCTACATGGCGAAAACTCCATCAAGAGTAAATTGTATTCGGTCGGCAAAGATTTACTCTTCCGTAGCTGTTATATATATATATATATATATATATATACTAACAGGCTCGTATACAGTGGTGCATGCTACGGGTGGGTATTATGAAAAACTACAGTCTCCTCTTTTGACTGACTCTTGGCGGATGATTTTCCAAAAAAATTGAGATCAAGTTCATGTCAATGATCAATCAGCCACATGGAAACGCCATTCGTGAAATATACCGGAAGACCGATTACAATGTCTGGTCAGTAAGGATCCTCATGAAGAATTTTCCACGACATACTTGGGTTGCCCACTGAAGAAAAGTCTGGTGGCGTATGAAGCCCAGCTTGGAAATATGAAACTTTCCCCGGAGTACAAGTGGGAAGACGAAATATTAAAAATTAACATATCCACCTTATGTTATTATCGTTAAATAGAATTATCGCTTCCCATCATTGCTCCGGATAGCTGTGCAGCTAACTGTAGGGTTACCCGACAGTCCTATAATTACCTTATTTTAACCTGGAACTGAGAAACGTCCTTTAAAGTTGTGACATTCATTTGAAATTAAAAACGTTTCTTTGGTTATTTGTTTTGGGGCATCTTTTCTTAATTTGGCTTCAATCAATGAATTATTTTGTGTTCGGATGAGGTGGAGTTCGTCATATCTGGTTGCAAACAATGGTCCGCCAAGAATGCTTTTGAAATGTACATTAGTTTTTCTACTCATACACTAAGATGTTATGAGAGGCACCAAGTGTTTAAATTCCTACTGAGGGTATATGCAGCAAAATTTGCCCCGTTTACAAGATGGAATAGTTTGTGGTGTGCATTGGTTGAGCAGAGCTTCACATTTGTAGCTCACCCTCACAGTGGTATTTCCAGGCATAAAACATGAAGGAAAATACCACAATAATCAGATGTCAACTGTATTGATTATAGCTGACGGATTACTCCGCCAATTGATGAGAAAATTAGGGCTATTGTCCCGCACTGCAGGTGAAAGCTCTATGAGAATTACGTGATTTCAGGAGTGCTGATACACTGGTTGCAGGCGCATACCGGAGGTATGGGTGTCCTCTTCGTGTGACATACAGGTATCTTACAAGTACACGGACAGAGAATCCGACGCAACTGTGCCTGGCTACATTGTGCACGCAAATTCAGCAAAAAAGTACTACGACATCTGTATGCGTTTGACGGACAGAAGAACTATAAAGTTAATTTGTCTCAAATTCGACGATAAAACAGTCCTGCTCTTATTCTGGTGCAGTTATTTCGGCGGGTCCAAACCAAATTAGAAAAGCTCATATTAAAGCGCACCAGCAGTGATCTCACGGGAGTAACTGCGCAAGGACGGGAGGAGGGCTGGTAAAAAAGCGATGTTGATGTGAATTCTAAAAATCCCGCAACCACCTACAAATGAGCGTTTAAAGTTTCTATGATGCGACGACACACAGCCAACTTAAGACGATGGACTTCCCAGGAGGAGTGTATTGGATCATTCACAACTATTTTACTGGTAAAAGCTTCAGTGAAAATTATTCGATGAACAGTGTAAATAGCATTACTGACCAGTCGTGTTTCAGCAACAAATCCTAGATGGACTGCTATGCGCTGGGTAAAAGGGGGAATCGGTGAAGTATATCAGTCTCCTTCAACAAGGTCAGGATCTTTCAGTCATTAGACAACATAGTGCTGAATCCACTGGTATTGAATCCACATTCATTCACAAGCCTATTTGATATTTAAAAGGTTACTTACTACAGTTAAATAGCTCGTTCTTCTCATTTAGTCACGCCTAACAATGAGTACTGCGAGCGAAATTACCCATAAGTTAATTGAAAACCCTTGGACGTACAATAGACGGGGGATTCAGCTGGAATACAGATAAGTCTCCCGTGAAAACCAAGTTGGTATGCAAATGAGTGCATTTGTCGAATGAAAACTGTGCCTTTGTTAGGTGTAGGCATATGTGACTTCTTTCTGAATATAGCCATATCTTCTTTGAGGGTACCACATAATACGATAACAATTCTTTTAAGACTGCCATCAACTGGTCAGCACGAGCCATGTTTACATAAAGAAGAGTGGAGATAATAAACAGTGAGTCAAAAGGAAGAAGAATGTCACCAAGTCTCATTCAAGTGCTTGTGTGCATGAGTGCATACATAGTGCCATCATATTACTTGTGGCGTTTGATCAGTGATCAGTCTAGCAGAGAAGTTCTGGCTAGCCTGTCTGTTTGCAAAAACTGTTCCAAGCTTCTGAAATTTGAATAAAACTTTTTTAAACGCAAAGAGTTTGTTGAAATTCTAAAAGAGATCTTCTGGATTACGTGCAAGTTATCTGTGAATTAGGGATTAGTAACAGAACTAACTTACTAAGCCAAAAAAGAGCTGAAAGAACACATCGATCCTTCTTTTCAATCCAACAAGATGGGCATGTCCACAGCTATCTCAGTTTACATTTGTACGCCTGGCTGGTGAAGTTTTTATCCACTGGCTCCAAGTTTTACATGTGAGGTAATAACAAACAGCAGGTTGAGTTGCAAGTGTAGTTTGAGGGTCGTCTTGACAACGACCTCAAAATTGACATCAAAATCTTGGACAAAAAGTCCCTCGAAAAAACACCTTGACGCTCTACAAAAACTCCAAAAGGACAGAAACATCATTCCGTTCCGCTCGGTAGGGATTGTGAAACCAGAGTTTGTCAATAGGCCGTTCGCTCTACTGCTATCGCTCGTGAACAGAAAGACAAAAGTGAATACATTAAACGTAAAATTGCCACCTACGTCCATGCCGGGAAGACGGATTGCTCAGTTCTAGCTTGTTTGAGACAACTGAACAGATGGCTTCCACCCCAGCAGGGGCTTCTCAAGATCCCTAAATGATACATCCACCAAATTTTGTCGATGAATGAGACCCTAACAGTCAGGAGGGAAATGGTCGGTGGGTGTTCCTGAACCTCTGTGAAAATTTGTCGCCAAGCATAGTCCTATTGACTATAAAAACCAGATACCCCGCTCCTTCGAATTTGCTAACAAAGTCAGAAATTTGATTGCCAAAGAAGTTCATTGTTTTCACTTTACATTTTCGTGCTCCTTTCTAATATCTATCCGATTGAAACCATTGATTTAATTTGCAATTTTATTACAGAGGCGAAAGTGAAGCCTGGTGTACCCTTAAATGAGCTGCGTGAATTGTTCCTCTGGTGCACTTTGACTGTTCATTCTCTTTTATCTCCTAATCGTTAGGGACAAAGGGATGATGTGGCTAGGGACCACCAACTGGTCCCCTATTGTCACATGTTCTCGCGTTATTCCTGAACACAGTCAACTAAGGTATTGCATCGGTGATTTGGTCCATTATTACCAGTTTGTAGATGAAATATTGTTTATAGTCGGAAAAGACTATGAACTCGAAAATTTGACTGGAAAATTTAATAGCACCCATCGTCGAACAAACTTTACCATAAGAAGGGAAAAAATTACCGATTTCCCTCCCTCGATATGCCCTTAATTCGCCTACCATATAGGTCACTGCGGCGTGCACTGCATGGAGAATGGCTTGAAGTGGACAGTATACCAACGTTACCAGCTTTGTTCCTCTAAAACAGAGACAGAGTTTAGTTGGATGTATGGCATCACCTGCTGGAAAGATATGTTCATGTGACTCTACGTAGGAGAATAACGACCTCTTTCGCAGCATACTTGGAGACGGCGGTTTGTCTCAAAAGTTTACCCAAGGACCGCACAGCCTTCCAACAAAGGCCGCACGGCAGAAAATTTGCTTCTCGTCCTGTCATTCGGGAGTGAAACTACAACTAAGATGCCAACGCAAAGGCTTAATCATGTCACCGGAGCTCCCATTCACACTATCCTGTGGAGGATTTTACAAAAATTTCCAGATACTTCAGCTGAATAACTAGGATAAGCTGAAGGTATTGACCTCATTCGTGGTCGTTTACTTCTCTAGGTGTGTGCGTAACTTCTCCTGTCCCGATTGCACGATCCATCAGCTTGCCGTTTGTATCCGTAACTGTTGTCCGAAAAGCCTCTCAGATAACGGCACAGGATCATTTAGAAGTGCTTTCATTGCTGGCCTTATCGATACAGGCCATAGGGTAGACATAAACACTGCTGTGAAGTCCCGTACGTGGTACCTCACTTCCCGTCCAAATATGTACGCACATGTATCCTGAAACATCATAAACGAGAGGTTAAGCTGGGTTCCAGATGAGTCTGTCGTCAAAACTAGATTGGTGTGCAAGTAAGTGTATTTCGCTGAATCAATTTTTATTAAGCTGCGGACACTCCGTTTTTGTAAAGAGACAAGACTAAACAGGTCTCTCCTGTTAACCTGGCCTCATGTTCAGGACAGGAACAATGGATCCCGGATCAAACAATGCTGAGGACACTACATCAGTTTGCACACACACCCCAAGTACACATGAACTTGAACGGGGCCTAGTGACTTTTCCTTCTTGTTTTGTACTCGTTTGTTTTTGTTGAATACCTTCTTGTTCTATATCTAAACATGATTTGTACTGGCCAGTTAGTGAAAATCTGAGAATTCCTGACCGTCCAAATGAGCTCAGTTTCGGATTGTAATGTCGAAAACATCATCGTCTGTTGTGAGTATGTGCACAATTTTTCAACAAGGATCATGGTTTGATTCAGTGTCATCCTAATCAAGTTCCATGAAGGTTAAACTTGGTTATAAAAAACCTTCAAATAAGCTCTTCTGGAGCCATGCAGGACTGTAGAACTGACTCCATCGAGACTCCGGGAATAAGTTTTTGTCTATGCTACTACAAAAATTCCCATGTGGGGTGACCTTTACACTGGCTTACCAACTAGACTGACGAATAAACGAGCTTGGAAACTGAGGATCAGAAACGTACCACATACCCAGAACTGCTTGGTACGTGAACGCCAGTTAGTGATTGACTTCAGATTCTACCACAGAACGGAAGCAGGATGATGCTGTCGTCAGAGTTGCTGAGTGTGAAACTGGTTCTCAGAACGTCTCAACGATTCCCCTTTCATAGATATGGAAAAACGGATTCGACTGCTGAACGAGATAAACAGTCAACTGTTCAACAACAATCGTGTACCTAATTAAATTCAAACAATGCTAAAGGATTATGGATTGGCTTCACCATAGCGAAATACTGCTTCCACTTAATAACACTCAATGGCATTGTAATGATTCTTCTGGAATGACTGAATAATGCAACATAGGTGTCCGAGTAAGCGTTTTCGATGGACACAAACGTCACAGGCTCCTCTTTGTAAGAGGGAAAGTAGTCTGAATAGGTCTTTCTCAACAGGTGAAGATGGAGGCTGCAAGAGGGAGAGAGAGAGTAAAAATGAGCAGGGGGACTAGGATGGGACTTAGACTAAGATGTGTTTTCTATCAAATAATGCCCATGTTTGTCAAGATGCTAATTTTAATTGTCTCGTCATATCATCCAGGTAACCATTACCGTAGTACCACGCAAGACACCTTCCACATTCACCTTCGTCCATAGTGGCCCGTGGACCCTGGTTCCTGACTATGTGTGAACAAAACGGAACCGAATAGACCATCTTCGTTGTTAGAATCTTTTAAATCTATCAGAATTCACCACTCTGAGATTTACAGCTTTAATGTACTTAGTCATGAGCGCGTATTCGAAGCCACTTTGCTGGATGAACTTGAATATGAGGGTTACTTTTCCCCGACAAGACAATAATGCTCGATATGTGTCCCACTGGAGTGAAAAAGTGGTCAACAACAGCTGATCATGTTTGTAGGGCATGGGCAGTTCATTTTCTGTCATGCCATCACACCGTGGTTCTCAGCTTGCTAGAATTGATGATATTCAAACGATTTTACACTTGAACATTGGTATCGTATGAAAGCAATTCATGCACTTCCCAGCCATATCAGGTCCATATACACTGACTACTTGAAAGGAAGTCTTATGAGATAGAAAAAAGGTTGCAAACGAAACCTTGAATTTAGAAGGAAACGGAGGAGGCTACTCGGCGTCCTTGTTGCTCATTGAATCGGTTTCATGTGTGGACAAATTTCTCACTCATTGCTTACAGCGGTAGGTTCAGTTACTAATATGCTTGCTCATCTTAATTTGTGGGGCTAATTGGCGCAATCTGTTGTGTTCTTCAGTTTGTATTTATTTACTTATTTCAAGACTTTAAAAACGACGTTAGATGCGTCATAAAATGAAGTCACATTTCTTCAGTATCATTGAAGCACTAATGTCTGCCATTCCTGGGTGACTACTGTTAGTCTGCTGAATGATACATCGAAACTCTCTAAATGTTCTCCTAAGCGAGTTTGTGAACCAAACAGACTGGAAACGCAGTAGTTCGATCTCCAGGAAAATAGTCTCTAGTTGGGATATTGTGATGTAATATTGGTAGCAACGCATTAGCGACTGTGTTAACTTTTCCCTGCTCTGATTGTTATGTATACATACGGGCGATGAAGTCGCGCAAGGGAATCTAAACCCACACTGAGCTGAGCAGTTTGAAAATCATTAGTCTGCAGTATTGTTCAGAAGTGCTCTCTATTGTTGACCGCTCTCATATTTTTCCTAACAAACTTTCCGTCAAACCTACTGAATAAGGTCACTCGTTTAGTAAAAGCTGTTATCTGTTTGAAGTGGGACCAGAATCATGATGCAGCAGCTTCACCTAGTCGTATCTCAGAGTATGATATTCAACCTGGGTGAGAGGTCAATTAAATACAGCAGAATTAACTTAAGATCACACGCCGACACCGATTGTGCTTTGTGAAAAGTGGGACGGCGGTCTGTTTACACACTTACCAAGTAAAATGCAATGCGTGTTGGCGTGCGGCCCAATAACTTTTCACATTTGACGCAAGTGGCACCCATGGACTATACACTGGACCGAACGGCCTGACGACCTCACGAACAGGTTCATCTGTGAACGACACCAAAAGAATACCGTAACAACCGGCATGCTAAAGCCCCTTCTCGGTTATCTTGAGGATAAATATTTGCACATAGGCACGTAATCCCTGGATCTTAGTGCGATGCTCGCTGTTGATGATTCTCAATAAGGGTGAAACAGCTGGACAGTGCTTCTAGGCTTTTCAGGACAGACTGGACTCACTGACAGGACGAAGGTTGAATTGAAAATTGCCAAATCTCCTTACACTATAGGTAGCTTCCTATAGGTAGCCCAGTGAAAGAATAATTTCACAAGAAGAGTGAAACTTCCACCTGAGTAGTCGTCTCACGATGCGCCAGTCAATACGCAATCGCGTGATATGGTTCACATGAGTGAATGATAAGTGGCGCCATATTCTGTCTAACAGCCGGTTAATCAGTGCCAATTAGCCACTCGTGGACGACCGGTTAAGCTTTCAAACTACTAGCTGGGAGGTCAAGGGTTCGCAACTCTCTAGAGTTTCTTGAGATGCGCATTGCTGATGATTCGCAATAAGGGTGAAACAGCTGTACAATGCTACTTGGATTTCAGCACAGGTTGGCTTCACATACAGGAAGAAATCACATTTGAAGTTTAACAAACCACATACTACCAACAACACATAATGTACAAGTTATCGGAATTTCAGAAGTAGCATCTCAAAAGTTACCAGATCTCAGAAGGTTGGAAGATAGCCGTTTTTGATAGGAAATGGTCTTTCCTACGGGAGGCTTATTTTTGGGGCAAGCTTAAAAAAATGATGAAAACGATCTGTGACGCAACTTTTATCGCATCAAATTCCATACAGTTTAGCTTTGCGGTTTATACTTTTCCATCAGCAACGGTTAGCTGGGAACTTTCAACTTCACCCACGATAGGTGGTTCAAATTAACAACGGGGAGGAAAGAAACGAGGGAAGAGACTAATGTCCACTTGTGCATCTAATTGAATTTTGTGTCTCATTAAGAACTGAAAGTTTTGTTTCATCGGCGGCAACCGCCCCATAGTCCAATTAGCGACCATCTGTCATGAAGACCTACACGCGACTAATTGGCCAAATTAGCGTCCGTATGTTGCCCACAGGACACGCTGCATTTGGGCAATTTTCCAAGTGTCAGTTAACAGAACCTTATCGACTGTAAGAAGGTAGAATTAAATTTCTCAGAATAAAACAAGTTAATTTGAGTCAGGTTTCCCCAAGGTATCCTCAGTTTGCGCATTAAGCTGTACGGTGTTTTTCGGATGTGACCTAGCAAATCTCAGGCAGCCGGAAAAGAACTTTTGAAGCGCATTTTGTTGTGAAAACTTGTTTGGAAAACTTCTTGATAGGCTTTAAAATGTGTGAAAGTAGTCTGCGACGCCAGGCGTGTATAGATCTGTCGTCCGAGGCAGTTTTATTGCTGTTACAAGATGTTTTAAGTGGTCTGGGATCAATTGCTGAGTTCTAGAAATTACCGAAAATGACTAGCCTTCAGTGTCTCCAACATTTTTGTACCCCTGTTGGGTAGCACGAGCAAACGGTCAAATTAACGGGTTGAATACCGTAAACTTTGGCCATTTTCCACTCCGATTAAGATCTTCTTTTGACATTTACATGAAATTTTTAATCATCCTCATATCAGTAGTTAGAGTAAGTCGGTTCTCACTTAAGAGCAAGTGTTATTCTGTCTCAAAAATTAAAATCAAGGGGTATTGTGATATTAGGATATCTAGGTTCATGGACAAGCGATAGGTTATGAGATTCTCGCTAGGAATCGCCCTAGAGACTTGTGAGATGCGCGCCCCTGGTGATTCCAAACAAGGATGAGACAGTGGCACAGCGCTTCTAGACTCCTCAGCATAGATTGGTTTCACTTCAAGACCAAATCTCCATTCTCTTGATCCCAACAAGTAATTTGTTCGTTAATTAACCTACTCAGAAAGGAAGAATCTCAGGAGCCATCCACCTGATAGGTCGCACTCAAAAGCCAGTCCTCAAGTTTTCATCTGGCATGAATTTGTTGGTTGAACGATAAGTGAAGCTATATTCTATCCAAGTGCAACTTTACCACCCTTTTGACTAGTAACTGGTAGCCAAACGACCAAACGGCCAAGCTTTCTAACAACCCTAGGTAGTCGTGAGGTAAGCACTGATGATCAATCCCAACAAGAATGAAACAGCTTCACGGCGCTTCTTGGTTTTACAAAACAGACTGTTGCAGAATGAAACCTCCACTGCTACTGCGAGAATAATCACTAGTAAGTTTGTCCAAAAGAGTGAAAACCAGTCAAGATGGGTGAGACGTGCGCCAGTAGACCACATGTGAGCTTTTGCATCTGAGCCCGTTTTATTGATTATTCAGGAGCGCGTTGCCTGCACCATACTGCACGGTCTACTCCGCCAGATCTGCCGATATCGTTTTTATTGGTTCAAACGCTCAACACGATGAGGAGTAAGATGTTGAATTTAAAAATTTTTCTGGCTAGAAAATTTATGAGTTATATTGAGCAGTGATGAAAGGAATTTGGTGTGGACAAACGAAAAGTTAGTTGCAAAATCCTAGACTTCAGCTTTAAAGCGCATTTTGCAGCAAAACAGTATGGAATCTGTCAGAGCTTAGGAATTTGGGAGTTGAACAGCAGTGACAAGGTGTCGAATAGTGTTAGTAGTGATCATCGCAAAAGAAAACATGAGAAACCAATGTGACGTGCAGGAACGATGGATGGAATAGTAAGTAACGATTTCTATGTAAAGCAACCCCAAAATTATTCGGTTTTTCAAAGTGCCACGTGTGCCGCTGCTTGGTGGAGGCATGGAAGCAAAAATTTGAGACCGGCTAAACTAGAAGAAGAGGTGATCCTTGACGGGCCCATTTGACAACACGAAAACCCTCTGATTAGCAGCAAAGGTCGTGATAGCTGGCAGGGCGCTGTCCAGGAATTCTAAGTTTTCAGTTTTAAATTAATTATTGTTCCAGGTGCTCACCCCCTCAGACATCATGTGCGCTTGTGTTTCATGCCTTGAAAAACTCATTTCCTTCTTATGGATAGTTGCTTTACGGATTCTTAGACCCCAACATATTTGGAATTACTAAACAAATGCACATTTGCCAGCGATAGTACAAAATCCTGATATAAAAACGAGGGGCACCGTTTAACATGATCACACAGGAACATCTAAAGGATTAACAAAACGTAAATGGTACCCAAAACCGCTTCTTCAAAAACGCACTTATTCCATGAGCTCGATCAAAAAAGGTGTACATTCCAATCCTGTTGAGGAGAGCATCACCAGAAAAGGTGTCAAGAAAGGTCCAAGAATTCGCAAATGAACTGGAATGGAAAGGGGTTATGAGCCGGCCCCAGAAGAGGTAGGCACAGTAGGTGAGTAGAAGCGGGTACGGAGGGACTTGTAGTGACTACTAAGTTGAAGGGCTGAGCAGTGTTGCTATCCCGTTAAAAAGGTTGCTTAAAAAAATGTGAGTTAAATTGCTTTTGGTGGAAAAAACGAAAAATCACGGGAAACCTAAACAGTGTCGTAGCACACATTCTCCACCAAGTGTCCTAGAAGTTGAACTCTTTGAGGATAATACAACATGAATGTATATTCTAGGTTTTCATTAAGGAAGCACAGTGATCAGTAGTGTTCACCTTTTGGCAAACATCTTATGCTGAGTGTAAACGAAAATCCGTGTCTACCTCAGGAAGGCGAAGGTTCTTTACAACAAAACAATCCTGATTTCCAAAAAGATTCAATTAAACCAAGAATTACTCTATTCTCACCGCCCACGAATGAGCAGTCATCTTCCACCGATTTATCTTGTTCCTTATGGATGAAAGTCAAACGGATTAGCTTCTTCAGGGTGGGCTCACTACAACGGGAAGTTCAGTACCACTTCCCTTCTCATCCCCGGCCGAACACGAAGTTCCATCTTGTGATGGTTCCTGTTGAGAAGTTTTCTGTGAATACCACTGGTATTTGTTAGTAGAGGTAATATCAAGCCTGAGCTGGTAACCGATGGTAATAAAAGACTCTTCATTCACTCCACATTATCTAGTGGGTTAATTAAGTTTCAGAACTAGTAGTAATGAAAATAGTGAGTAGATTATTTGCTACACGAAAAATAACTGTAAAGTGGTAGATCACGGGCTTCTATTGGCTATAGATGTTATCACCGTTATGACACTCTTGGTTTGGTGTTAGTTTACAGGTGAAAAAGCTATGTCATACAGTGATAAAGTTGTTTATTAGCTGTCCAAATGTTTGCTTACCCATATGTCCCACTTGCCTTGCATACTAAGCCCTTTGACAAGGTGCGCATAGTACTGCCCAACCGGTTGACAGGTGACATTTGGGAATTACTCGTTATTGTCCGACAACACAGGTGATAGATCATGGCAATCTGTATGAATTATTTCTCAAGATAAGTTATAGATAGCATAGTAGAGTTACTGCTAGTGAGAAGGCGAGGGATGAAAAATTGCCTAATTACACCATACATTAAAGAAAGGACCAAAGTTTGAGAAACAATCTCCATTTTTTCACGGTATTCATTGTAATTAACTAATGATCACTGAACTCTCTGGCATCGGCACTGTTTGGGTTGACCAGTGCTTTCTGCCTGAAAAATTTAATTCAACATGTCTGCAACAATCGTGTTAACGGCTTTGACCAGTTTTCCTCAACTTCATGTCCGCTTGCGAGTGAGGGGAAGGAAATGGTTTGTTGAAACAATGAATTGAGTACCGGTAAAATGCGAAACCTGATCATTACTGAGGGAGGTGTTTGTAAGTTCAAATTTCAGGTATGTTAGCTTATAGCTGCTTCGCCCCATGCTGAAAGATCGAGAGTGGATGCTCACATCTTTGTGAGAATAGCCAGCCGTACGCATTGCAGAAGTAATGCTTAGGATTCGAGCATGCGATCACTACCAAAGAACTCGAATAAATGAAATTTGATCTCTGACTGGTTGCATCTGGTCAGGATATTATGGCACCAATTCGTGGGAGACCATTGCAGCGCTTATGTCTTCATAACGCTTGATGCCTCGGATGACAGGCTCCTGTGTTGCTTCCCCGAATGACTACTGACATTTTTGAGTAACTACAAAATGCTGAGGTTTTGATCTAAGAGTTGACGATGCGGAGATCGTTCAGTCAGCTACAGAAGAAACACAGATGTCCCTTGCTTCTTAGAAATAATTATCAGAACGTTCAGCTCCTCCGTTGTAGGGCTGGAGTCCAAATTAAGATAAAACAGTTGGAATATAGCAGCGACTCTGCGGAATTTCTGTAGCTCGGATGGATCTATTTTTTGTTAGCTTGTTTGTTGAGTTTGGTCCTCAGATTCCTGGACTACAATTTTTGCTTTCCCATGTACTCAACTTAGCCATGCGCCGAAAAGTCCTGCCATAAGGTGTGTCTGATTAGGCCGTTGCCAAAGCAGAACTCTAGCGATAAGGATAGATGAACTGAAGCCACCGTATCTTGTTTGGACTTGGAATGTGTACCTCATGAATGAGATTGAACCTTCATGAAGGAAACTACTCACAAGGTTGCTGAAAACTCTTCGACAGCCCACAACCGGTTTCGCCCTTCTTGGGGCTCATCAGGTAGGCGCAGTCCCCGAGTTTCCGTCAACCTTATGTTCTACTTGAACCCAAATTGGACTAGTTTCCTTCATGAAAATATACTGCGATATCTCGAATATCGTACCAACTGAAACATGAGGCGGCCTGTGTGCAGCACATTCAGTTGAAGAACATCATAAACGAGAGGCTCACTTGAGTCTCCCGTGAAAACCAAATTGATTTGCAAATGAGTGTATTTGTCGAGATTGCACCTTATTATGGTCAGCGGTTCAGCCTTCTGTTTTTTATTGAAGAAGGGCTCACGAGCATGTTGTAATATATGAACCCGATGTGCCATTGAAAATGACAGCGGGGTGGAGAAGAACGAAGTCGCCGGTAGGATAAGTTGATTACAGCGGAGTCCATTGGCATTTTGACTGTAGAAATCCTTGAAATAGGTTGCTAGAGACAGTCGGAAGGTCGAATTGTAACATCCTATTCCACCACACTGTCTTACGTTAGGGGAATAGAGCATTAAATCTCCGAAGTTTATGATGCGCTGGAGTGTTAATCTCACCATTTTCAGATAACGATTGAAATTATGACTACACAGATGTGTTTCCCGTCCGGACATTTCATAAGAAGCAATATTAGCTTGTTTTTCTTTGGTTCCGTTCAATCGCCTTCCACAAACCTCTGATAGAATAAAAGCTTCCGTGAAATTTCCGATCAAATTAAATGCAATGATGTGTGGGCAAGAAACTCTTTAAAAAGCTCACTCAGTGGATGGGAACCGCCAATTTGTCGAGTTCATCCCCAACATGCCCGTTCCTGCTGTCAGGTTCTGAATGTCTTTTCGATAAGATTCCAAGGGGTCACATTCCAACGGTGTACTAGAAAAGCTGAGGTTCAGAAAATTAAAGTGCTTTGCCTTTGAAACTGTGGCCAGAGATGCACCTCGCTGGTCGATGTGGTGGACATCAAGCTTATCGAAAGGTGTGCGATAATTTGAAGCACAGCTTAGTTGAGGCATTATGCCATCTTTGCAGCGAATGGACACGTGATACGTTTCACGTCTCATCTTGTTCCATTAGCATTCCGCTCGTCATCTTAGGTCTACGGAATCCAGAATAATTTTATATTTATCACGCTGACCTATAGGAAGATGCAAAGAGTTCACATTAGACAAATCAACAGGTAAAGGAACACAACACAGCACAACGTTTGGTTCTGCTGGACCCAGTTTCATAAAAAGGCAGGCATTAAACCACCCTTTGAATGTGAATATCCGGTAGCTTCCAGCATACGAGTTGACAAGATTATTGGCAGTCGTGATGAACATTCCCGCACCTGTAATACCATAAGGTTGGAAAATCTAATGAAGCACTACTTCTGGCCAACAAAACCACAAGAAGCTCAAACGGACCGGGCCATATACGAGAGGCTGACCTACTAGGGATGGATGTTTCTCCTATAGAAAACACACGGTCATATTAGAGACGGAATACCGTGGCCGATTTCGCGTAATGGTAGATTAAATCCACACCTTGACGGAACGACCGTTAGTCCGTTCTGCACGATTAGCTAGTATCACCACCCTTTCGGATGCGCAGTTCACGACCATATATCAGGGAGTTAACGAAGTCAACCTTAGCGAAAATTTCTCTTGAAAACGTAATACACTACTCATGAGGTTGCTGGAAACCATTCGACAGCCCACTGTCAGCAACCTTATGACTGATGCATTATGTCTATACAATGTATCGCGATATCCCGAATACCGTGCCAAGTGTAACATGAGGCGGCCTGGTGCAGCACATTCAGTCACTTAAAAACATCATAAACGAGAGATTCAGCTAGGTTCCAGGTGAGATTCCCGTCAAAACCAAATTGGTATGCAGATGAGTGTATCTCGCTGCCCTTAAATTAATTCATGTTACCCTGTTCCCTTAAATTTTCAACTTACACAGGATAAGCCGTTGTCAGCATCACAAAATGATAAGTTGGAAATCCGTGCGGATTGTCTTGTGCACCATACGTGATTGTTTCAGCTTTTGGCAAGCTATGGCCTTGGGTCGGTATTCGATATTAGGCACGAAATATCCGAGATATTTATTAGCATTCGAAAGTATCTGAGAACGGTCGAGAGGCTGAGGTTGATTTAAAGAAGATAAAGGACTAAACTGACTGGAACGAAACAGCCACGAATATTTCGGCGTTAGAGAGCGGCCAGATAGTGGATATTTCGCCAGTCGGTAACTTTGTTTTGTAGGCAATGCAATTTTTGCCACGACAAATGGTAAGAAAGCCAATGAAACCTTTGAGTCTACACTTTAAATGAATGGAACTTGGTAGAGTTTTATCGCCAAAGTGAGCGGATCAAGAAGAGAGAACCCATTATCAATGGCTGCAACGTAAGCGAAAACGAGAGAACAAAGAGCACAAGAAAATATACGAAAAACACGATGAATTAATAGGTGTCTTGACTCTAAAAACTAGTAGTGAAAGGAGCCCCGGTTGGCTCCTATAAAATTTCATCTCATTAAGACGTCACTTGTTTTTTATTAGCATATAGATAACCATCCTAGATGCACTTTGAAACTTTGTGTTGGTTGTTCGATTTTTTACTGCGACTGGACCAGCTCTTTATTTGCCTGTGTTAGCCGGCCGTTGGTCGCTTGTAGCATTCCGACCATTTGTCCAAATTATTGTCTAAGACGAATGCACATTTCTGGCTGGATACTGGCGTGTATTGGCCCCTAAGTGGGTGCTGTACAACGCCCTTATGACTTATTAGCAAACTTTGAACCAATTCCGGACTGATTTTGGCTGATTGCATGGCCTGGTGATGAGCTGCCGTCAGCGCAGGATCTGCATTGGCTCATAACTCTATGATCAGGAGGGTTTGAAATGGTAGGAAGTGATCGATAAGGCATGTTCCAGAGCTTGGGTTTCTGGATTTGGGGGGAGGAGTGAAAGACAGTTGTGTGCATCAGCGAGGGCGCGGATACTATAAGGACGAATTTGATATGGAATAAACGAGTGATATTACTTCAAAATGAAAAGCCATGATGACAACATTCAAAAGAATGTAGGAAGGGATCAGGATCATTTATCGGAGTTAGATTTAAAATGAACGGGTGAAAGGGGAAGGAAATTTAGGGGTTTGGAACTATGAAAACCAGTTGCCTTAGACAAACTCCGATCGAGAATGCTCACAAGATCGATTTTTAGTGTATTCATGATCCACGCACTGTCAAGATTCTGAAGGCAAAAAGACTGTTGGAGGGAACAAGCGCTAGAAATGTAGAGGGTAGATTCAGCCAGAGACAGACGTACACGGAGATATTAAGGAACTCTAGCAAACGCGAGCTTTGACGTTGTGATCCGAGACACAGCACCCTTTGGTCAAAACTGCAATAATCGGTTGTTTAGGATATGTTCCTTCCGTTGGGACAAATTAGGGTGCAGAACGTATACAAGGAGTCTATCAAG
Organism: Opisthorchis felineus; assembly: GCA_004794785.1. Lineage (NCBI taxonomy): Eukaryota > Metazoa > Platyhelminthes > Trematoda > Opisthorchiida > Opisthorchiidae > Opisthorchis > Opisthorchis felineus. The sequence continues at coordinate 26,262 of SJOL01009229.1, read as the reverse complement.
GGTCGTCATTGAAAATGAAGAAGAGCAAAAATCTTTCAAACGTTGAGGCAAACTAGTTCAATTTCATCAAAACAGCCTATCGTGAGAGGCCTGTGCCAACAAGGCGCCGTCTTAATAGTGGAGCCTAGGACCATAGGGATGGTCTGTCAAGCGAGCACTTCATTCAAGATCATGCGGAAACTTTTTGGTCAAGATGGCCCCAAACACTTTGGACAGAATAGATGCGATAGAACTGGGATGGTTACTGTTAGGATCCAAACGGGATGTACATTCAAGCGTAGAGGACATGGATAGATTTTTCTAAGCTAAAGGTGAAGAACCAGTAGGCATGGATAGAGAAAAAGTTGGTTCTCAATTACAAATATGGCAGGACGAGATCCGGAGCAAGAAGCCCTACTGTGTCATGAGGGAAACTGGCGAAATGGCCTTGGAGTAACAAAAGATTACCAAAGTGAATAGAATTGATGTTGCGCTGCAACGGTAGTTCAGGAAGAATGAAGGAAGTAGCTGAGTAAAGTCCCTAACTTTTTTCTTTACGAAGGATTCAATATCTTCCTAAGGAAAATAGATGAGGCGGAACGTGAAGAAACACAAATTCCGACTGACTGCGATCACAAACTTTGGAAAGATCGATTTCCGGTAGATGCACTAGATGGCTGATTACTCTTGAGACAGTACAACATACTCTTGGTCATACATATGGAGGCGAGTTGCAAGCATTAACCTGGACGAATGGTCTGCTCGGTTAGGGGTACTTTAGCCACCCATCATATATTCCGTTCTGTCTACTCACATCGTCGGGGTAAGCGTGATGAGACCATTCTGGGAAGGGATTTCGCCCGTTTCGAAAAAAAACCGGATGAACCTGAGCATCCAGCCATGCAGTATATTAGTTGAAATATCGTTAAAAATACCAGATACGTAGGAATAAGAACCGAAGAATTGAGGCACCCTCTCAGAATCCACTCAGTAGCAACATCAGGTGGTTCGACGAGAGGAAAGTGTGGGTGTAACGAGTGAATCTGAATAAGTGCGTCCAACGAGACAGTTATCGAAAAAAAACTGAGTGAGGCAGGCAAACCGCTAGTTTCACGTTGAGAAACTGTGGACACTCGCCATAATGGCTCAGGATTTGAATTCGAAAAGACAGTTTAGGACAAACAGCTGATGATTACGGAAAATTCTGCCGGGAAATTCCTTTCGTTGGTGTGCGCCATGTAAGCAGGTCAATGGGGATTTTGCACAATGACTGAACCTGAGCCAAATAAATTGGGAAGTTGGAGTGCATTTGGACGAAAGAACGTGAAACTGACCTCAGAGAATGACCGGGAAGCTGTAGGTTGATTGTGTTGCAGTTGGCATCAATCTTAGCCTCCGTGAGGAATAATAGTGGGTGGAATGGATTAAGAGGTAATGGACCGAGTCAGCGTAATGATTCAAGTCACGGATGTTGGACAGAGAAGCCTCAAAAGCACCAGAAGACAGAGTCGTCTTTTAACCGCGTATGATAATTTTTTATCGTTTAGTAACAGACCAGTATCCCAACTCAAGCTCATGGAGTAGCAAAACACATAAAGGTCCTTCAGGTTTTGAGGTGGCACAGGTGTGTTGATTGCCTACAATCAACTTGCTTTAGATGGAACCACTGTCACTCTCCTCGCAGTGGGAATCCTTGCTCAGTCAGAAGATACTTCCGCACTCGAGCACCCCTAAAGTCTAGAAATCACCATCACTATCATCATTGGGAACAACACCAGACAATAACAATGGTGCTTCAGGGCCTTAAGTAATTTATAGTTGTACGTCGGCTGGGAATCTGCCAGGTCACAGACCTAGACGGAAGGGCGATTATGGCCCTCAAACACAACCTCTGGTTCGAGGAGGCAGTGGTTGGCGTAAGACCGTCAGAGCATTTCACGTTTTCGGAGAGCAAGTCGCCATACCTCTTGTATCATCCATGGTGGTCTCCAATCCTGCTTACTCTCACATACAAACAAACACACTAATGTTCCCCATGTAATTTGTTTGAAATTAAAGTGGCGGCAAGGGTAGCCTTACACAGGTAAAAAAAACACCCACACATACCATAAAATCGAAGTTTGTCGGTTCACTTCCAACTTAGGCTCGTGGTATTCCAAAGCCTCTGTTTTTTGCTAAAGAAACTTGGTAAGTAACGTTTTTAAAAGCAATTCATAGGGAAGATTATACCGGACAGTTTTGAATCGACAAGCGTCCGCCCAAAATTACACATGGTGTTTAGGCACCACATGCATTCTTGCCGTATGTTGCTTTGTATCTTCATTACATCAAGAATTATAAAATACCCGTTCACCTTGTATTGGCCAGCAGAGGTGACTAAGACGAACCGCCTTGGGCGACTCAACATTGTTTATAAATTGACCCTTGGTTGGACTACGTCAGCAGCGAACGATTGATGATCCTATTTTCTACCCAGTCTCACTACTGTCAGCAGCATGACTCATGACAATCTAAAAATGCAGTAGGATTTTACCCATTCCAGCTTGTCGAACTGTTCAGCTTAGACTAATACACATGACACATCTCCACCACTACAAACCGCAGTATTCGTGTTGCAGCAACATGATGTGGAAAATTTGCAAGAACAACCCCAAGGGTTACTGAAACTACTTGAGTGTCCCATTGTATAATAGTATCCTTTTATGCAGATCAACATTTTTGTCGTCCTAAATGAATAATACAGCTATTTTGCAGGAGTGTCGGGAATGCAAGTTAAGGATGGCGTGGGCACAGAAGGGGCACTTTCCTCGAATGATATCACTGGTTGTTATTCTAGGTCAAGGGTAGCTATACGGAAACAAGGTGGGATATTTTAGTCCACAAAGTATATCCCCACCAACAGGTGCATAATTAGAGTGATAGATTTACCGCCTAACTAACGGAAACGTGCGCACATACGTACACAATCCCAGTTTGTCCAATTTGTCAGTAGCATGGCACAAACATCAGCTCATTTATCACTAGGTTTGTTCAATCCAAAATCCATTTGATTATACCCCCTTAAATTACCCTGTCTTCCTCTTCGTGGGTGGCTTGTTGCGTGTGTAGGTGCACAAAACCTAATTGTAAGAAAGAGGCAAACCCCTGACCGGATAAGTTGCCTAACTGCTTCATCAGCACGACAAACAAACACACAAGGTAGTGAAGAGGGTGTAGATGTAGCATAAAAGCCTAGAAAAGTTCAACGGGTTTAGCACTTGAAAAAAAATGCGGCTCATGAATTCACAGTGCTCGCGCAATATGGGCTCCCCACCCTCCACTCTCTATGACAGACCCACAAACAAATACGGAAGTACACACTATTGTTTTTACGCCTTTTGTCGGCGTCAGTACCACCAAAGAAGCGTTCGATAACCCGAGCTCTTCAACTACTTAACTCAAATGAGGCGCAGATGCTAATTATCGAAGTTGTGCGTGCATGCTGTCCGTCTACATGTATGTTTTCACTTGTGGTGTGAACATGTGCACAAACGTGCGAGTGAACTGGAAACACACTACCTATCGTTAATTATCATCAGGTCAAAATCGCACAGACCATGTGCAGCTGCTGCTGTTTTGTACCTGCTACACTGGGTGGTCAGGCAGCCACCAAGCCCGGCCCAGGCAGCCAGCTAACGATCTACCTTCACACTACAATCTGGAAGACACTAATCAGTCCTTGTTCCAATTAGTCCAAAAGCCCTTAAGTGCGGTTGTTCCTCCCAGTAGCGCTCTCTCTCTCTCTATGGGTGGTCCGGTGGCGAATGGTTAGTGAAGACAATTATGACGATGATGATATAACGTGCTGCAAGGATAACGTAAACACGGAATTAAGCCACAGTGGTTGGGAGTATGGTGTGGGAAAATAAAAGTCTGTAGACAGCCATTCAGAAGGGTTAGAATCTATCAGAAATTAACCAGTAACAAATGGTTCTTGTTCAGAGGCCAAATAACACGGAATATTCTGGTAATCTTCGAGTTGACCCTTCGAAGGGAGCGGATAACAGGCGAGACCAGGTACATCCTTTATTCCTAAAGGTTTTTTTCAGGGATAATTCTGGCTGCATCGTCGTTGTATCGGTAGTGGCCACTCAAATGGGCGTTTGACACCTAGCTTGAATGAAGCATTTCGTCGTACTGAGAAAGAGTGGTATCATTTAATAAAAAGTCAGTAACAATGCTTCATTCTCCAGTACCTCAAGTAGTGTGTTCACTGTCCACTGATAAAGGCGTACATCTGAAGCACTCAGCGCCAACGAGCTGCTTACAAACGCTCATCCATGTTTTTTGGCTGGTAGTGTCGGCCAGTTTAGATTCACGGAAAAAACAGTTGCGACCTCTACAATAGGTCTCTGGTTTCCTTGCTGAACTGGGTAGTTCACTTGAAAACGTCTCGTCATTAGTCTGCGTGATGTCTTAGGAAGCACAGCGTGCCGATGCCGGTGGTTGTTCCCTCGCTTTAAACGAAACGCGGGAACGCTGGTATAGAGAGGACGAACCGTTCGATGTCAAAAGATTAACCTCAACAATCTCTGCCTCTGCATATCTAATCGCTACCGGAAGAAACAAATCATTTCAAACTCACCGTGTTTAGGATCACAAGCACACAAAACAACGGCAATCTAAAACGAACGAGCCTCTTTTCTGAAAGGTTTCGGCAGAGTGAGTTTCAAATTAGAACAGACCAATTCCCGTCCTGTCAGGCGTGCGATTTTTTCAAGATAAAGTCCATTTAAGTTATGCACTCGTGGTCGCTGTCAGAAAAAAACAGTCAAGGTACGACGAAAAGTATAATTTAGTCACGAGCACAGAAGTACCCGTAAGCTAAAGCGGTCACTCGTGTGCGTGAAACAACTCAGTAATTCATCTCTAACACTGGCCAGTTACCCTTGATGTGATTCGCGGTGTTTTTCACGTTGGTGCTTGGTCTGTTGGAGTTACTAACTACGATGAAATAAAAAGCAATTCAGTGTGTAAAAGCATGACGGAAGGCTTGTCTTTAAAGACATTTCCAAGTATGTGGGAATAAAGCTAGTGGAACATAGCGCCGGAATATTTTTAAGTTCAAATGAATTTACCTGCTCCTACTTTCAGTGTCTCAAATATTTGGCATTGTTGGTCCATGAACCTCGGGCTTTGGAAGAATACTGCTTTATGAGTGGTGAAAAAATTAGATCATGCTCAGGTCGAATAGGAATATGTTTTGAAAGGCAGATTTGGTGTAGTCAGAATGGGGGTAGGAACTACTGCTAGGTTAAGCCAATGAAACATGGTGGTCTTCGGTAATCCACGGTGAACAGACTGGAGGATAGTGAACCGCAGAGTATGGAGGTCGTGAACAGCTGTCTCAAGCATCTGCATTTCAAGGTGTGGAAAAGATGAGTATTAGGGGCAGTTTGCTTGACTCTACTCAGGCGCATGGAATCAACCACGTTACTCGTTTAAAAATCACCTTGTTTATACTGAGGCATCTGAGCTAGCTGGTGAGACATTAACTTAGCCAACTAGTGAGATATGTGAATTCATCTCAAGGCAATACTGATGAAGAACGTAGATAGGTCTTTTGAAGACGAGAGTCGACCCATGTTGACAGCTAAATCTGGATGGTCAAAACTCGGATCCGTAGTGTTGTCCATCAAGAAGCTCCGGTCCAGCTATGGGAGCCAAAACGATCAAAGTAGTATACGAAATCGTGTTTACCGGTGTCTGATTACCCAGGTGACGGTTGACAGGCTGCTTACGAAACGGATTAGTGTGTTGCACATCGGACAAGTTTTCACCACGATGAGTACAAAAGTTGGTCAATGTATAATGTGTAATGACTGTCGACCTTTGACACCCATCTTTACTGAGAACAGTACGTGAGCATGTCGAAGTACGGTGTCAGAAATTAGCACAAGCAGAGATAACCGCAGAAAGTGACATCTTCAATAAATACATTGGCAGGCGTACGTCTTGTCGGTTCGTCCGGATGGACCAGGAAGGCATGCATCCTATTCGGCTCGGAGAGGAAAGTGTCATTGACAGTATGGTTGACCGAACCCTAGCTCTCAGCGGCGTTTTACAAACGTAATCCATCAGGATGGACCAAGTCAAGAACACAGCTTCACTTATTCCAAAATTTGGAAACCTGTGTAGGTGCAGGAAACAAGAACGCTCAAGTCTGTCGAAACTGCTACCCCTCAAATGTACCAGATTCTCGATGTTTCGACCGCACTGGATAGTTTGCCCTCAAATTTACCAGCACATGAAGTGTTAGGCCCTCTAGGTGTGCCAGTATTCCCCCGAACCATACGGCCAAAAGTCTTACACGAACAGGATCTTCAAAAGTACCACCCGGATTTTCGTCACTGTGAAATTAGTGTCTCTAAATTATCTTGGTGCGTTCCGTAGCTGTTTGCTGGCTTTTGTTTCCAGCATTTTATTCACTTTGATAAGGTGCTTTCGTTGTTAAGATTTTCTTCAACAAACCAAGCGCCGTTTTTATCGATTGTGTTCTGAGTGCTTTTGTAACTTATACTAAATGGTAGAAAAGATCAACCACTGTTTGGGGACAGTCCTACTTCCACCCACTTAAGCCTACTAGTTTTTCCAACATCCTACTTTCTGGAGTGCCACAAAGCACGTATTTTTCAGGAAAAATTCTCACTCCGAGTTTGGAATGATGGTGCACTTTTTTAAGTGCACCCATTTTGGAAGTATTCCTAACGGTTAAAGCACTGAACATAGTAGACTACCAGTTTACTTTAGAGGCACTGCTGTCAACTGCTCTGTCCGAAACGGTCAAATTAATGAGGTAATCTGTTGTAGCTAACTGCTGTCCCAGCCCAAGTGTCTTAGTGTCGGTAAAAAGACGCCAACAAGGAACACAACGGCTTTATTGCAAACAACTGAGTGCAAAAGCTACAAGGGGTCGCGCGGCATTTAAATCGCATTTTCGACCTTGATCCAGGCTGTCCGATCGGCCTTGGACGAAGACCCAGCATCGTCCGTCGTATTTCTGTGAAATACCTGAACACTCATCATTGTCGGTTGTGCTTCTGTGTGGTGCCTGAACACCCGTCATCGTCAGCCGTTGCTGAATTGATTGACTGCTTCAGCGTTCAATCGGAAGCTGGTATTTTCGGCCTGGATGCTTGGCGGCTTCCGTACTGCGATTTTGATGAGGTTTGAGGGTCTCAGGCATTCTGGGAGTATTTTCAGGAATCTGACCTTCCTGATACAATCAGAGGGGAATCTAAAGTTCGCCAGGAAAGCATACGTCCAGCGCGGTTTCAATATATGCTCATACCCCATTATGGCTGTTGAGGGAGGCAGCAAACTGTAAGTTTGTCTCGCTTCAGACATCATGTGCTCTGTCGACTGGATTGTCCTTAAAACAAGTCCTCTACTGGAGCAAACAACGCACACACATTAAGAAAAACGACCTCAACGCTAGCCTGAATAGTGCAAAAGATTCAACTAAACGAAGCACGGGACGAGAAACAAGGGGATTACGATCAGACTCACCACCTCAGTAACTCCCGGTGACATGACGAAGGCTAGCAACTATTTGAGGGTTATCGAGCCAGGAGGCATTTTTTGTAGTTCAGTCAGCTGGAGGACGCTTGGAACTTCTTTGGAAGGTCATCGTTCCAGAAAATTTTGAAGGATACTTGTTAGGTTTATTGTTGGGCAGCGTTTCGTTTTTGATAATGGGGCTTCGCCAGGCCAACTGATTGGGCCACACGGTTCGTCGAGTTTCGATGCAGATGGAGGAGCAGCAGAAAAGCCTTCTGCTGGTACCGGACAAATAATCACATTCTCACTTCGAATAAAACTAGATAAATGCAATGGTTTGTTTGACTGGTAAGGCAACAGTGAGTTGCCACGAATTAAGACCGTAAAAATGGCCGCATTCTCCAACTTTCGGTTATTGTGCTGACCGTCGTTCTGTTCGGTATAGAGTAAATTCACTGATGATGTACTGTCGACTATGGATTAGACACCTCTGAAGCCCACATGAACCTGAATACCGAGCTTGAGGTCTTCAGGGGTTGGTCTCAAGAATGCATCCGAAGTTTTGAGCTGCGACATTTTTTCCTATAAAAGGAAAGCAATCTCACGACGAAATCTTCAAGCTTTCACTTCTCACTAACAATAAAGTGGGCATTCTCCGGTCTTTCAAGATGAGGCAATCGAGATAACCATCTCAAATAGCTCCTCATGTTCAAGCCACTTTTTGTCGAAGCCCGACTAAGAACATTGTATATTCTTAGGCTGTGGACGTCTCGTACCCTTTTCCCGAGGTTCGTTACCAAATCTGATCTCCCAACTGGATTCACTATCGCAGTGCTGTGGGATGGTGGAACGCCGCCGCACAAGCAATCATCAAGTTTCAAGCCCTTGGACCGGTATGTGTCGTTGATAAATACGTGTTAAGGCCTAAAAATGTGTTCGGACCTCATAAGTAAGCAGCTTCTGAACCCTGAGGCCAGCGTGAATGGAAGATACAAGGGGCAGCCGACCATTTTGGCAACTTTGCTGTGTGAAGTTTCATTGAGTAGCCTCGAACAGGATGAAAGGCGTCTTCCAGGGCCAACAAACGAGCCCTGTCTGCACATCTATTGTCAGTAACAGGTGACTAAACTAGGGTAAAATTGGAGGACGTATATCGAATGACACGAACTTCACATAAATCGAACCGACAATCCGTGATCCTATTGGAGATAGTATAATTCTGAACGCTCTTGTTAACCGTAACACGTGTCACATAAGTAACGAGTAAACGGTGACGATGGAAGACGGGTAGATGTACTATCTATCTTGTTACTTCTCTGTGGGTACTCACCCTGTGACGATCACTGTCGTCTGTCATCACATCTGTCAGTCGTCATAATACCTGCTCCCGAGATAGCTTCGTCGAAGAGCAGTGTCTCGCACCTGAAGTTCTGTATTTGTGTTGTTCGCCAAACACAAGGAACACGACGAAAAGTTCATTTCGGTCTGTCGGCTATAAAATGTATGCCGGTTTGCTGCCCAAAGCTAAGGATTCGCTCACCGTTTCTATATAGGCAGCGACGTCACACCCTGGGAATGCAGTCCCCGAAACAAAAAGTATTGTCAATCCTATGCGTGAAGCCACCGAATAGACGCTTTTTATCAGTCTTGAAAGTTGCTGAGCGGTACCACCGGCAGGCTTCCTACAACCCTTTCCACTACCTCTTGCCGAAACAAACTCTTTTGAGACAGAAGTGTGTCGACAGGAGTCAACACCATTGTCACCAGCGAAACGAAGAAAAGACGACGGTCATAGCTGTACAGTATGTATTCAAAACGAGTATGGAGAGGAGAGTCGTCTTGGGGAACAAAGAAACCGGGGTTTAGGATTTTCGACTTGGGGCCATTTCTTCCATACACAAGCGCATCATAATTTTGCTCGGTTTAGACGGGTCAGCAAACTGATGGCCTTTAGACCAATCATAGCCCGATGCATAGCAGAAAACCTGCCCTTTGGGATCAAACACGCAACACGTGAGCGGTTGATCGGGGGACTCAGAAGACCTCAGTTTAGTACGAGCATCTTTGTCCCAGAAGGAGTAGTAACCATCCGAACCAACAGTGGCCAAAGTTCCGTGTACCGGATGAAATGCCATATCATTCACCTGTGGGGAAGAGACGAATGGCGTGCGATTGAACAACAAGAAAACAAGGAAGCTTTAGTTACCAAGAGGTTGTTTGAAGGTAAACTCATATGGCTTGAAACTTATTATCTAGGTTGACAGACGGCCAGGAAATGAATCGTGGATCAGTATGCCAACTGAAGTATACTAAGGGCCATAATAGTTTCGGAAAGAAACGAATCTATGCTCAACCCGTCTTCGCGCTGCCCTACCCTGATCCTGTAGCTTTAGTCAGGTTGTTGAAGTACGTTTGAGCTTGTTACATGCTCAGAGCGGTATTTCGACTACTGACCTAACGAAACTGGATATCAGCACAAAAGATGGTTGGAATGGTCTCTTTAGAAGTCTCTTGGAATGCGGAAATCCAACAAGTCAACCATGTTGAGCGGTGTGAGCAGGGTAGGATGTTAGTAGTTACTCTACTGCATAATGCAAACAAAAAGACCATTCCAAACGGCAAGTCGGAAGCAACGCTAGCAGTGTGGTATGGTTAACTGTTAGGATGGATTCTATTACCGCGAGCATCTTCTAATCACATATGAAGAGTGTGAATCAAATCAATGTGAATACCAAATTTTGTTTGACAACTGATGATAATATAGAATTAACTTAAATATAGGTTGCAGAACAACTTGTCTGCGAAAACGTCTCCAACGACATTTGTCTAATGCACTACTTTATACGGTGTGGAGCCGCTCTGTCCAAGTATCGTTATTATCTGTTGGGTTTCCGTTCAAAAGGTTTTTTTCTCTTCGTACAGCCTTGATTTTGGGGTACCGCTGTCCAGGGTGCTTCCATACCGTACATACTGTGCATTTCTCTAATATTTAATAAGAAAGGGATTTTGCAAGGCTACCAAGGAATCTATCAAACCCGATTAGGTTCAAAAGGAACTCAACAGGTGCACCTCCAAAAAAGCTCCCAAAGGATTTATTCTAAGTGCATTGCAAAAATGGACACCTACAGGACCCAGGCCGATTAACAAAGAGACGGACTAATCCATCGTCCACAGTAAAGCATATCGTACCGTCAGTCCTGTGGTCATTTTAATCTAAAATCACTGAACTCATCTTGACGCTGGCAGGGTGCGTGCTAGCAAATGCTACGGCGACCGGTGCGCGTCCCTGTGATCGGGTATGGGGTTGACACCACTAAATTACACAGCATAAGTTGCAATATTGCGGACAGCACGACCATGCTGCGTTCGCCCATTCAATAACGCCTGGGTAGTGCGTAAGGTTTCATTGGTTGTTTAAGCTTGACGATCAAGCTCAACCCGTGCTTCCTCAAGTCATTCGAGCAAGCTATTATGACATGTTTATCTCGTCACCGCAGTGGGAATGTAACTGATGATATGCTTACTACTTTGAGGCAGGAGTCTCACTGGAGTAGGCCGGGTTACGTGACTAAATTAAAAGCTGCGATTCTAGACAAGGAACCACCGACAATAGCACTTCATACATACCTGAATGATATGCAAGATGTCGCCAAACGCATCAGCGCTTTACAAGAACAACTGGACGAATCGCAATATTTTGTGACTCAAGTGCGACATAAGGGAAGCGAAAAACCTTAGCCAACAGTTAGGCGCAACAGGCATAATAAGTCTTACAATGCTACTTCACCTGGTACAAGTAGTCAGAAAGTTAGGGAGAAACTCCACTCCACCGTTCAGAAAATACCCATGGTCTGACCAGTAACAAACGAATGGAGGCGAACAACTGTTTGAGGATGATCATCAACTGGCCTGCTACATATGACGTTTAAATATAAAAGTCGTTGCTTTCAATGATGACTTAGCTAGTTCGCTAGTCACTTTCAACAGCACACTTCCTCGAATTAAATTCAACACGAAAAACCACATGCCATTTCAGGATGTTCCATCCACTGGGTTACC
>SJOL01009229.1:0-11139 GCA_004794785.1 Opisthorchis felineus | reverse complement strand
GCCATTTCTTCCATACACAAGCGCATCATAATTTTGCTCGGTTTAGACGGGTCAGCAAACTGGTGGCCTTTAGACCAATCATAGCCCGATGCATAGCAGAAAACCTGCCCTTTGGGATCAAACACGCAACACGTGAGCGGTTGATCGGGGGACTCAGAAGACCTCAGTTTAGTACGAGCATCTTTGTCCCAGAAGGAGTAGTAACCATCCGAACCAACAGTGGCCAAAGTTCCGTGTACCGGATGAAATGCCATATCATTCACCTGTGGGGAAGAGACGAATGGCGTGCGATTGAACAACAAGAAAACAAGGAAGCTTTAGTTACCAAGAGGTTGTTTGAAGGTAAACGCATATGGCTTGAAACTAATTATCTAGGTTGACAGACGGCCAGGAAATGAATCGTGGATCAGTATGCCAACTGAAGTATACTAAGGGCCATAATAGTTTCGGAAAGAAATGAATCTATGCTCAACCCGTCTTCGCGCTGCCCTACCCTGATCCTGTAGCTTTAGTCAGGTTGTTGAAGTACGTTTGAGCTTGGTACATGCTCAGAGCGGTATTTCGACTACTGACCTAACGAAACGGGATATCAGCACAAAAGATGGTTGGAATGGTCTCTTTAGAAGTCTCTTGGAATGCGGAAAGCCAACAAGTCAACCATGTGGAGCGGTGTGAGCAGGGCAGGATGTTAGTAGTTACTCTACTGCATAATGCAAACAAAAAGACCATTCCAAACGGCAAGTCGGAAGCAACGCTAGCAGTGTGGTATGGTTAACTGTTAGGATGGATTCTATTACCGCGAGCATCTTCTAATCACATATGAAGAGTGTGAATCAAATCAATGTGAATACCAAATTTTGTTTGACAACTGATGATAATATAGAATTAACTTAAATATAGGTTGCAGAACAACTTGTCTGCGAAAACGTGTCCAACGACATTTGTCTAATGCACTACTTTATACGGTGTGGAGCCGCTCTGTCCAAGTATCGTTATTATCTGTTGGGTTTCCGTTCAAAAGGTTTTTTTCTCTTCGTACAGCCTTGATTTTGGGGTACCGCTGTCCAGGGTGCTTCCATACCGTACATACTGTGCATTTCTCTAATATTTAATAAGAAAGGGATTTTGCAAGGCTACCAAGGAATCTATCAAACCCGATTAGGTTCAAAAGGAACTCAACAGGTGCACCTCCAAAAAAGCTCCCAAAGGATTTATTCTAAGTGCATTGCAAAAATGGACACCTACAGGACCCAGGCCGATTAACAAAGAGACGGACTAATCCATCGTCCACAGTAAAGCATATCGTACCGTCAGTCCTGTGGTCATTTTAATCTAAAATCACTGAACTCATCTTGACGCTGGCAGGGTGCGTGCTAGCAAATGCTACGGCGACCGGTGCGCGTCCCTGTGATCGGGTATGGGGTTGACACCACTAAATTACACAGCATAAGTTGCAATATTGCGGACAGCACGACCATGCTGCGTTCGCCCATTCAATAACGCCTGGGTAGTGCGTAAGGTTTCATTGGTTGTTTAAGCTTGACGATCAAGCTCAACCCGTGCTTCCTCAAGTCATTCGAGCAAACTATTATGATATGTTTCTCTCGTCACCGCAGTGGGAATGTAACTGATGATATACTTACTACTTTGAGGCAGGAGTCTCACTGGAGTAGGCCGGGTTACGTGACTAAATTAAAAGCTGTGATTCTAGACAAGGAACCATCGTCAATAGCACTTCATACATACCTGAATGATATGCAAGATGTCGCCAAACGCGTCAGCGCTTTACAAGAACAACTGGACGAATCACAATATTTTGTGACTCAAGTGCGACATAAGGGAAGCGAAAAACCTTAGCCAACAGTTAGGCGCAACAGGCATAATAAGTCTTACAATGCTACTTCATCTGGTACAAGTAGTCAGAAAGTTAGGGAGAAACTCCACCCCACCGTTCAGAAAATACCCATGGTCTGACCAGTAACAAACGAATAGAGGCGAACAACTGTTTGAGGATGATCATCAACTGGCCTGCTACATATGACGTTTAAATATAAAAGTCGTTGCTTTCAATGATGACTTAGCTAGTTGGCTAGTCACTTTCAACAGCACACTTCCTCGAATTAAATTCAACACGAAAAACCACATGCCATTTCAGGATGTTCCATCCACTGGGTTACCAGATGGCATGCTATAGCGAAAAGTATACCACAAGCCAATTTGAAATGTTCGGCTTACCAACTTCCACGACTTTGTACCCTCGACACAGTGTCTGGGAACAACAGCTAATGCGCTACAAAAGCGAGCTAAATAGGTGTGCCACAGGAGAATGGTTGTCCGGACCGCTTTGCCGATAGAAATCCCCAACAAAATCCTCATCAATCACTGAGCCTAATAGCGGAAAGAAGAGCACGTTCCATCCTTCACCGTAAGAAGGAGACGCAGCAGCAGAGCTGCTGGGTGGGTGACTAAGCAGTGTCGTCAAAAACAGCCAACGCCGCCCGATTACTACTTTACGAGCTGACCGGTGGTTAACACAAACCAAAAGCATAAGCTGTTGAGGCTGACGTCACACATGATTAGTTAGTCATCCACACTTGCTTGTAAAGCATTATACAGCGGTGGAAAGACACAAAACCTTCTGGCTGTCTGAAGGGACAATGTCCACACCGTTTACCATAAAACCTAGGACCTTGCAGAAGTGCTTTGATTATTCATTTAATGAACACTGGCCACAAGACTGATACGAAAGCCTTCAACATGACCTACGGGTATGCACTTCCGAAGTTGTGCGTAGACGTACCCTGGAGATAACTGAGGTCATTTGCTACAGGCCCCACCCTTTACAAATAGACAACACTAGCTAAGGCACTCTGACTAAACGGGCCCTCATGTCAGGATATGATGAATATGTGATCGAGTAGTACACCAGCTGTGAGTTCACAGGAGCAAACGGAGTTTTGTACTCTCATGCCAACACTTAAGTGAGACCAAGTGAATGCACCACTGTAATGAGTGTCTCTCGACTTTTTTATTCAGACACTATACGTAGTAGGCTATTCGATGACCACCCGCAAATAAATGTTCGTCCTCCATTCGCGTGTTCTTGGTCATAAGCGCCGTAGCCCTGATCCCCCGATTAACGTCAACCTCACCAAAAGAAACGGAATCATGGTGTCCAAAGTTCTTCTCTTTTTTAGGAAGGGAAACTAATTATGACTCGCGCAAAATTTACGAATCGTTACATTCTGAGCTGAGAGCTCGAGATGCCTCAGTAGTTAAGGTGTGAACTTACTGACCGGAAAGTTCGTGGTTCGAATCCGACCACTGCATCTCGGCTGCTTCTGTATAGGCTTGGGCAACCTAGCAATATCTCAGCCCTCGCGCTTCCTTCGGGTGGTATGTCACCGAAAGGGTGTTAGGGCTCAACCATTCTGAGCTGAGACAGTTTGAATAACAGCTCTGCTACTAGTCAGAAAAAGGATAATAATGGTGAGTTGAGATTGTCTGGATGTGGCTTGTACGGAAATCCATGTGCGTAAAAAGCATATTTCCATAGTTCTAGTGAAGGTTGGTCAGTAGTGTCCGAGTTGTACTATGTGTGCTTCTCTGACATGCGAATTTTAGCCACTGGTAGAAAGGTCAAATCCAGTCACTGATGCTCGTAAACTTTTTGCTCAGCATGTTTTGCTGGCTCTTCACTGAATCAGATACAACTGACGGTGACCTTCCGGTTGGCTAAAAACATTCTGTCTTCCGCACCAGGGGAACAAAGGAATCAAACGTACTTTCCATCCTGAGGAGCAAAGCGGTGCGACGAAACCGCAGAAAAAGCTAGGGTCAACAGCAGTCACATCACTGACAAGCAGACCAGGAAGCAACACGTGCTCAAAAGGTAAGACAGACCAACTTCGGGGACGCGAATCAACAACAAATTGCCAAACAGCTCATAGCCACCAGAGAAGGCCCAACAAAAATATGTGCAACGAATGGTCGAGACAGACAGCTTCCCATCAAGCCATGAACGAGAACGGTCGGTTTAAGTTAACTACTTTCCCTCCAGAGGCATGGGTTCCCCAAAGGAATGCGCGAAGCTAACTGGCGATTATGGATTGTGTTGCGGTTCCAAATCCAGATTATACATAAACGACCGCCAGTAAGGGTTAGAATGTGTGCGTAGGTAAACGTTTGTCGAAGTATTTAGCTCCTTAGTACACTGTGAGTTTAAACGGGAACCAGAAAAAGCCAGGAAAATGTGAGGTGAGTGTGTGACTGAGGCAACACCGGAAGGAAAACTAGACAGGGACAGAGACGATAAGCGTTATCACGGGTCGAACATCGTCCTGACTATTTCATTCACTGAAAATGTACCTGAGGTGCTTAACGACCACCCGCTTTAAACATACTAGGGTCAAGGAAGAGTATCACTGTGACGCGTTACCGAACTCGAAAAGGAGCATAAAGGAGTGTGACAGTTTCATCTTTGCTAGCGCCTAGATGACCCCCTCATCGCATGAGCCTAGGCATTGTTGTCCATTGTCTGTCAGATTTATTCCCATATTCATCCAGATCCACACCATTCAAACAATTCATATACTGATGCTCTCAATCACACGCACCCAATCACCCTGCTGTCCGCTGGCAAGACCTCTGACTATGCAAAGCAACCTAGCTACCTGATGTCTCTCAGCATTCCAGTTGGTCTTTTGTTGTTACTGTGTTGCTTTGCAATCAATGCGCTTGTCAGTGACAAACGACCACTAATTCCCATTCCGGTTTCAGCATCCAATTCTTGTCCAAAAACGTGTTACAACTTACTGCATAAATCTCATGATAACCGTTGACAGGTGCACTGGAGCGATGGCATTTGAATGTAAAATTGTCCTTGGTAGTCGTCGGATTCAAATACTGGATGGCTACTCGACCCTCAGTACTGCCAAGAGCAAAGCCGGAGGGTTGTTTGGTTTGTTGATTGAGGAAAATGGAGATGCAGCGACTCTGGAGAAGAATGGTTATGCACAGGCTTTAAAGAAAGGTGCCTAAAATGACGTATTTGAAATGCAACAAACAGAAGTTAACCGTTTTGTGAATGAGATCAGCTGAGCGTGTTACGATTGGAACCAATTCGCACTACGAACTCCGGATAGCCGTACCGTAAAGGAACAAATATGCCAGAGAGAGTTAAGGAAAGTTACCAACACTGTATTGATTAGCCCCTGTTTCTCATCAGTATGTTTGCTGAGAACTCAGAATGCAAACGACCGTACGAACGATAGATTTGGGAGTGAAAAAAGGGAAGCACCAAGAAAACTGAAGATGAACAGAGATTATGACATAGGGGTGCAACAAAGAAAACACCTTTAATGTGAAGAACGATGCCTGAAAATTACGAGTAAAAGGTTAAAAAAATGAAACCCAAAGCACAAGGGAACAGATGCTACTCAAGCCCTCTCGGGCTGGGTACAACTACAGTCCTTCCGATCAACAGCCTCGTGCCTTGACCGACGATCTATATCATGCTAGAATACCCTAGAGAAACGGGACCTGATAAACCCATTTTCGCAAGAGCTTCAAAGAAAATGGATGTGCAGAATTAAAGTAGCCTGAATGTGTACCAGATGGGTAACGCACAGTGGTTAACGGAATGTATAGTGCAGTCATTCTCATAGAAAACAGAGTACGCAATTGTTCATAATTTCAGTTCATTCAACCGACGATACCTGTGTGCAAACTAGACTATACAAACGTTCCCCATTACCACTGGACCGCTGTCGCGAAACATCGTACCCTTATTATTATTACTATTATCAGAGACGTCAACACCAGCGTTGACACTAAGGCTTCACTACCTTACAACCACAAAGTTTACGTAATTATATTTGAAACCTCAGGGTGAAGATAAAATAAAAGAGTGGATGAGGGACGGACCTCGTGCTCACCTATCACAAGCACTCCGAACTGTCTACACCTCCAACCGCTCGATCAGACAATTTGGAAGCAAACTGACAACACGAATGCCACAGACAACGATCAGTCACCATTTCTTGCAGTGTCTCCAGCAAAGAGCAGGGAGATCACAAGGACCACATCCTGGAAGGCGTACCTCACCAACAAAGCCTAAACCCTGCGTAATCGCTTTCGCCTCTTTCTGTAAAATCATGTTTTCTATCTTGCAGTTCACGCTATCCTAAACAAGACAATGAGGACAACACTCATCTCGGTTTCGGCATAAGTACCACGTAGCCTGCCATCGCAGTTGATAGTGCTGGATGTTTTCCGCGACTGAGGTGCCAGCTGCACAACCAAATACTCGTTTTCTGAATACATCGCTACGAACCCTTCACGCCATTCGACACCAGCAACACTTCTGAGACTCGGTGGTCAAGAACCTGAAGACGCTTCACACTACCTGTCCACAGAGGCCATATCTTGCAACCATACAATACAACTCTTACTGTAGTCTGAAACACGCGATCTTTGAAGTCCAGTGATATGCTTTTCTGATGCCACGCAAACGTGATTCGGACCTTTGGGATTCGTGCACTGACTTCACCAGATACACTTCCGTCAGAAACAATACAACTACCGAGGTGTGTAAAGCTCTCCAGAAGCTCCAGTGCTTCTTCGTGAATTGCAAGAGGCCTCTACAGAATGCACGCTCTGAAGCATGACTTTGCACTTTGAAGGTGCAAGGTGCATGCCGAAAGATGGTATGATGGTGGCCAGTTTATTCAACAGGGCTTGTGCCCGGCCCTCGTCATCAAAGATGAGGAGGAAGTCGCACTCCAGATCGACACGGCTCTCACCTGCAACGATCCAAACACCGGGGTTTTGAAGTGCTCGCCTCATTGTTTCATCAATGACGAAGCTGAACAAGATTGAGGAGGGTGGACACCAATTATTGCAAGAAAGCCTGCAGAAGGCTCACCCCCACACTCCCTCGCCCAGAAGTAAGTGAATATAGGGATCGGATAATGCTCACAAACTTCTGGGACTTGCCCTGTTGTGCAAGTGCGATTAAGAGCACTGACTGATCGACAACCGTATCCTCTAAGCGCTAGCAACAAGGGTGAGGGTGCATCAGATGGCGCGTCGTGGTGTGACCTCTAAGATTTATGTAGAACGTTCTTATCTAGCTTATGTAATGCATGGTAATCCACCATCTGGCCGAAAAAACATCTCTGACGAAGAGGGTCACTCCTTACTTGTCCATATGACCACACACGGTAATACGCCTGTTTCCAGGATCTGCAACATATCTTGTTATATCACGTTACTGTGAACCGAATGTAGCAAATCCTGACAGTTGCTGTATGTAGGTGTTACTGCGTTATGCCCTATATTCGGCTTATCTAAGCATACGAGACCAACTCGGCGGTGTCTATCACGCCTACCCGCACCCACTCTTTGTCACGTTGGTGCATTCGCATGGAAAAGGTATTGTGATGATTCGGACCGAGTGAACAAGAACACTTCAGACTGGTTTCCCAGAGATGAAACTTTATAGGTCTGTAGCAAAGTGACCGTTGCAAACAGACCATTTTATCCTTGGATGTTTGCTCGAAAAGACCATCATAGGTATACGGTTCGTGCATGTCGGAACTCCTGCAATTTACTTCCTTGGGGTAGAATGGATTACAGAACTACCACTGAGTAGGAAAAACAAAATTAAGTCTAGGCTCTTTTCTGGAATGTGTACAACTCCCCATCGCAGGAAAAAGGTTAGCCGACGATGCTCGGTGAACAGATCAACAGCCACCTGAACTCTACAGAGGAGCTACTATAAGACGGAGCACCACCCTTCCATAAACTACTTTGAAAAGCTGTTCCAAAACGGTTAAACAGTGGTCTAAAGGGTCGGGAAAAAGGTGGTTTTAAACACTATCTTGTACATCGCGTGTTTTATGACCACATAAGCTCGCAAGTAACAAAGGATGAGCAGTGTACGGTTCAGCGACAATATCACGTCAAGTAAAAATAACTAGGGTAGAAACAGCATTACTTGATATTTGAGAGGAGATTCAGTACGAGAGAATTCGGTAGGACCGTTCTCTAAATTATATGCGATTACATGACGACCAGCCAAACCCACTAGCGCGAGTGGATAGTGCACATCAGCGCAGTACACACGCTCCGGCAAGTCCAAATTAAGAATCGGTGTTGCCTGGCGTAAGTCCCAAAATCTGTATAAAAAACAAGACACAAGAATAGTTATCTCATACGAGTGGTGCAAAAAACACTTCTTTCAACTTCCCCACAAATTATCTCGTCAATGCAGCATTATCAGATAAACACACGGAATGCCAGCCGGAGAATGGCGACGAATAGAACAATCGCACTACTTTGAAGTTCGGAGTAGGCAAGTTACTAGAAAACAAGAGCTGTCGAGCGCCAGGAGCGCAACAGAGGAACTAGGGAGTTAGCATAAAATTGTAGTTGTTTGTTTATAGAACGCCTTGGTGCAGTTGGTTCATGCCAACTTGGGTCGTGTAACACAGAAAGTGACAAGCACATGTTTCTTATACGATGCACGACCCTGTGTTGCACTATGAGAACTCATTCCCGATTTGAACATGCTCATTTTTCCGTTCTCTGTTTGATGTAGTCCTTCATAAGGTCCCTACTTAACATTCCATTTTATATGCAACAGGAATTTTGACACGAATTGCATAGTTTAGCACTTTATATGGTTGATTGTTCGTTTTACTGGAGCATTTTATTCTCCTGTTTCGTCAATATCACTTTCTTCCCTAAAAAGTAAGAACATCAATAGTAATACGCCGCACAAGATCAGAGGTGTGACAACTGCGTTCCAAAATAAAGCAGACGTTGTTCAAAGGTCGATTTTTCTAAGCCTCAGGGAAAACAGTCAATCAAATGGCTTTAGTTCCGATAATATAGATGTGAATGATGGAATTTCTGTTTAGCCCTTGTCGATAAAGTAAAACTGCACATTTGACATCCCCGGAGTGAGAGTCCAAGCGAGATCGAATAAAGATGATGTTATACACGCAGTTTTGGTACTAAACCTCGTGTGACCCAGAATTTCGGTAACGGGCCACGTCCTTCTTACGAAAATCCGGCTAAAATTCCAAACCCACGGCTTCGTGAGTATGATATCTCCCTTAGTGATTGACGGACTGGTTGTACAAGCAAGCAAACAGAAGCTGGATTTTTGGTGTAGATTTCGTCCTGTAAGTGAAGCCAATCTATGCTGAAAAGCCGAGCTCTGTACAGCTGTTTCATCCTTATTTGAAATCATCATCAGTGCGCATCTCACGAAACTCCGCGACCACCCTGCTACAAGTTTGAACCCTTAACCGTTCGGCCACGAGCGGTCCAGCCGCTCCGACCGACTCCCCTTACGCCCAGTGGATGTGTTCCGATGAATATGAGCAGGACAATTCCATGCTGTTCGTCGTCAAAGCATAACCGGTTGTTTTTTAGAGGAATGAGTGATATTCCTCGACCTCACTGCAGTGACAACGTTTCGTAGTTGGTATGGAAATCCTAATCAGAGGCCTCTGCAAAAAAACTAACCAGAGGAAAAAGCTTCCTAATCTTCATTGGGGTTCCCCTTAAGGGAACTATGTACATCTTAAGTGTAATCTAACTGGAGTTAGAGGATCACGTCCTTTAGTTGCGTGAGCAGGGCATAGTTCAGTTCCCCAGATCTAATTCAAAACAAATGGTGGGAAAACCTTACCCACTGGGCAGTCTGACAAACAAACGGGCTTGTAATTTAACAACCAGCCCGACATTAGCAGTCCAATCCACGCGTTAACCAAGTGGAAGCCGGCTATCTGGGATTTCGGGTGTACCAGTTCTGAGTGATTCAAGGTTGTTCACCTCAGGAAAGTATATAAATACTGCATTGGGTGTCACGTACGGTCTGTTTTAAACCTACAATTATCCAGGACATGTCACGAATAACGAACCAGAACCTGAATGAAACAGACAGTGCGTGGTATCCATTCAGACGAGAATTGAATGTTAAAAGTGCACACCGTTTATACCAAGCGAGAAATATCCATCCATAGGATGTTTAGGATTCATCCATAGCCTGACATCAAGTGGATAATGGGACTGAGTTACTGGCAGCTTTTGGAGGGAGAATAAAAATCTTCAAAATCGCGTTGATTGACGAGTTAGTGGTCAGTCATTCGCTAATTGCAAGGATGGTTTATTTACCGCGTCTCATGTTAACGCCACTAGTCTCGTGATGAAATCCTGGGTGGGTTGGAAATAAAATGATGGTAAAAACCTCAAAAAATCTAAATAATATAGTAATACACATTGTTTTATTAACCTAATTCCTTTCAGTGATACTCTAGGCATGGTTGAACGAATGTAGTCCACTCGGCCATTTCGGACAGAGGTACTACTTTTGAACAACGGTGAGTCGCCGCCACAAGACCGAGCCAGTATATCTAGAAGGAGCGCTCAAGCTTAACCACGAAAGCAGCAAACAAAAACTTGCATTGAAATGAAATGAAACGAAGCAAAATTGTACCGACGTGCACGAAAAAAGTAACTGCTGAGCAATTGCGTAAGGTGAAGTCCTGAGCGAAATACCTGAGTCGCTTGTCCCAGGAGCCTGTCATCAAGCATGTATAGTTTGGGGCCGTAATAAAATGAACGGTTTTCACCGGTGCATCATGTGCAGCCACCTGCGTAAATGCGTTGGAGCCAAGGTCCCACATATGCGCACTTTTGTCAGCCGAAACACTGAACACTTTAGTACCATCCTGAAGACAAAAATTAAAAAGGGGTCCGAATAACTCACATTGCTCCAACATGCACTAAGAGCGGGACCTTGATGCATTTGCTCCGCCTTCGGTATGGTGCTCCCATCGCCCTGAACCTCCCATATACGAACACGATTATCCCAGCTAGTAGCAGCTAGAAATGTAGTTTGTAGAGTTTCCGGGCTGAATCGGAGACAAGAGACAGTATCTGATGGTGGACACTGTACTTCTGCTGTCTTTTGGGCATCTATACCCGTTTTCGTTGTGAGATTAGCGTTCCCACTCAGATTTTGTGCAACCCCAGAGAAAAACGTCATTGCACCGGAGAACGAGGTACGTGATGGAGTAACAAAGGTGACACAGCGGAAAAATTCAGTGGTTCGGCTGAAATATG
>SJOL01009220.1:292726-351404 GCA_004794785.1 Opisthorchis felineus | reverse complement strand
ACTGCTGCAGGCTGGCGAAGAACACCGTCGGGTCGCATCCAGGTTCCATCCTGGTCGTCTTGAACTGCCTCATAGCCTCCTGGCCATCGACCGGTGTGTTGAACTCCGCTGCAAGACATCTTCCTTCGCGGCGGCCCAGTCCATCTTCCGAGGGCCCCTTGTAGCCGCATTCAGGGCCACCTTCGCCCGGCCTCTGAGGAGAGTCTTCAGTGCCGCCAACCTACCCTGTCGATCTCCAGTTCAGCCGCCTCCGCGACATCCTCGAAGTCCTCCAGGAAGGTCCGCACGTCCCCACCCTCAAAAGGCCATGGGATCTTCATCCTTATCCTGGTCACGGCACCAAATGTAAGGAGGGAAGTCCTTTGCCGCCGAGTTGTTTATTGGAAAACACCATCTAAACGGTTACAGACTATTGGACAGGAAAGTCAAACTCTCATATGCACGTTGTTTTAAAAAAACTGAATATCCGTCTTCTTATTGAACGCATCTTCTTAACTCTCCTGGATATTCATTGACTATCGCACAATTGCAAGCAAAAACTGTAAAGTAGTTCCACAAATTCCGTAATAAATCCCACGTTCCATTAGATCAAGTCGAAGTTACGAGAACACACATACTACTCGCATGCGTCATCAGTAGTACCCACCGTTACACCAGTAGTCAGATAGTTGTCTGAATCAGGGGACAATATGGCTGCAATTAAACTACGTTATTCCTTCTCACAGTGCATATATACAAGTCAAGTTCATGGTTGTCAGACACCACCCGCAGGACTGGAAAGGAACAATACTGGTCTTACCAGTAGGTCCCAGGCATATCACGGCAGATAACAACAGAAGTGGGAAAATTACTTCATAGTCAGAACAACAAACTTCGGAAATCTGAAAAAGTCGACCTGACTATCAGGTAAAAGTCTGCCTATTTTGTTCAACACAGTAAGATTAGATACGTGATCAGTAAATTATAAGAGGGAATTTTGCGAATAAACAGTAATAGGTGCTAGCTATTTAGAGAAAACAATCGGAACAGCAGATTATAACAATTTCATATTTCTCGACCTGTGAGGAGAAATTGTAATTTCATTTGAGATTTAATCCTGTCAGTGAGGCCTACCTATGCTTCTTGGATTTTCAGCACAGATTGGCGCCACTGACATCTCGAAATCTCAATTGAAAATTTTATAATTGCCATCGTTGAACCGATGGACTGTATTTCCATGTCACCGCTGGCCTAGGAAACATGGCAACGGCTGGGACACGCAACACAGCCGTATCAACGAAAAGATCATTCTGGACATTAGCTCTTTTGTTATTCAACTGACGGGTCATGCATTAACGATAGGCCATTTTTAAATAATAAACACTTCAGAAACTGCGTGTATGGTAGAATACCTTAGTCCAGTGTGAAAGTTGTACTCCGTTTGTAAACCGGGGTGGTTTCAATGTGTCACACATACAGAGTCCCTGATACAACGCAAACTGACGGACATGTTCTGGACAAATATGATATTCAATTCCTCAAGATTAGTGTTGAAATGTCTTCCGTAACGTTTTCTGAAACTGCTAGACAGACATCATCATGAAGCCTTGGTTGATTTTCGCAACAGACCTACACGCTAGGTTTCGGAACCATGGGGGATCATCTACGAATTAACGATGCATTTAATCTTTACGGTGACGAAAGAAACGGGTAGACTTCCAGTAACAGATATAAGGTCTAGCAAGGCCTATCTGTATGAACAATGGGTGACTGTAACATACTTTGGTATAACAGTCAAGGATAGCTGCAACTAGCAAAGCAGTAGCACCTGCTGTCAGCTGTCTGGACCAAGGAGGTTGAGTAAGGGGAACCACTTACTCTTCAACAAAAACACTGGTGTGCAATTGATTGAGGGAATGAAGCTCACAAACTTCAGGGAAGTTCCCAGTTCATACGCCCACATGGAGGACAGTCGTGAAGATTGTCAACCAGAGGTACACTGGAGACGCGGTGCTCAAATATAACAACATCCCTTGAAATGCGATAGAAGAGACTTTGATGAAGGTGCCCTGGAGATAGCAGTTGAACAGACCGAAGCGGGGCCGGTTAATTTACTCAGAAACCGGTTGCCACATCGCTATCTTTGACGTGTCAAATTTATATTGTTGCACACACAGCCATAGTACACACGGTTACGGAGCCTGTTTCACCACACGAAAAACTCTCAAGTCATAAGAGGAAAACTAACCTAGAATCACTTACTATGCAAATGTTTTTTTGCACATGAGTAGAACCGACAAAAAGAGGCCAAGAAACAAGAAGTGACAGACCCACTTAAATAGTTCCGTAAGTAAAAAAGCAAGAGAACGGCCGATAGGGGTAGGGTGCAAGAAACTCCGAAACTGAAGAGTTCTAGGGGGATGCATAGCATGCTAAAACGATCAAGGTACAATTCCTGAAAGGCCAGTGTACATTAACGCCCGTGAAACGAAATAAACGGACAGGTAAGAGGAGGTTGGATTTAAAGCTGCTCAAACTCCACTAAAGAGGGAACAGTCAGGTTTCGACACTGCCACACTGTGTTGAGTTTGGAAAGCATGGGGAGGAGACAACATATATGGACGAAAGAGGACATGAGTGGTGGTCCGTTAGTCAACAGTCAGTTTCAAAATCACTTACTTACCTTGCTTGCTTACCTTACCTTACTTATTTGCTTATCTTAGCTGGCCGTAACTCGGCATGCGTAACACATGGCCCAGCCACTTTAGCTTGCTGGGTGCATTCTTTGAGGGAGTTACCGTCTGCTTCACCTAAAACCCGCCTTCTGATCACCTCATTACGAATTCCATGGTTTCAGCCGATTCCAACTAGATTTCTGAGACACCGGTGGTCAAAGACCTGAAGATGTCTCAGATCATTCGCCCGAGTCGCTGAAGTCTGGTAGTCGTACAACAATACACCCCGTAATGTAGCCTGATATGCGCGTCCTTTGAGACCCAGTGAGATGCCCCTTTGACGCCACAAGTGACTAAAATTGGAAAAAGCAAGTCTACCCCTTACTTCGCCTGTCCCACTACCGTCAAAGCTAATACACTTCAAAGACAAGTATAGTGCTTCACAACTTCCACTTGAATTCACCACTTGAATTCTCAGAGGCATTTTCAAAGACTGTACATCCTGTAGCACGACTTTGAACTTTGTGGGCGCAAAACACATGCCAAAGGATTGGATGACCCTAATCAGCTTTTAAAGTAACCCTTGAACTTCCTGCGCCTCTTCAAAAATGAGAACAGTGTTATCCGCATATTCCAGATTGACAAGGTTCTCGATCAGACAGGTCCGAACACCGGGGTTTCGGAGACCTTACAGCGTTCGCTTCAATGTCTCATCAATGACAAAAACAAAAGTGGAGACTGAGCATCCTCTTCGGACACCGCGGCTTGTCAGAAAGCTTTTGGAGACTCCCCATGCACTCCTACGCGCCCAAAAGTACGTGAATAAAAACAACACATGTTCAAGAACGACTGTAGCATACTTTGTTGCGCAAGCCTGTTGAGAATTGCTAACCCGTCTACAGAATCCAACAAGTTCTTGAAGTCAAAGGACACCAATTTTATAAGGCATACTGTTTCTCTAATACTTGACGGAGTGTGAAGATGTGGTCCACCCAGCTCTTTCCCGGCCGGCATCCTGACTACTGTTCTCCGGTCCCTTCTTCACACGCCCTCATAAGACGACGTAAAATAAGCAACCCAAAGGGTCAAGCAAATTCCTGTGGTTGCCAGACCAAGTCCGAGCTCACTTTTTGAGAACGGGCACCACTATCCCTCACCTCATTTAGGTGGGACAGTCTTTTTAGCCCAGACAGAAGCAAATAAGTTAGACAAGCACAGACTGACGACTTCACCTTCATCTTTGAACAGAGTGGGTGGGAATTCTACAGAACCAGCAGCTCGGTGACGCTTGGGGGACAAAGTGCATTTGCTTATTTCCGAAGTCGTCCGGGTTCCAAGTTCACTGCTCATGGCAGCGTTGCCGGTTAGGAATCGGGATGAGCAACTGCAGATGGCCAGTTGAACCAGTCTCGAAAGTATTCAGCCCAACCAATCAGGAGCTCTTTTATTAAGCTTATTATTATTGTTATTATTATAATTATTAGTGATTGTTTCGCTCGCCTGAAGCTTCTTTGGGCCCGTTGGGCCGGAATAATGTACAGAGATAATCAAAGTTTCTCACCTCCTCCATCTCTTCAGGTTTGTAACTCCACCAAGCTTCTCGATCCGTGCAGATGCTCTTCTTCACCTGAAGTTTGACAGTTCGCCGGGTAGTCTTGTAATCCCGATCAGGAGGAATGCGTGCCCGAGTTTCGAGCGATTTTAAAATGTTGCTCGAGATTCAGTGCTTAGATCTATTTGATTGGACCCTTCCACAAGCGGAGCCCCACGCACTTCGCAGGGTTAAGGAGTGTACCCTTCAGGAATAGACAAAATCGGAAGATGTGCTGTCCGAAATGAACTTCGTTAGGTGGTTCTGGTACACTTTTTTCACATCAGGGTTTGATAGCTTCTTAATGGCTACGCGAGGTGTGCGCACCTTGCGTGCCCCCTGAAAAAAAGCAACGAACGTTATTTGAATCCACACAAGTGTTCAGGAACGAACGACAGTCAGCAATTGATCCCCACTACCTATAGCTTGTGACGATGTGGCCTATGTAGGTTGGATATTGACTCACATGTGGGAGAACCATGTCGCCAAATGGCTTCGGTTGTTTCGGAAGTAAGTACCGCACAGAAACAGTCCGTGGTCAGCACACAACTGTAGCAGGCACTCGCCGTTGTCCGTCTGTCTCGATTCCAGTCCTAGATGACTACTCAGGTGAACCTCAGCAGCACTATTTCTACCTACCTGCACATTCATACCTCCTGCAACCACAACTATATATCTTAGCTCTTAGACCGTTCCAGCAAGGCACTTAAAGCGCCGTCAAAATCGTCTTTGAGTGTATCAGAGCTGCAGCCTGTTGAGGCGTAAGCAGATACGATGAACAGGTAGTGATCAACGGCGGGTTAACGGGATATTGTCACAGACGTTGCCAAACAAATCGCACAGAAGTGACTATCAACGGGCAACCACACAATCAGCGACTCTTAAGCTTGGTGGCTTAGAACGATGCCTTCCCCACCAGAACCAGCAGTAGCTGCTTCTGGACCACCAGACCTGCTGCGCAACCAGAAGAGAGCGGAAACCGATGGGGATGTCAGTTCAACAACCATAATTTGGTAATGAAACTTCGTTGCAGACGGACAGCACATTTCAATAGAAGGCGTGTCCTGCGTACATGCAAGAGTAGTCTAGTATCCAGCTTTCTTCAGGGTGCGAACGTTCAAGACTGTCAGATTAACTGAGACAATAGTTTGAAGAACGATTTCGAAGTGTCTGCGGCCGAGTCAATCATAGATATTGCATTTAGTGGCAATGCGCGGAGTATGGATCTACGAGGTCCTTAAGAATTGTCCTACGGAGATGTCGCTAGAAGCCGGATGAAGTAGGGGAAAGAACGAACATGTGAAAGGAAGAAGGGAGGTGTCAGCAGTAGCGTGTTTCTGCTTATTCGCCCTGCTATATGCAGTAAGTGAGGTGACCTGGCTGATGGCACCACGCGACGGCCAATGTGGTGTGAGATCCTTTGTAAGTGCAGAATTTATAGTTGTGCGTGTGCTGGGATATTGCCAGGGAGCCCAGACCTGTACAGGAGGACGATTATGTTCCTGAACCAATGCCTTTGGCTCAAAATCCTAACCACAAGTTGGAGAGCCAGAGCAGCTTGCACTTTTAAAGAGCAACTTGCCACACATGTCCCCCAACCTGAGGGACCAGAAGACTGTATTGGTCGGACCATTACCCATTACCCAACCTGATATGGGAGGCTCTGTGCGTGTCAGACGTACAATCCAGTGTAGTTCAATGGGTTCTGGAGGTGCACAAACCATCACACGACGGTAAGGCCCAGTCTTTTCGTGACGGTCTGCAGAAAAAACGAACCGATGATAACGGAATGACAACATGTTTACCAGCCCTGGGATTCGGCAACCTCATGATTAGTGTGTTACGTCCTCAAGATGTCTACCGTACGTTACGGGAAGTTTTATAGACATCAGGTTACCGCACATGTCTAACCGAATGTGCACTGATGCACACGATAAACCAGAGAGTCCAATATAGTTCAGGCTACTCGTGCCGGATAGTTGGTGTACACCACCGTCAGCGTTATATCAGTATTGGAAACGGGTGCCCATCTGCCATACGCACATTGTGGAATGAGGTCCTAGTAAAGGATGAAAAGAAAGGGTAGAGGTGGGGGTTGGTGCAAAAGCCCTACGTACCTATGGAAACCCGGTCAGAGCGGGGTGCCTTCATTTTCCGAATCCATTGAGATCGTGCTGGAGCAAAATACCATCACCGATGTTAGCGCAGAATCAGTTGCTAACTTTATCCAATACAAATCCAGCAGGCAACGACAAACAACAGTTGACTAGACGGTCCGTCTAGGAAGTCGTACCCAACTATTCACTGAGATAGGTTACTTGCTCTGTCCTGTAAGGTTTCCGGCTACTTACAAGAAGAAGCACGTGGGCTCCACTCAGGGAGGCGCGAAGATCCCGAAGCCCTCAGCATGATAGTAGCCGCTTTCATCTCGTGTTGCCACGCCATGAGTTGTCCGTTGCAAACTTTTAGCAAACAAGTGGGTTACGGTAGAAGACATGACGCTCTATGGTAGGTGACGGCTGGGCAGAAGTAGCAATGCTCCAAACGCCTTAATCTGCCAAGCATCATCTGCTTATCAAAAGAATCCATCGTATTACATTACTATCGCTGGTAGGCCACTTTGGTACAGATATGCTGCTTTAGTTAACGTCTGTCGTGCTAGAAAATATTTGGAGACGTTTGAATTTTACATATCAGAGGGGTCAGTTTCCACAATCACTAAGTAAGGATGTTATCAATGCCGCTTTGGAGGTATTGCTGCCTAATATAAGTGAAATTCGTTTCTGACGCCAAAGATGACGCAAGTTGGCCAATACTGCTCGTGCCTTCTTAATGCGTGCATTAACTTTGGTAAACTTTGGTACAGTCGTGGCTTATGTAGCTGCTAAGTAAACAATTCAGCGAGCTGTGGCTCGTCATTCAGAATACAGGAGAGTGAAGAGTTCTGGAGTAAGACCTAGCATTTTTAAGATGCAAAAGGCGTAACGAAACAAGGAACCTCTTCGGACATTCCATTCAGAATAGTTTGTGTGGGCACATAACCGAACAGTCATCTGCATAATCCAAGTCCTCTAATCTCTATCCAGACATCAAGTATTTCGACACCCAGATTCATCGTGATGATGTCAGTGAGAGAAATGAACAAAAATTGGGAGAGACCGGACCTAGAAAATCCCAGAATTGTTGGTACACCTTTGATTAGGTCATTTTGAACCATAAAGCGACCAGAAGAGTGTGAGGTACGAAGAATATTCACGAAGTTCATAGGAATTCCCCTTTGGTCAGGTTCGTGCAGAAGCGTCCACCTATTCACGGAGTCGAAATCTAATTTGAAAATGAGGGAAGCCGCAACCGCTGATCGGCAGTATGCATTGGGCCGCTCAGATACTCCATAAAATATGAAGATATCGTCAAAGCAGTCTTATCTCATCATCTCATTTCCCTGATGCCCCCGAGCCTGCGTTTTACCTGATGAGGTCAGGCGTTGCAGCATTCTTCAAACCAGTGTCCGCATTACGGCTAGAGCAGGGAGTAGTAGTCTCTGGTGCCATTTTTGAATGAGGGCACAACGACCGATTGGCCTAATTTGCTGGAATACACCGCTGTTTTCTAACTGGTTTAAGCAGTTTGGTCGAATGAAAACGCAATGATTCACCATCGTATTTGAATAGGGCTTGTGACAGCTCATCTTAGCCTGAGGTCCGATTGCTTTTCAAGGTAGAAGTGAATAGTAGTACTCCGAAAGCTCACTGACCACGGCTCCAGTTGAGCTGGTCGAATGGAATAGATGGGTAAGGAAGTTGCCAAGTAGAATGTCTCTGAAAAGATGCAGACTAGTGATCATGATGCTGGGGTTTGCTGTGCATCATCTGCTCAATATTATCTTTGAAGAATTAACTGACAACAGTTTACTTCGGTCCCGTTTTTGCGCATGGGGTGGAACAGCTTCTGAGTGCACTAGCTTCCTCCACTTCCAAAGCCCTCTGATTCCCTCAGGTTTCTCTGTCCACCTGCGGGCAGCACTTGAACTAAAGTCTAACAGACCCGGCTAAGTTATGCTTGGCGTCCTGAGGAGTACGAAGTCTGGCATCAGAGAGCGATGGTGACTTTTCTGAACCTTAGTTCTTACTCGATGAACCCTCAAGAACACATATCAAGTTTTCTGCCTTATTTGTGGTGGTGTTCATCTCGTCCCACTAAGGACTGATGTCTCTGGATGAAGTTAGTAATATTTCCATAAGGATGCATGGATTAGGTTATTCAACTTACGATCATAAATCTTTTTGCTGGCTACACGAGCCTAGATCTTGTTGGTCCCCGAAACTTTTATAAAAAATCTGCACAGGAATAGCGTATAGCCTGAATGGATGTGAATAACCGAGAAGTGCCGACAGTCCAGAATGGAGCGTCGCCATCATCAAGTGATGGCTTTGCGATCACTTCCGCCGCAGGGTTGCTTGTCACTAACAGGACACAGAATAGAGGTATGCTGTTTTATGAGGAACAATTGTTGATCATTTGAATACCCTAAAAGATGTCCACCACTATCAGTTTCTCTACTAAGCCACAGAGTCCTGCCTCTGATGGGTATAGATGCCTTGCTTGCGAAGAGACCCCCTTCCACTAGAACAATATCTGAACTCCTTTCGCTGTATAGGAGAGGTTTTAGCTTCCGATAAAAGTTATCTTTGCAGAATCAGAGCGACAGTTGTTTGGACACATGTAGAAACTACAAAGTAAAGAACGGATACTCTTTAGGATGACGAGGGTTCCTGTGGAAGTTGACAGGTGAAAGGCACAAATTCGGCCGTTTACGGGGATCCACTCTGGCAGGAAAACCTCAGTTCGGGAGCTAACAGCTATACCAATACGGGCGCAGATCGTTGTAACAGCCACAAAATCACTTGAACTTCCTAGGCGGCAGCATCTAGATAACGAAGATGCTTTAATATCGACTACAGTACCCGTAACTTATAGTCGAATTTCGGAAGCGCAACAAATGTTTAACGATAGTGTCAAAAGTGCACACTGAAGCTGCTCAACAGTCGGTTTATAAGAATTCGCACATTAAACTGTGCGATAAGAAATAGGGAACGAGGTCTGAAAAACACATTAATAGTCACTCAATTCTTTGGATGTATGAGTGACATGTCTATGGCTGGGATCTGCCGAAGAGTTATCGTTGAATGGGACGGGACGTGAGTTGGCAGACAATAATGAGGAATATGGGAGATCTCAGTAGTAGCCTGTTCTCGCCTACCCGCCCTGCTGTACGCAGGAAATAAGGCGACCCGGCTGATTTCACGACAAGGTGGCCAATGTCGCATGAGCTTAGTGGTATTTAATTGTTGTATGCCGGCTGAGATAATCTGGGCGTCCTAAGTAGACAGCAGGACTGTCGTGTTATCCTTTTGATTAATTCATGTTGCTGTTCACACTTCCCGTCCAATACACTTCGCTGTTACCCATATAGTGTGTGTAGATTGTGGTCACATGCTGACCTAACGCCTAGTCAAACTCACAGGCACCCACTTTCTTGAAACCTCTTTTTGACCCCGGTTTCGGCTCCTGTTCGGTTGACCTCTTCTGTGCCTAGTGCTCTGACTAAACTAGACACAGAGAAAGCAACAATAGCGTACATGGCCTTCACATAGGCTGAAGAGTAGTTTAAGGCCACACCAGTGTCTATTGGTTTCTGGTGGTTTTTAATTCCCCACCACCTTTGTCATACAGTCAAAATAGTAGTGTACCTGAATGACTCCACCTCCATTCTGAACTTGATGTGATGATTGACACTTGAGATTCCCGTGGTTGTTACACCTGGTCACACATGTTGTTGGCATAAAGCCAACCATATCCGATGAGACCGTCCGTTCGAAATCATCCATATATATAATCGCCAAAACTGGGAATATTGGAGACCTCTTGCTAGACCTTCCTCCTGCGAGTAGAAAATTAGTGAAAGAAAAGCGACGAACTAATCTTAGTAACCTTCAAACCATCCGCCTCTGAGGACGTACATCGAGCTGACGTCAAAACTCAGAACTCCTTGTTTCCAAAAGACTTTAACCTGTTGGTAAAGTCTTACGAATTCTTAAGGTAGGTGGTTTATTTACTCGTACGTTGTTTCAGTATACCGGCTACGAATCTAGCTATCTCATGTGGTGGAGAACCATCAGCTACTGGTCGCATTGGGACATCTCCCTTGTGGATTTTTGGCAGCCCGTCGAATCGTACTTTTTGGGTAACCCGATACACCTACCAACCAACTCCACCCTTACTACAAATAATTACTGACGTGTCACTTTAAATTTGTCCGTGAGGGCCATCGGTCATATTTACTGGACATTTTGTAGATGGTCACTCCGCCTTCATAATGACGATATTATCCACCTGTTCCAATTTACTCAACGCTCTCCACCCTGATTGTACATTATCCAGAGCTCCTGGTTGTTGGAACCTTAAGACCGTGACTAGTTGTACTCGTAGCTTCTCCACTTCCACTGAAGGAAACTTCGGAAGCGCAGATTCAACACGGAGGATTATTCTGTCCATGCTCATTGCTTTTTCGCTCACTGCGAAATTTCGTTCCTTTTCCAGCTCTCGTTCACTGTGGTCCAATTGACTAGTTAACTAAGCTGCAGCAACCGCTAGATGGTGTCCTTTTCTGTGACCTTACTAGGACACGAGTAATGCAACGCGACTGTTTGAGCTAACCTATCTATCCTTGCGTTGCCGACCTAGGATGAGTCTTATCTCGGTGACTACCGTGTTGAATAATAAGTCTACAGACTATTTTCCAAACTTTTTCCAGCCTGTGCAACAAATATGGTAGTGAACTCGGGACAGTACAGTGAGACATTGGAGGTGAAGGTCCCTGCCAACAGTGTTATTGAGCAGCACTCTCCTTCTCTCCACATCAACCTAAAAAAACCTATTCGGTCGTTGTAAATGTGATCGTACTAGTGAGTGAAAGATACTTGAAATAAACCGACGTCATACATAGCCCCCAAACACAGCTGCGCATATCACCATCGTATACAGTTCATTGAGCCTGGGTGCTGTCCGCCTCCCAGAATAAGGTCTACGGTACCGTCTCTCGCGTTGGATAGAAACTATGAAATAAGTGGCGGGTGGCTGACGTTAGTGGCGCTTATGTTGTCAGTTCCTACGTCGACTGACTGACTGAAGGAGATGTAGGCACCTCGAGTGTGTGAGAAGATAACCTTGAGCCCCCTTCCCTATCCCAGCCTCCTCCATTTGAACCTAGATTTTCACTTAGATTGATATGATTGTACGGCAGTGAAGCAACAGTGTTCTTCTCTGCTGATGGTGCCAATGTTTAAATGTCAGACAGTTCGGTGTGTCAGTAAACAACCCCCTCTTTGATAAGTTTCAAAGAAGGAAGTCTCGTTCCTCATGGATCAGCATTCGATTCGCTAAAAAGCGGTATACACCAGGAATGACATTTTACGGATCAGAGTTGATTGGTATTACTTGTCAGGTATCTGAAGTAATGTAATGTTCCATAGATTAACTTTCTCTGCAAAAGGTTTCAGTGATCGTCACCCATGGTACCGATGGCCGAATGTACAACGGGTGAATCATATGCGCAAGGCCTTTAGGCGGAGTAGCTAGATAATCTGAGATATAGAATGCGAAACACATTGTGAATCTTGTACAGCTAGGGAACCAATAGTGCTCCATCTGTTTAACGCCCCCTCTCTAGTATGATCCAATATGACGGGATCTTATACGTTCAGCAGCCAATGCAGGGCAAACCCTTACAGCATCTGTAACGCTAGGTGAGATGTGGATTGTGGAAGTGCTGTGGCTGCTAGGAAAAGAGTAGAAACGGGTAATTTCCTGAAGTAAGAATGACGTTTTTACTCAGACAATCTCCGGTGACAAAATGTGATCGATCAACTTCAGCGGCCACTTTGTGACAGCCTTCGGGCAGCACCTTAGACAAGAAGGGGCGACGTTGTAAGGACAGTGTTCAACTAGCAATGAGTTCCATCTAGTTGAATACTGTCCTTACAACGTCGCCCCTTCTTGTCTAAGGTGCTGCCCGAAGGCTGTCACAAAGTGGCCGCTGAAGTTGATCGATCACATTTTGTCACCGGAAATTGTCTGAGTGGAATGGAACTCATTGCTAGTAGGCCAGGTGGGTTGGCATTAGACGTTAGCACTAAACCTTATGTTTAGTATGAACCACATTCCTCGGTTTGAGCAGTTCTTACACTTTTGAACAAGCTACATGGACGTTGAACGACCATGAGGTAGGATTGTCAGAATGTTATTTCCGAGCGGCCATCAATCCTCAGGGAAAACGCGACTATTAATAGGTTAACTAATAATAAATTAAGTTTCACTCTTCGACGAAACTTAGTCTGAATAAGTCAAAAGCTGATTCCGATCCATACTTAACTGGCTGACAAACTGGCAGGCAAACATCGAGTTTACAGAGCAAGAGTCGGTCGTCTGATACTTCTACACCGACATGATGAGTCCCGATAAGGTTGAGAGCTATCGTGCCACTGAATTCCTCCGAATCGGTCACATGTTTGTATGATAACACCTTAATTAGTTAATAAGAGAGTATTCGTTTTCTGTCTTACAATTTAGACGGTCTTAAAATCTGCATTTTACTCCTAATGTACCCAAATAGAAAGCGCGTACAGTAAGACCAAGAAAATTCGATCGACTCTGACCAACCAGAGGCGCCAGAAAATTTTCGATAAAAAGGTCACTGGTGTGTAGAACCAGTTGTGTGGCGGATTCCCACAGCTCAATAATTGGAGCACCTAATTTCGGAGAACACAAATGCAGTCAATAGAGACGTCGGTCATCTCAAAGGTACGATACAGACGTGCATTAGCTTCAAAATAGTACAAACCCGTCAAACACATGGCAATAAATCGAAATACTGGCAGCTCGGGTGCGTTAATTGGTTATAGATCAGGTGGCTATTGACCCGTTCGCCGAGCTTGGCAATTTGCTTGTAGACATTTCGTCCCACCCAGCCACGAACTGATGATGTTCCCACGACTGATGGCGAAATGTCTGCAAGCAAACCACCAAGCTTGGAGGGCTGACCAACAGTCATCTGATCTACAACTAAACACACAACATGCCAGCCCACCCATTTTAATCGGCCGTAGCGTCTGGGAAGCACCAGCTGCCTTCAAGTATATTTCGTTCCTTCGCTGCGCAGGAAAATCAACGCAATTGTGTTCAAAATATTAAATTGCGAAGAAAAAATCGTGCAATCTAGTGTATTCGCACATGACTTCACTTGTAATGCTCAGTGGAACCCTTCTGAATGATTACTAGGATAAACTCCACTCAAATGCTTCGTACCGTTGAACAATGTGTGAGGGATTCTAAGTCCAAAATATTGGACATAGCTCCGGGCACCTGGCTAGCGAACGAAATTTACTGAAAAATGAACAAGTGTGCAGTGATCCAATAATTGCAGGAATGTTTCTGCAGTCTAGGCGTTAAACCAATACCTCCGTTTCCCATCTCCCCAATACATACGAATAGATAACCATACTCAACGTGCGTCAGCTACAAATCTTGTTAGAAATTCACAAGTGGCGCAAAAACTGGGATGAACGTCACAACCAAACGACGTAATATGAAAGATAAATAAGTAGTCTGAAAATAAACTCAAAGGTCGTCGCAAAAACGGAGGTTCATAGGCACACTAAGGATACCCGTAACTACCCGCATTACAGAGGGGGCCAATCGCTTTCGTTGGCAGCTGTGATTAGTCCAGTTGCTTGGGTCTGATTACTTGTAGATTGTTGCTCCCAGCGGCCAGCGTATTGTACATGAAGTTGAGATGGAGTTGCTTGACTTTGCAACAAAGAAGGTAGGTAATTTGTTACTTGAGGTTGTGTTTGAGCGTTAAGGGACTGTTTGAAATGTTGCGTTGGGGCCCATAAACTGGTGGGACGCTGGACATTCGGTTGCGATGACTGCACGGGTCCACGAGCTCCAGCGGCTATCTGGGATATACCCGAGTTCATGGAAACCTTTAATAGTTGTCTCAAATCACTCATGGTCCATCCCCGTGATTTCTCCAGAGCAGGTGGCTCCATGCTTACCGGCTTCTTGGGTACATTGAATGGGTTATGCAGTCGGCCCGCTAAGGTAAGATGACCAAAGTATTCTCTCAGAAAGAATAACGTTTGATCCGACTTGTTCAGCGCCAAACTCAGGTAGATTCTGAGCAGAATTGTAGGTAAAGGCAACACAGAGGAGAACAGCGAAACTAAAGGTGATTGGTTTGAGGAAGTCCATCTATGGCCATTAAGGTCTTCCACTGGAAGTGATAATCCAGATAACGATAAGTGCAAAATGTGTTCGGCCAGTGTCCACTGTTTGTCCACAGCCAAAGTAGCCGCCAGATCATACAACAGTAGTGCGGTAGACTAGAAAATGAAACGTAACGGAAAGTAATTACAAACATAGTCCACCTCCCGTCAAACACAGTTACCATTGAGACTAACAGATTTTAAATCAGTCGTCTAGTGAAAGATGGTCTGGGGCTCAAGTGACCAAGTTTCTGGCTAAGGAACAAGTACTTCAACGTGACCGTTTTCCTCGGAATGCATCAGATGGATGACGAGTCCTCATTGTATTGCTCCATATTGTACCTGACCTAGTAACAAGAGTTAAAGTTAAGTTGTTGACTACGGTATTAACCATGGGTGAACCAGATTAGCGTGACTAAGTTAAAGAAAACATAAACGGAGCGCGCTCGAAGGACAAGCACGGATATCTCAAATATTCGCTACAGACGGAAGTGGAGATGAGTAGCTCATTTGACGGCAATCATCAATACCATGGCAACTGAACCAGACAAACCAATTCGAGGTAAGAAGCTAACGTGAAAAGACTACACAGAGTCTTTATGCTGGTTGGGAATTACCAGATATGTGCTTTTCACAAACCATTTTGGCACATAAGATTGCCGTTGTGAAGCCAAACGTTCTCACGGTGTATGTTGTATAAGAAACAGAGTTCCACGATACAGTGTGCACTTCTGTCAGTAAAAGAAAGGTTTCACTGCCTACCTGTACTCCAGTGCGGGGAAAGTCGGGCGAATAGATGGTCAAGTGACCAGGAGAAGCTTCATCAGAATGTTGATTCCGTATTTTCGTGTCATGTCCCTGATTGAAGTGTTCCAGCTGATGTTCTGGATCGTTCTGGTTCGTGCAAGGTTGCAGGCTGTCTGAGTCCAGACTTATAGAGGAGGAGTAGATCGTCGGGACCTGATTTTCAGACAGAACAGAATCCGGAATCCGGAACCTTAACAGAAGCGTGGCTTCGGATACTCTAGAAAATGGTGAGAAAAACAAAAACTATAGATGGACCGGAAGGGTTATCGTTTGTGGAAATTAAGTTGAAAACTGAAGGAGTCATGATCAAGTGTTTTTGAGTAGTTGCTCTATTTGCGTACACCACTCTTGCTTGAACAACCCACTTGTTTTCGCGCGATTATTCCATTTAGCTCATTAGTTTTCGAGTGTCTGTGATACTATCTAACTGCTAACTGGGAATTCATGACAGGCCGGTCAATCCACCGGAACAGTTGCTGGGGAGCTGTACGAGGCGCTGGGATCAATGTGGGGACAGATGCATTCGTTCAGCCGCAACAATTCAGGTTCGCGGTAACATGCTCGCTTCGGATGTCCGCGGTCCGGAGTTCAACCTCTAGCACAGCTAAGCGTATGAACTACTGAGGCGCTCTAATAAAGGCAGAACTCGAGTCCAGTGCTTCCCCATTTAGCATGGATTGGAGAACAAGAGGAGGGTGGTCTAGACGAGGGCTATATGGATATAGTTTTGTTTATTAAATTTTGGGCTGCTCTTAGGGTTGGGGCGAGTCCTACGGATCGCAAGCGTTTAAAAAGCGATACGCCAACAATTTATTTTGAAGCCAAGGAATATAGAGAACGTAGAAACAGTACACAACACACACTTCCTAGGTATGGAAAGTATAACTTGAGGAAGGTTATTTTCCATTGGGACTCCCCCAAATCGGACGTCTGAGTCTCTCCTCCTGCTTTGCTGGTTGCAAACCCTAGCGCAACGACTGGAGGGAACTCTCAACCATATGCCGGGTAGTAAAGGCCTGCCTAGTTACAACTCCACGGACCTGACGCCTGACTATTAGCAACGACATTTGCATTTTGCAAGTTGTGAAACTACGCACTCTCCTAAGGAGCTACGGTTAGGGTTGTGACCCATAACAAACAAAATGTTGTGGGACCGACTAACTCTTTTATAGGAGGCAGCCGAACTAAGACACGCACGAGTGGTTCGTGTGTGCAGGTTGTGGGCACCAGGTAGCGCGGCAGAGGACGAAAAGAAACGGAATGAAAGTTCTCAGTGGCCTGTTCGGTTACCGTCTCTGTACCCACTTACCAACCAGTCAGATGTGCCACTGGAGCTTAACAGCCCTTTCAGTTTACCCAAAAAATATCGAAGTTACGCAGCTTTTCGACAGCCATCAGATTTCATTTGAGCGATGCTGTGCGCTGTTTCGAGATTCAATTCAGGCCCAAGTATAGCAACATTGGTTACAGGTGGGGAAGTTGAACCAATCGTTCACAGTTTCGGCGCCAAAAGAATCGACAGAATAGTTTGGCCTAAGACGTCAAAGGACGTAGTAGAAACATCCAAAAACAAGAGGTGACGACAAAGTCACGGTTTCTTCATCATGAAACATGGATTACATTAGCGATCGGTTAATCTCGGTGTTCCATAGGCCAAAGCTGATAAGAAAAGGTGGCCTAATATGGCACTTTTCGCCAGCGTCTACTCCTTCAAGCCCGATACTTCTAGTTCAGTCGTACTGCAGTGTTTCACCTCTATATGCCTGATTTGGAAGCTTTTATGCACGCACTTTAACGGAAAAGGCATCTGAATTCCGTACTACCAAATAGTGTTCACCCACGCGGAGCGAATAGCTGTAGTCAGCTTGATGGCATCCATTCGTAAGAAGATGCACTCTATCTTGAGCGCTGCTGACTCCATCGCACAACTGAATCGGATATTAAAACCTGCCAAACGTAAGGTCAAATCAGGTTTTAGGCTGCGCACGAGAACAGACGTCTTAGTATGGACAGTCTCTAGTCATTCGATACGATACAGCTGAGTTGGAGTACTGAAAAAGCTAGTCAGATAGAGGAAAGCCTCCAGTTTTCAGAAACCAAAAAGATGATTGGATTGATCCATTTTAAATTCAAAAGCCGAAATCACTTACCGATCCAAACTAACGAGAGCTTCTGCTAGATACAATCGAGCCAAAAATCGATAAGCCGATGGTGCCACCCATGTCAAATGAATCGCATTAGGTGTACTGTAACCAGTTTGGGTACCACCTCCATCACCGGGTTCTGCTGGATTGGATGTGGTACATTGAGTGTCCTCGAGTAAGGCCCGAGCACTAGGCAAAACGTCAACTGGGTTATTCAGGGACAGTGCAGTGTATGCAATTCCCAAATGAACTGCCGTCATCAAATGCAATAGTCCGAGGCCTCGGAGAGGAACTGGTGACGGAAGGACCGCCACAGCCTGTAAGGAAAAGCAGGGGACGGGTATCAGTCTTGGCAAGGTGAAAACCCGAAGATTACAATAAAAACTCATTTCCTTAGTATAGCTCAGCGGGTTGGGTAATACCTAGGGGGCTTGGAGTGCGACCGGCGCAAACTAGTATGTAATTGCATATTCTCCACGTCCTTTGATGGGTGCATGACCTCCTAATGAACATAACCCGAAGGACAATTGACATCGGATGGTACCATGGACTGAAATACCCAACTTTCGCGAAGCCTTCTGTTAAAGTAGATTCTACAAAAATTTTCCTGTGGCTCGTGAATCGGTCTTCATTCACTGTGCCACCTTTCTTTGAGTTGGCTGACTGATCACCCTCAGACTTATCATCATATAAACACTATCTAGGATAAAGCAAAAAACACGACTCGTACAACGTTGGTCGATTGTCACATTCCCTGTAGTCGGATACAATCCTACGAAGGGAAAATTGGCTTTCATTTCCTAGTCACGTATGCTAATGGAATAGCGCTGATTCCTTTGAGCCAGTCGTACGAACCCAGGCGGCTTTAAAACCAACCATTGTCACGTGCAACACGTATCCTCGGTGAGATCAGAAAGAACAGGATACCCAGTGTAGCTGGTACCTGATCTTGTCCGCATTTTGTCGCACACGTGACTGCGCATCGGGCAAATTAATCCGGAAAGGTTGGAAAAACAACTACTTGATTTTTCTGGCCACGGACTGTCCTTAGAACCCACAACCAGCAACATCCAATAACACCGAAACGTTCGGCTGTGCGCCGAAAAGTCGAAGCTGGTGAATTCTTAGTGTGTACTGTGGGGGGTCTTGACCGGTCCACGGTCCAAGCTAAGGGACAGTCAGGACTTCAATATGCGACATTTTTAATCAGGTTTGCCGAGGTGATCTGACGGGCTACACACCCATATGTGAATTCTATAATGACTTTATTGTTAACTGATCAAGCACTGATGACTAACACATATTGTTCCTAAGTCAGATGCGCATAACAAGAGGCAAACATTTCACAAATTATTATAGATTTTTGGGTTTACGAGGCGGAGACTTTGTTTCAAAGGGCCTTTAAGAATATGAACGTGCCGACTAAGTTTCCCAGCCAGATTCGGTAGCATACCTTTATCGAAATACACTGCATATAAAGTTATAGAATCATCTTAAGGGACTTTTGAAGGCGCTGGTGTTGTTTCATCCCATTGAACGCTCGCAACTTTCGAATTGCTATCAAAAGGCATTTCTATAACTCCGGATTTTCGTAGTAAGGAATCCTATACTACCAACGAACTTTAATGACATAGCAAAAGTTCATTCTAGCGAAGGGCATCGGCAATCATTTGCAATGGTAAAATTAAGAGCACCATCACTCGCA
Organism: Opisthorchis felineus; assembly: GCA_004794785.1. Taxonomy (NCBI): domain Eukaryota; kingdom Metazoa; phylum Platyhelminthes; class Trematoda; order Opisthorchiida; family Opisthorchiidae; genus Opisthorchis; species Opisthorchis felineus. Next base: position 332,178 of record SJOL01009220.1, on the reverse strand, counting down.
GTTAGTTCTATGCCGGGAACATAGCTGGAAATGCATGCATTTGTGCATCATCGCAAATTATTCCAAGTTAGTTTAGTCGAAACTACCGACTGAATGAATACATTTATATACCATACCTGACATGTATATCATACTTTCCTGACACACGTGATTTCAATACGTTTGTCATACTTTACCTTGGCACCATAAGCTGATTGCAGCATATTCACAGCCTGCGCGAAGGACCACTGTGGTTCACCGTTGAATTCGGCCCACCGGTACGACTGCTCTTTTCGTCCGTACAATTGGTGTCCGAAAGTAGCAGTAGCACTAACGTATTATCGAAAACAGTGCAGGTCCGGAACTGACTCAAGTGAGTGTTTACGTTGCTCATCAGGCCCGTTGAAAGTGACGCCCGAGAAGTGGACTGTTGGGGAAATAAACCTCGGAATCTCGGGTCAATGTATAGCGGGATTAAAAATGGTGCAATCTACCACAAACTTCTCATGTTCATGTGTACCGGATCTAGACACCCATATTGGATAAAATGGTCGTTTAGATGCCTGCTACACGGGTTACTTACACCAGTGACGTGTTTCCTTGTCACTTCCACGTTCGAAAATCCATTAGGAAACATGTAGATCATCAACACATGTCTCATTTTACATAATTTTATTTGTAATCGGCAGTCTGCCGATCAGCACACACAAAGAACATCATTGTGAAGCATACTCATTCCCAGCTGCCTTATCTCACACTCCCATTTCAGGGCCGTTTCCCAATCATACAAGTATGCGTACGCAACTGGTTTCCATCCCTATAGGTCACAGTAGGTTCGTATTCATCGTCTTAGCGGTCCAGTTCAGTTGTACGCATGAACATGAGAAGTTTGTGGTAGATTGCACCATTTTTAATCCCGCTATACATTGACCCGAGATTCCGAGGTTTATTCCCCCAACAGTCCAATTCTCGGGCGTCACTTTCAACGGGCCTGATGAGCAACGTAAACACTCACTTGAGTCAGTTCCGGACCTGCACTGCTTTCGATAATACGTTAGTGCTACTGCTACTTTCGGACACCAATTGTACGGACGAAAAGGGCAGTCGTACCAGTGGGCCGAATTCAACGGTGAACTGTGAGTAGGTGGTAACCACTTGCGGTCCTGTGTCGAGAATGAAAATGCACTGAACTTGGTCGATACAGTGTGATGTGGTAAAGCCATAGTTGCTAATGAGCATTTTGGAACGGAAAGGTAATTTTTATGATGGCCTCAACAAAACATGTCCTGGACAAACCAGCTCCGTGATCTAGCTCATTCAACATACTAACACTGACCACGAGGACCATGGTTGTACGCATCAAGACATTCATTGTTCAACGGATGTATTTTGACAGCACAACAAACCCCTTGGTAATGAGCATGCTCAAACAAGAAATTAGACATTAGTCACCCCTGTATGGCCTTCTGCTACTCGGTCTTGAGAAAAGCTGGTTTAGAGGAAGAATGATTGGGCATCTTTTCCAGCTCACATATGCGGTACAACGGTAGTAACCCACTTGGCTTTCTGACCACTTCAGTAACCTCGTCTGCTGATCGTCATCCGCGCTTTTGTCGGTCTGACTGCTGAGAGACATTTCTGTCGGCGGGCGAGGAAGTAAAAGCAATGCATTTCGAAGGCAGAACGAACCGAACTCCAGGGTCGGAGAGGGCATAGATGCTGTTTCTATCCATGGTTTTGAAGGCTGTTCGGCGGAAAACGAAGCAATAAAAGTAGGTAATGAAAAAAACATGATCGAAGCTCACATAGTCATAGAACCAGCACGCCGGCACTGAAATCAACTGAAATCAGAAGGAACTCACACCACAGACCAATCGCTCAGGAGCTGACGTCTGAACATTTTAAATTAGCTATAGTTCAACATAACCTACGTTCGAAATAGTGTTTCGTGATAAAAAATAATGTGAATAGTGTGTTCCGTCAAGAAAAGAATGATAGGGTACCACCAAAGTGTATCATTTAAACGATCCATGGCAGTAGCTCATCCAAATCAACAGCCAAAAACGCAGGGATAATCAGCTTCAACTACCTCTCGGGTACCAAATGTCAACATGAGGTTTCGACAAGGTCCAACCCCAACAGTTTCAAGTAAACAAGATGAGCGTGCTTGGGGCTGCCACCAAGATAGGTTGTCCGGGCTGAAAATAGAAGAACAGATGTAACATTCATAGTCAAACACTAGACAAAGACATTCTCAAATAAAGAAATAGGTAAAAAGCAAACAAAAAGTAATCAGTACAGTACAGTACAGTCGATCGACCAGAATTCGTTTCTAGCGTAAAAACCAGGAGTCTTCCACCTACACACAGCACATCATCATAGTGTATTTTGTAACTTAGGTGTGTTGGAATGCGAAGGAACAAAACAACAAAACAATCTACCTCTTTCGGTGACGAACAGATCCAAGACCGTTTGAATCGGTTTACAAAATACTATTTTAGAAACTGAACAACTTCTGTTATTTCCCCTTGACTGATATGGCCCGTCAGTTTTAATGGTACACAAAGTCGACAGTGGAATGTGGCAGCGCATCCATTACGTGATTTTCAATGTATCAATGTGAGTGTTGCGGGTTGCCCAATGGGTTGTCTTCACTGACACACCAAGAAATACACAACAGTTGGTGAGCTTCCTCGATTCAGAAATTGCAGCGAACCCAGGGAAAACACAAGCACGAAAAAGAGTATTCGAACATGTATATTCGTAATGCATTACTCATAAGGTTGCTGAAAATTCTCCGACAACCCACGACCGGTTTCGCCCTTCTTGGAGCTAATCAGGCATTCAAACATGCTTTATGAGGACTCCGGAATTACAGTTACATGTCTTAACCCCATTAGGTTGCGGTAATCGACCCACAAAGAAAGGCTAGCAGCATGTGAGGGGACTATATAACCTCAAAATAACTAGAGAGTAGAAGCAAAAGAAGTCAAAACACAGAGACCAAAAAGTAGACTGATAGTCTGACCAACTGTACGGTTCTCCAGCTCTTTAAGTAGCGCTGAACGACAAACCTAACACTAGGTCAAACAACCACCCCTCATATCTACATGCAGCCAGACTCACCAATGTACTTTGATGCAGCATTCTGCGAGGCGATACCACAATCTGGGATTTCGTGGATAACTGTCGATTAGTTGCAAAAGAGTTGAGAACGCAGCTACTGGTTTGCGTGCGAACAGTAGTTGTACGCCAAGATTGTACAGTAACGCGTGATGCTGACTCAAGCTGAACGCACGCAAAGGAATCTGGAGTGTAGAAAAACGGTGTGCGGAGGCAGAATCACTGTCTAGCTGCAAAGAAACAAGTATTCCTACCATAAAGAATTGAGAATTTGGTCAATAAGAGGCAGGATTTGGTTTAGGCTCGAAAGCAAGACGAATGTCACCCTCAGGAGGACTATCTGATGAATAGTCCTCTGACAACTATGGTTTATCCTATTTGTCCATTGATTATCCAGTTTGTAGAGTTAGTTTGCAGGCGACGGCCCCATATAGGCAGAGAAGACCAGGTTTGTCAGAACAAGTGACTGAACACACACCAAGATATATTTTTTGGGGGCAGTAACACAGTTGATTAGAAAAGGACCGAATTCAAGTTGTGAACCTGAATCGCCGATTGCCAGGTACTCCAGGAAACTAGCCACAAGATACATCCAAGGGTCATCCTGTGAAACTGTTGTGAACTAGTGAAACCCAATTCAACGCTCACCGGAAAATATATAAACAGAAGTTGATGGCGCAATGCACTTTGGTAGTAATGTGATATTAGGGAGTTTTCATCTGAGATTTCATCTTGTAACCGAAGCCAATCTATACTGGAAAGCCAAGAAGAGCTGTACAGCTGTTTCACCTTTACTGGAAATATCAGCACGAAACTCCAGGGAGTTTTCCAATTCGCTACCTCCCGGCTAGTAGTTTGATGATTCCCGATAAGGAAGAAAGAGCTGGACAGTGCTTCTCGACTTTTCAGCATACGGGACGAAATAGCAACTGGCAATTAGTTTTGTTTGCATGATCCTGATCAAGCGAATCTGTGTTCAGCCCATGCCTGTTTGTCCGTTCAGTTCGGTCGCACTGTTGTAGATAGGCCACTAGTTTAAAGTCAATAAAAAATAAGTCTTCTATTCGTGCTGCTGAAATGGGACACATCTAGGCTAATCTTGTATACGCACAGTAATCATGAAAGCTTACTCAGCCGGCTAAAATTCCGGTAATTTTCACTACCTCTAACTAAATTGGCGTAGCACTCACGAACCCATGCAGGTAAAAAGATTGCAAAAGATATGCAATCGGAGAACAAGGTTCGTATCCATGTATGCCACCAGCCCATCGGCAATAAGCGTGGGTCGCACTAAAACTAATGTTTACCCGATATTGAAAACGGAGTTGGTCAAATGGTGGAGAGGCTGTTGAATGGTTTCACGGATGGCTTAAAAATCGACCGAACTACTGATCTCGTCGAAGCTTTTGTATCTAAAGTAGGACGTTGCCCAAAAATAAATACACCTATTATTTTCAAAATTCCCCTGAAACAGTAACTTCCTCATCGGTTCCAGACTTCATTCAGTTGGTTTGGTTGATATCAAGTGCCCCAATTATATCTCTTATCTTGGAATTTGCTTTTCATAGGTCTTCTGCTCTCAAGCGGTCTTTCATGATCTCTGACCTGTGTAGTCATAAGTAAAACAGCTTCATATCTTCATATATACGATTTTTTGGTAGTCGAGTTCGGTAGGCAGTCACGTCAATTTTCTCAGTGTCAACATCAAACCGGTTGTACCACAAGTCCACCGCTAAACCCTGGAATCAAAAAATTACAACACCGTGCAAGTGAATTCAGCTGCGCAGTGTGACCGACTGGCATGAGCAGACTCGACAGGACGTACCAAGAACACACTGGAATGGACAGTGTATACGAACGTGAAAGTTAGGTGCAGCCAACCTGGTTGATAACGCAACAACGCAACACACAAACACAGTACTAAACTCCTTAAAGGAGTAGCAGTGTGTGGCAAATGCGATCTGTTCTATGGTAAGGCCATCAACTTTGAATCCCAAGACCGTTTATCGGGGGCTGGAGGGTTCACGAAAATAAAGTCAATTAGGATTCGTTGGTAGGTTCACATTATTCCTCAAAATAAGGTGTACTGACTGAGATGAAAGTCGAGATCCCAATATGACTATTGGTGGCGAAATCCATCACCATCATCATTATGGACAGCATGACATCAGTGTTCCAAACAGATCCTTAGCTACCGTACAATCATGACTTATTTGAACGCCTTATTGTGAAGAAAACAATAAAGGTGGACAGGGAAGGGACTTAGTGCTAGCTCACTACAACCATTCCGAGGTGCTAACACCCCCAGACTCTCATTCAGGCAATCTGGGTAGAAACTGACAACACGAACGCCATTGACATCGATCAGCAGCCATATCCTACAGCGTCTCCAACCAGGCACAGTGGGGATCACGCGGTCCACATCCTGGAAGGCGAGTAGCATCGGCAGCACCATAACATATCGTAATATCTTTCATATCCCTCTGCCAGGTGAAGGAATGGCCACCTCTCTCCTTCTGCCACCCTAAAATAGGCACGGAAAACAGCACTCTCTTCGGCAAACGATGGTTCGGTATGCGCAATACATGGCATAACCAACGCAGTTTCTGGTGCTGGACACATTCCTCGATGGAAGTACCCGTTGCACAACCGAAAACTCGCTTTCTGGTTGCCTCGCTACAGATTCTCCGACACTAGCCCACACGAGCTATGGTCCTCAGACAACGATTGTCCAACACATGAAGACGTCTCAGTTCCGCTGCTCGAACAGACTAAGTGTCACAGCCATACAACAAAACAGCCGGCACTGTAGCCTGATACACATGTCCCTCGAAATTCAGGGATATACCGCTTTGACGTCATAGGTGTCTCAAATTAGCAAACGCGACCCGAGCATTGCAGATTCGTGCATTGATCTCATCTTTCACACTACAATCAGAACTAATACAACTTCCGAGGTACGCAAAACGCTCCACAAATTCCAGTGACCCTCCATGGATTGTAAGTGGCGCGTTTAGTGACTGCATGTCCATGAGCATGACCTTACAGTTTGTGGGTGCAAGGTGCATACCAAAGGACGGGATGACTTCGGTCAGTTCATCCAAAAACACTTGCGCCTTCTCCTCATCTTCGAGTCAGTGTTTCACGAGCCCCCATAAGGTGACGAAGCACAAGGGACGCCAGCAGTCTCATTACAACCGGGGTTAAGCTGATCCCCCTGTGGTTACCACACTCACTACGAGCCTGTTTTTTGAAATGGGGTATATCACCGACTACCCTCAGTTGTCTGGGACAGTCTCCTTTTCCCAAATGCAGGCAAACAGATCAGACAAGCGCAGACTAAGGATTTCACCTCCATCTTTGAACAATGCGGGTAGGAGGTTATCCGGACTAGAAGCTCGGTGGCGCTTGATAGAATACATGCAGTCATAAACATCCGAGGCCGTAAGGGGTTTTACGTTCACCGTCCAGGGTTCTACGTCAACTTTAGTAGCTGCTGACCACGACAATTGTTCTTGGAAGTATTCGGCCCACCGACCGAGGCATTCTTCTTTCTTCAAGGTGGTCACTCCCTTCTGTTCCTTGATGATTTCGCTCACAGAATGCTTCCGGGGCCCGTCGCACGGATCAACTGAAATAACCTTCGGGCATTACCGGATTTCTCGACCTCTTCCATCTCCTTGGCTTTCTGTGTCCACCGGACTTCACCGTCTGCGTGCATGCCCACTTTCGTTTGACGTCTGATAATTCGTCGGGTCAAATTATGTTCGGGACCGGCTGCGATATTTCACCGAGACTTAAGTAGTGTCATTGTTCGGTCTGATATCCAGTGCTTGAGTGGGCCTGGTAGCACTGTGACACAGGCAAAACTCCCAGCACTGTGGAAAGAGGTGGCAATCTCATCCCAGTATGAATTCACATTTGATGGTGAAGCATTTGGAAGAGACTCTAGAAGATAATTCTGGTAAAGTCGTCCAACATCCGGATCTGCCAGTATCTTGGTTGCCTGGCGATTCGTCCACACTTTACGCGGCCCTGGTAAACGAAGGGAGAAGCGATATCGGGCGAGCGCGTGGCCGGAATCCATAAATGTGTTCCAAAACAACCGGCAGTCAGCTATTGATTCGCGCTATCGGTAACTGATGACAATGTGATCGATTTGGGTTCTTAGCATGTACGCCGTTGGAGGACACCATGTGGCCAGACGACTTCGGTTAGTTCGGAAGTTATTACTGCATAAAACAGCTTGCGGTCAGCACAGAGCTGAAGCAATCGTCCACCATTGTCCGTACGTACCGAGTCCCTTCGATGTCGACCACCTAATTGAGTCTCAGATGCGCCAAGCCTGCCCACTTGTGCATTCATTCTCCGGCAACCACCACGATATCTGAGCTGTTAGCTCGCCCCAACAGGGCGTTCAGGGCGTCGTAAAACCTGTCTTTGAGGAGGTCGAAGCTACAGTCAGTTGGGACGTAAGCAGACACGATAAACAGACATCGATCAACTTCCCTCTAGTGAGACTACTTCACAGACGTTGCCAGACGAACCGCACACAGGCCACTAGCAACGGGTATCTAGTCAAGCAAAAACCCTTCCGCCCGGTGACGTGAGACGATATCAACCCCTGCACATCTTGCCGCAGCAGCCTCTGGATCTACAGAAGTGCGTAGCCAGAAACGAGTGGAGAGTGATGGGGCCGTTAGCCGAACCACTCTGCTTGCATCTTGAATTCTTGTTTCTAAGACACAGTACACATGAATGCCGATCGAGTCCAGTGTGAGGGCAAGACAAGCTTGTCGACCTACTTGCTTCAGAGTGTGGACACTGAAGGCGGTCCGATAGGCTGGGCGTCGGGGCTTGAAGGTCGATTTCGAGATGCCTGAGGATGTCGGCGGCGGATGACGCGGAGATGTTGCCTGCAAAACCAATGCAGGACGAACGGGGTCATCAGCCCTAAGTGCTGGGACTACAAGGATAGAGTTATTAATGGGGTAGGGATAGGGGGAAGAAAAAGTATGTGAAAGAGAAAGAAGGAAGGCGTCAGCAGTATCATTTTTTCGCTTATCCGCGAAATTAATGGGCGCTATGCAAGTGAAATGCCGTGATCCGGTTGGAATGGTGCCCTAGAGTAGGTGGAAACATATGCATCAGCAACTTTCCGATATCGCATTTTGGTGCTAGGTGGAAGCAGCCCAAATGTGGCGTGACAAAGCACGAGAGGTATTGCTAGTTGCCAGTGGAAGTGCACGTCATGCGTATTCCACGCACCTGACCAGCTTTGATCAGCAGAGTCCAGGCGCTATCACTAAGTCCAATCATCTCACCCGTTTCAAGTGAATGGGAACCATCGCTCAAGTAATCATGGCCTTGAGATCGGATATCGCCACAACGAAAAGCAGACCTAGCTTCGTTGCTAGGATGCGAGGTAAACTGTTCCAGAATTGATTATTATTTGAGCAAGGTAACTAGGGGGCGTTGAGTTTCGAAAATATGACTGATGCCTCGCAAATATAATGTAAGTAAAATCTGATGGACCACTCACCTGACTCAAAATATCCTTATTACAAGTCAATAGTTGTGCCACAGTTCTCCCGTGGGTGGCGTTGGTAAGTCCTGAACGCAGCTGCGGTACAGCATCACGAACTGTTTTATCTGTTTCGCGTAACGCCCGTCGGAGCTGTAACCCGCTAAGATGAAACTGCCCAGAACGATGGTGCACAAGAGCAAGGTTGTTCCAGACCAGACTGCTCTCACATTGACCAGTCTCTAAAGGAGCTTGATCTGGAGGTGGTATGTTCGAAAGACGCCGAAAAGCATCGGAATGAATGTTCTGAAGGGCATCGAAATGTTCAGGAGGGCAAACAAGATATTACTGTAAAACGGCCGAACCAAAGGCAGTTATAAGAAAATTAACAGTAATATTTTCTAGCATCACTGAAGATTCAGCATAAGTTGCGATGCACTGACACAGGTTACGGGGTTCCCATAAAATTGCTCGTTTCACTTTCAAAGTCGACTTGCTTGACTTGCCCGGATGACATTAGGTTGCCGGACACTGCGTCCGCAATATGCTTTACGCGCTCGGGATGAAGAGTTATGCCGGAGCGTTGTCTTGGTTTACCCTAAACCTTGTTGCATCTCAGTCTCTAAAATTAATAACTACCTGGGAAGTTGGATCATTTTCGATGAACGGCAGAGTATACAATACCGAAGTTCGATTATGCCCTGTTGTGTGGAAAGGAAAAGCTAGCAATTTGGGCACAAATAAGATGAACATCGACCATCAGTTTCTGCAGGAACAGCAGTTGACCAGTACAGAAGTAGGTCAAGTTTTTGGAAAAAGGTCTACTGCATACTGGCTAGTTTGCGATTAACTGGACAAAAATAATTTGCATTTTACTCATTCTCTCAAAAAAACATACGGTATCTTATCGTTTCGCGAAGTTTGAGATGGAAGGAGAGACTAAGTGAGAAAAATGGTGTGGCAACGACTTATCCAACGGCCTTCGTTATGTGGGTTCATACTGTCTACCAAACACCCGCCAGCATGCCGAGATCACGAAGTTAGTGACGCTTCCGCATTAACCCGAATGCTTAAACATAAGTTTATATTCATTTGAATGATACAGAAATGGAGCAGAGGCTACGCGATGTCGACAGTTCGCTTTTCTCTTCAGACGCAATGATAGAAGCCACCAACTTTACATCACAAACAGGAATAAATAGCAATAAAAGAGTAAAACTGGACCAATCGTATCGTGGGAAAATCTGGTCCGGTTCTTAAGCTGATGGCTTGCGTCAAGGTCTTTTGTGCATACAAGCCGGTTTGGTATTGATCCATCAACATTGTCTCACTGAGAGCTGATAATTTCCAGTTGGCATTACGCAGTAAAATTCTGAGCGCTGATCAGCTCTATGTCCAGTGGATGGTATGTGTTTAGCGATCGATGAGGCGGGTTCTCGGGTTTCAACTTGCAGGCCATCGACAATGGTTATCCACCTGATTCAAATAGAGGCGAATTTTCTGAGACGCATTCGCATAAGCTCCTATCTATTATGTCAACGAATATTGCACCGCAACTGCATGTAGGTAGATAGGCAACGTGTGAGACAGAAATTTGGTACATTGGAGATTGACTTGTCTCATTGATGATAGGATTAGTTGGGTGCCTACGAAAGCAAGTAATTTGTGCCATATGGGTTTAGTTAGGTAGTCTACCTTAAACTTGTTTGATAAAAACTTCTTTTCTGCTGAGTAGTCAAGCTCCCGTTTAGGCTGTGATGTGTTGCGAACGTTGATAGATTTCTCTGGGTAGCCGTTAGAAACCAGCGTCTTTTTTAGGAACTCTACATCGTCCTAAAGAGAATCGAGAGTACAAATGCGTCTGACACGGTCGAGCAGAGTGCGCACCGGGATTCTTTTATGAGCTAAAAGAGTGAAATGTAAATGTTGTCATTTGTGAAACGCTTAAAAGTGCTACCTGGGTGTCTGACAATGAGAACACTTAAAAAAGTGCGCAACTTTTACGAATTTCTGCCTCATGAGATACCGAAAGGTTTGAATGTAATTGTTCATACGATTGTATAGGATCATTACAGGTACAGTCTGCGAAAAGTACAATGTCGTCCACATCGCGTTTTTGTGCGATATATGGCCGGCGATACGACTGGTTTTGTACAGCTGTTTCATTGTTATTTATTCCTATTTATGATGTAAAATTGATTTTGTTGTTGAAGCCGAAAAAAAACGAAATATCAACATTCCAGAGCTATTGTTCCCTCACTGTATTTTCCCAATATTTTGAATTTACGCTCGTTGTGTCACTAGCATCTTCAAGCTAGCAGTTCGTCGCCTCCGTGCTTTTGTTGCTATGATCAGACTTACCGTAAACAGATGCAATAGTTGAAAAATGGAACTGAAACCCGGTCGTATCCCACACCCATCTGAGCTGTCACTCATCGTGTGACTGGACTGAAGGCACGAAATTCATGGCGGAACCGCGCGTTTCATCGTCACATTTTGTTGGCGTAATATTGAAGGACAAAACTTCAATACCCCAATGGAAACAAGAAGCGCAACATCTACGCATTTGCAGGCATTTTGAGTGGGGTAGCCTGCGCGAGAGTTGATACGGGTGGCAGTGATGCTACTGGTCACCTTCTGGTAGAAATGAAACCCCACCAACGAAGCGAAAACGGCCTAGTGCACATTCCAGTTCATACGAATATGGACTAGATGTGCCCTAGTAAAGAAATGGCCGCATTATTATCCAGAGAAATTAGGTGACGGCAGTGAGGATCTTTTACTGTCTCGAATGGGAGCTGTGAACCACAGCATCCTAAAACTGAGGCTAGAAGCTTACCGGCGTTCTTCAATGAAAGCAACCGCTTCGCCGTCATTGTGAGTAATCCCACAAACTATTTCGCATCATAGCATAAGTAACAGAGGGATGCTGTTCATCTGTCATAGATGGACAAAATGAGGAAAACACGAAATTGGGGTGAAATTTGTGACCCAGGGTTTCACAGTCAAGAATAAAAGACCACAACATTTTCAGTTGTACAGAAATCACGGAGTAAATTACAGGCTTATCATTAACTGATGAGTTAGTAGATTGTTGGTCTTAATAAAAAAGCGATACTCGAGTCTAAAAACCTTCAACAATGACCTGGATCAATAAGCTTATTCGAAATCAGCTATTGGCCCGGATAATGCAATACAATAAGTTCACACATACGTCGCAACGGCACATGTGAAACTGTGCGAAACACCATAGAAAAATTGAATTCAGATAGGAAAACCAACCTTAAGGTAGGCCAATTGTGCCTGAAGGAACTGGAGACAATGGCCCGTAGTCCACTTGAAAGCTGGTGAAGTTTTAGCGGAGTCATGCTGACTCCCAGCTCCTTCGGACTGACCGAATTCACCCGGCTCAGTTTGGATCATACCTGTAGGTTCCTTCAAACAAACTTCTTTGGGTGCATTGTTTGCGACTCCTTGCTCATCAGACTGAATCATTTTCATTTCTTCTTCAGCAGCAACTAGTCGTCCCGTCAGAAGACACGCTCGAATGTAAAACAGCTGGATGGGTTTGTGTATGGCCTTTAACATATCCCAGACGAGTGTAGTGTCGATTCGGTTGTTAGCAGAGGCTCGCTCGCTCGCTGACGGACTAGTAGCACCCACGGAGAGAAATGAGAGGGACGAGAGTGCAACCAGCCATGCACCTAGGCACAGAGGAAGGAGAAAAAACGATACTGACATCTGATACAGAAAAATAAGACCGGATCTAGGATGAGAGTGAAATAAGTTTTGTGATAAACCTGACGTTATTGGCAAAATCGGGTCCTCAAAGGCCTTCCACGGGTATGGCTTAAAGAGAAGCTACGTTTAGGTAACCCGAACGCCATCTAGGGTTAGTTTGGTGAAGCTAAAAAACACAGTTCATCTAACCAAAAGTGACTTGGTGAAATCTTACAGCAACCTACACCTTGGGAAACGGCTTAAAAGCCGCTAGCTACCGAGGCAGGACTATCCTCCACAAATCTACAGAGGACAGAAGAAATAGAAAGTGCGCTGCACATTGTCAAGTACATTGTTAAAAATTCTCTAACAGCACATCTATCAAGGAAAGTCTTTGACATGACATGTTTTGGTGATAATCCACTTGTAGTGATCACACTACAAGCTGAAGATAATTGTGGGATGGAGGAATATTTTGAAGAAACACATGGGCAAATAACAATGGCTTCGCTGCTTAAAAACAATGAAATACCAGTGACGCAATGCAATGGTTCCTATTCCTAGGCCTCATAAACAGATCACACAATGATAAATAAAACAGAATATGAGCAATAACTAAGATAGTTGAGATACGGGTGTAACGGTGGATACTACTGACGAGGCGTGCGAGTAGTACGTGTTCTATCGTAGCTCCGCCTTGATCTAACGGAAGGTGGGATTTATTACGGAATTTGTGGGACTGCTTTGCAGCATTCGTTTACAGTTGCGTGATAGTCAATGAATATCCAGGAGAGTTAAGAAGACGCGTTCAATAAGAAGACGGATATTCAGTTTTTTTAAAACAACGTGCATATGAGAGTTTGACTTTCCTGTCCAATAGTCTGTAACCGTTTAGATGGTGTTTTCCAATAAACAACTCGGCGGCAAAGGACTTCCCTCCTTACATTTGGTGCCGTGACCAGGATAAGGATGAAGATCCCATGGCCTTTTGAGGGTGGGGACGTGCGGACCTTCCTGGAGGACTTCGAGGATGTCGCGGAGGTGGCTGAACTGGAGATCGACAGGGTAGGTTGGCGGCACTGAAGACTCTCCTCAGAGGCCGGGCGAAGGTGGCCCTGAATGCGGCTACAAGGGGCCCTCGGAAGATGGACTGGGCCGCCGCGAAGGAAGATGTCTTGCAGCGGAGTTCAACACACCGGTCGATGGCCAGGAGGCTATGAGGCAGTTCAAGACGACCAGGATGGAACCTGGATGCGACCCGACGGTGTTCTTCGCCAGCCTGCAGCAGTCGTTGGATCGGGCCTTGCCGGGACTGGACGGAGTTTTGCCCACCAGTTGCTGTCCGACCAGTTCGTCAAAGGTGTGCAGCCTGCGCTTGGTGCCCAGTTGCGGTTGGCAAGAGCAACTGGCCGGTTGAGTGTGGAGGAGCTGGTGCATGTGGCACGGTAATTGGCCGAGGCGCCACTGGCCACGTTGCAGTCGCAGGAGGAGAGGGATGATTCACCAGTAGAGGACCTGCAGACCAAAGTGGACCAACTCACAGAACAGCTTGTAGCCATCAGGACGGAATCGTGGAGGCGCGGTCAAACGGGCCGATGCTACAAATGTGGCATGCATGGCCACTGGAAGAATCAATGCCCTCATACCCGACCACCTGTACATAATAAAAATTTTGGACTACTCCTCTTTTCCCGGGTGGGTTGCGATCAGTGCAGTCACACAGGCTACCATACAGGCCGTTGTCGAGATAGACGGGAAGAGGGAGCTGTGGCTGATTGACACAGGAGCAGGGGTATCGCTGAGACGGAGAGGGAACGAAGCTGTATGCAAACCGTGCGCGCTAGCCGTAAGAGCAGTGGGTGGATACCAACTGAAAATTGACGGATTGTCAATGCACTCAATGCGCCTAGGCGACAGGTCCGTGCAGCACGAGTTCCTTATCAGCCCAGACATTGAGCAGACAATTTTGGGAGCAGATTTTCTCAAGAACGCAGCATTCGTGGTTGAGCTAAAGCGGGGAAAACTGGTGACAAAGTATGGCGCAGTTAAGCTTGAAGGTTACCCAAGCATTGCCGTGAACGAGCTGCATGTCCGAAAGCTTCCGTCCTGTAACATGCCGTCAGTACAATCCGTGGTCGAGGAATACTCCGAATTGTTCACAGGCGAAGAGGATCCGTTTGGCTTCTGCTCGTGGCCTCGTCGTTGAACTGGATCCCGGAAGGTTGGTGCAACTCCAACGGCAGGATCCCGTGTTACGGAAGGTTGCAGCCACCTTATTGGATGGAAGGAGTAATGAGAACGGAGAGGGAGACAAGGAATTGGAAACGTTCCAGAGTCAATTCGATAGGCTGAGTTTGAGTGACGCTGGCATAATTTCCTGGAACGACGCCGATTCTGATGTTGTGCTGTCTTGCGTCTTGAGGAAGCTGGTCGTCGAATGCCACGAGATGGCACACACAGGGTACACCAAGACGTACGACTTACTTCGGCAGAAGGCCTACTGGCCAGTGATAAGAAGTGAGGTGATGGATTATGTGGTGTCCTGTAAGCGGTGCCAGCTGATGAAAGGGGATACGACAGGGGCAACCCATTCCTGTCTCAGAAATGGGCAAGTTATGGTCCGTTGACGTCATGGGCCCCTTTCCGGTGAAAACCAGCGGAAATCAATATATCGTGATGATGACAAAACACCTGTCGCGGTGGGTCAAGGCGGCAGCCGTGCCAAACCAACGGGCGACGACAATCAGCGGAGTGGTAATGCATCACATCGTGGCCAATCACGGGGTGCCAAAAATGATCCTAACGGATCAGGGCCTTGCTTTGAGAGCGAAGAGTTTAGGAGTTGCTTGCAGAAGCTGGGCATCAGACGGTTAAGGACGGCACCATACCACCCGCAAACAAATGGTCTAACCGAACGTAATAACCGAACGATCAAGGAGTGGCTGACAGCCAAAGGAGGTGACTGGGATGTGAACCTGCCGATGGTGTTGCTCCCTCATCGTGCTTCCATACAGCCAACCACAGGCAAGTCACTATTCATGCTGATGCACGGTCGACATCCGCGCTTTCCGGTTGATCAGGAAATTGGGTTATGGCCGGCAACACGCTTGTCTCCAGAGAAGCTAGGAGAGGAAAGGAGGAAAGCTTGAGAAAACTTGACCGAAGTTCATGGAAGGATTAGACAGAAAACGGCAAGTAGAAAGGCACGACCATTCCCCATAGGCGCGAAGGCCGAGTGGAAGGATCATCAGAATCCTGGAAGGAGTGGACTGGAGTCGCGGAAGCTGGGCAGTCGATGGAAATGTCCGTTGGTCGTTACTGACCGCCGGTGGAACGTCTATACGATTCAAGACGGTCGGGGATCGAAAAGAGTAAATGGGACTCAGCTTCGGAAGTGGCATGATACACCCGAAGAGCTGCCGAATAGACCAGCTGCCGGGGCCGACCTAACGGAGGTAAATAGAAATCGGTGGCATGCAAGCGACCTTTAAAGGGGTCGCCTTACTTGCTGCATACATCAGGGCGAGTAAGCGAAGACATTCTACTGCTGACACCTCGCTTCTTTCCATTTCACATACTTTTTCTTCCCCCCCCCCATTAATAACTCTATCCTTGTAGGCCCAACACTTAGGACTGATGACTCCGTTCGTCCTGCGTCAGTTTTGCAGGCAGCATTTGCGCGTCATCCGGCGGCGACATCCTCAGACATCTCGAAATCGATCTTCAAGGCTCGACGCCCAGTCTATCCGGCCACCTTCAATGTCCGCATTCTGAAGCAGGCAGGACAACAAACTGCACTTGCTCTCACATTGGACTCGCCTGGAACTAATGTGTGCTGTGTCTCAGAAACAAGAGTTCAAGATGCATGCACAGTGGCTAACCACCCCATCACTCTCCACCCGTTTGCGGCTACGCACCTCTGGAGGCAGGATGTAGAAGGGTTGGTATCGTCCTAAGTCAATCAATTCAATCCAATTTATCAGCTATAAACCGTGCACCATAGGTACATTGGTTTCAGATGCTCCAGTTTCGATCACCGGGAGATACCACCAAGCCTTGCAGATGATGGAATGTTCAGTTGGTTCGGGAATTGGGTAGCTACGCATTGAAGGCGATAGCTTTGATGCACGAGCGCCACTGACTGCGCGACTGGACCATTTCCGACGGTGTCATTAACCACTGGCGAGATGAGTCCCGGGATACCCATCCAAAAAGGCAACAGTTGTCGACCAGACTAAGTTTACTGGTTAGTGTTCACAAACTTTGTTGCCAGGTCATACACTATCCACCCCTTGGTCGCTTCCACTCAGTACAGGGCGAAAAGAACTTTGCGAGGCAGACGGTCTTCTGGCGTGCGGAGTACATGTCCTAATCAGCGTAACCTATGAAGCGTGAGTAGTTCACCTATCGTGAGAAAGTTCGTTCTTCCTAAGACCATCTAGCGTACTTCAGCTTTCCTAATAAGATGTTCCCACCAGACCTCACCAATGCATCGAAGAAATTGACGGCCCAACGCTGACATCTTTCTTGTGTCTTCTGTGCGTGGAGGCCACGTTTCTGATCGATAAAACAGTATATATCGCATTGCCGCAGTGCAACAGACGGACGGACGTCACGTCGACGCCATATGTTGGAGGTTGGCAAAAGCTGCCCTAGCCTCCCTGATTCGAGAATTAATCTCATCTCCAGCCAGTCCACCGGAACTTATACGACTGCCCAGGTAGACAAATTTACCTGCCACATCGATTGGTTCGCCTGCAAGCACGAGGATCGGGTTCGATCCAACCCAGTCTTGTAACAGCACTTTACACTTTGCAGGTGTGAAGCGCATGCCAAACCGTGCGGCAGAGTTATTCAGGTTATTTAAAATCGTTTGATCTGAATCAAGTAGAGCAACATTGCACACACACTCAATGTCTGTGGGTCGGGAGCATCTCGACTCCCGAGGTTTCAGAGACAGGCAGATAAATTTTAAGCAGCGCATCAATAACGAAGATGAAGAGGGAATGTGAGAGAGGGCAGCCTTGTCTTACACCACTGGACGTGGTGAACTCAGGCGAAGGCTTGCCGTATACTCGTACGTGCCCAGCAAACTCAGCTGCGTTGGTCAGTGCCGTCTTCCTCGAAGGGGACCCCCAGATTGGACACATCGATGGTTATGGACATTGTCAGACATGGCCCCATCGCGCTCTCAGTGGCGTTCATGCATCCAAGCTGTTGCATTCAATGCATAGCTCCTCTCCCGATCTCCCCAATGAAAAGTCCACCAACACCCCAGTATTTACGCATCAATTATGTCAGCTACCGCTCCAATACACAGCTATCTACTCCACTTTCCCAAATCATCGACGAATGAAACTGTGGCAGCTATAACCACTGTACAGTAAGTACACGGTTTTTACAGCTGATGATGCGATGGCATGTATTCAGACACTCTTAGCGAACTGGATGAAACGGACAATATTTCAACTCACACACACTAGTTTCGAGTATGTGGACTGAAGTCCAAGAAAGAAGACCTTGGGGACATTTGACTGCAGGAGTACTTAAGCCGGATATGATGTCCTCATGATATCAGCAAAACAGACGGAGAGAAATGGTGATGAAGAGAACCTGAATACAATGAATGCGATGCACTCGAGACCAGTTAACAAAACTGTTTTGCTGTCAGATTTCTAGATGAATTCAAATCGTACACCTTTCGTCGATAGGCACTACGGAGCTAAATGCAGTCTTCAAACCAAACTAAATGTTGGTTGTCAAATCCGAGTAATCGCCATGAAGCAATCCTAAGTCAGAATATATCACATGAATTCGACTTTCTTAGTGGCTAGCAGTCAAGTAAAACATGACGCCGAAGAGCATCTTGTAAGTTAGAGTCACAGAACAATGCCAAACAACTCACGAACCATATTCTCATGGGCCGTATCGAACACCATTTTGTTTATAGCAGAAGGATAAAATAAATAACCAAGTCTTTTGCGTTCCATTTAGTAAGCAACGTGCAAGCCTTCTGAGTCTGTTGTGCTGTTGTCATGTCTAAGAAGCTAACAGCCCAAATCGTCTATGGTGGATAATAACCGGTTCAACCAAAATTTACCCACCTAATAAAAAACAAAAAATCCAATAAAATAAGCATGAACTTACCACAGAGTTCAAATACTCGTTCCGCTTTTTGCAAGTGAAGGAGAACTTCTAGCCACAAAAGTAATATCCGGCGACAAATAGTTAGGTTACTGCAAGGAGTCAAGTCAACCGGAGGTAATAGTGTGTCAAGATGTTTAGAAATGTGATCTGAATGGATAACAACCAGAAGCATTTTACAGTAACCTACCAAACGATTCTGAACTGGCTTTGAGACATGCTGACAGAATATGTTCGGACTGTACATACTGACGCTGGTAATATAATACTAAGGCATAGTTGTATTGCACAGCGATGGTGCTCTCATTCTGGGAAAGATTAGAATGAGTGAAAGTGGTGCTCATTGAAGAGTCAGTCTCAGCAGAATCTCCACAAAAAGTATAGTTGGGAAGCTGCAAACCCACATTTTCAGCTATTCGTCTCAATTCGTTGAGAAATTCTTCTGTATTTGTGCATCCATTTTTATGGACAAAGTCATCCAAGAGCTTGTTCATGTCTACATAAAAAAGAGAACAATATGAAGAGATGGTTGCGAGCTAACGGAAAAGGACATAAATGCATTGAGACGCACACAGTGTGACAAAATATTACCCACCAGAAAAACAATTGGTAAAGGTGAGGGAGAGCACAAAATGATATATGGCTGGACCGAACTAAGCTAACCTAGATAACAACACTGAAAGGAAACAGGCTAGTACAGTGAAGCTCGAAATCATCAAACTGAATGCAATGAGGAGAGAATCATGCCACTTTGTATTTGGGAAAGCAGTACTACGCCAGTAGCGACCTAACTCCCCAAAACCTCATGTAGTTGGGTTTTCCGGGGGCTGGCCCTACTTTAATCCCTTACGCTACACAGAGTCAGAGGCACGGGACAGGGTCCCAGAACAAAACCTTACATTTTCCCACTGCCCTATGGGTCAGACTTTTGAGTTAAAGGCGGTGGGGTACCTCACTCAAACGCCCTTTTTCAGCCTTGGTAACCGAGACGTATCATTCATCCTTGCAGCTCTTCGCTCACTGGCCACCCCAACACTCGCTCTCTACCCATCGAAGGATGCACTGTGGTCAATCCATCTGCCAGTCCCCTGGCCACTGTCCCATGCATAAACTATCGACCAGAAAAATAAAACGAATTAATCCCTTACTGACCTTAAAAGACCTGATCCACTTTGCAACCTTCAATGTCCGTACTCTCTGTTAAATTGTGCAACAGGCACCTCTCGCTGAAACATTGCGTTACCCATCTGTCGATGTATGCCGTGTCTCCGAAACAGGCACACAATACTCCCACCGGAAGGTCCGTGGTTCGGACCCGACCTCTGCATCTCAACTTCCCCTATCTAGGCTTGGGCAACCTGGCAGTATCCCAGCCCTCGTGATTCCTTCGGGTGGCATGGAAGCTAGGCACCGAAAGGGTGTTACAGCTGAACGGTTTTTTTGTGCACCTCAAGATGCTTTCGACGAGCTCAGTTTTCACATTTCAGTCTTCGGGTATCAGATGATCCTGACGCAATGGCTCGTGATATCTATGGTGTCGAGTTGGGCTCAGCCCCAAGGCTCATCATCATCATTGTCAGTTGTAAGAACCGTGTACTTGTCGTACAGTGGCTGTAGCTGCTACAGTTTCGTTCACCGATGATTTGGGGAGGTGGGGTAGGTAGCTGCGCATTGGAGGCGGCAGCTGATAAATACAGCACTGTCAGTGGACTGTTAAGTAGGGGGATTGGGAAGGGAGCTATGCATTGAAGGCAATAGCTTGGATGCACGAGCGCCATTAAGGGCGCGATTGAGCCATGTCTGACAATGTCTCCAACCATTGATGTGGCCCGTCCCGGGGTCCCCATCCAGGGAGACGGCAATGACCAGCGAAGCTGAGTTTGCTGGTAGTGGCTTTTATATTTCACTGCCAAGTCATAGTTTGACCGCCTCTGGCTCGTTTCCACCCTTCACGTGGTCGCGCGAAAAGAACCCAAGGCTGAAGACGCTTTATTGGACTGGATCCCACTAAACAGTTGTCTGGTTCAACTAAGATCAATGTAAGTCGGTGAGGTAAGCGCTGTCTATTTTTCGTATCAGCATAGGCCCCGACAGGCTGCAGTTTTGAAGCTGAGGACGGGTTTTATCGAGGTCTGTCGCAACCACTTCGGTTAGCAAGAACGGATATGGGTGATGGGTGATAACAAAGCCCAATTTGGACGACTAAGCCCGTAAGAAGCACAGTTTGATGGTAGATTTGGAGTCTATGTTCGGCGTACGGATACTGGGGATCGATTGCTTCAGTTGTGTGCTGATCATCACCTGTTCCTGACCAGTACGAACTTCCAACCATCACATCGATTTACTTTGAGGCCACCATTGACTCAGTTGGACCATGTGGCTATCACTTCCCGATTGAGAGCGTCGATTGAAGATTCCCGTTCCTTTTGAGGTACGCAGCTTGACGCTAATCATGCCACTGTACAGGTTCCGTTATCACTTCGCATTCGGTTAGTATCACGCGTGCCGAAGCAGAGTACCTCAGGCGAGTTTCAGTAGCTTAAGAGTATTGAGCTGATCTGGATGGAAAGCTACTGGAAACGCAGAGTGATGGTGATGAAAATTGGTTGAAGACTGAATGTAAGTGAGTGAAAGGAGTTATACTCCGAGGTTTTAGAACTATCTGTCCAAGCCGTCCGATTAGACTAAATTAACACTAGACAGCACCGACATCAGATTTTATTGCTGCCAAAAAGGCCATATCAGCAACCAGTGACTATGACGGCGCACCCACATCCCTCAAACGCCGGATAATCAAGTGCTTGAGGAATGACATAGAACGCCGGCCCAGGTGATGGAGAAGGCATTCGTTGCAGGCCGCGCCCTAGTCCAGCTGATTCGACCAACCAGCCAAAAGAAGACAAGGGTCGGCGAAACAATATGCGAAAAAGACGGAGCGGCAATACACTCGCAAGGTTGTCACCTTGTGCAATGGGCAAAACACTTCAAACAACAGTTCAGCTAGCCTCCTTGAAGAACACCTCTGGAAGATGGCTCAGTGGTTAGAGCGTGAATTTACTGACCAGGAGCTCCGTAGACCAAACTAACCTCTACCTCTCGACTTCCCCTGTCTAGGCTTGGGCAGCCTGACAGTATTGAAGCCTTCGTGCTTCCTTCTGGTGGCATGGCAGTTAGGCACCGGAAGGATGCTACAGCTGAACAAGCAAAACATCACCGTCAACAACGGAAATTCGGCGTGAGAAATCAGCCTTCCAACGCGACAAGGCACATGGCCCGGAGGATTTGCATCCCATATTCCTAAAAAGGTGACGAGGTCCTGGGGAACAGCCTGACGACGCCGCTGCGGAAGATTTGGGACAAAAACAGCAAGGACGTCATGTGAAAACTATCGTGGCACAAGCCTAGTAACGGTCGCTTCTAAGCTGCTCGTCGGAATTATTTTCGGCGGGTTGATCAATTAGGGGGAGAGACAAACTCGTATAGGAATCAAGTTGGGTTTCGGTCTGGCCGAGGATGCACAACCATATCTTTAGGTTGAGACAAGTCCTTGGAAACCGCCACCCTTTCAAATGCCAAACGTTGGTTGTCTTCTTGATCTGAAAGTTGCCTTGGACGCTGTCAGCCGTCAAGAATATTGGCGGTGTCTGGTGATCAATGTCCCCTCCAAATTTATATCACCGTATGCGAACTTCTGTAAACGAGTATGAGTATACAGTAACTTTTCGCCGAAATTCACCAATCCCAGTTGTGAAGACAAGGCTGTCCGCTTGCAACTTTCCTCTTCAACTTTATGACTGATGTGATGCTTGAAATTTCTCTGCCTACCTCCAAAACCTCTGAGGTACAAACGTTCACAGAAATTGAGTATGCGGACTATATTGTTCTCCTTGGTTCACATCATTCAGAAATGCAGGACATGGTAAATAACCTAGGTAATTCTGACACATGCGCTTCACCCCTGCAAAGTGTAAAGTACTGCTACAAGACTGCAACCCAAACCTCATGGTTGCAGTCGAGCCAATCGACGTGGTAGAAGACTCTGTTTACCAAAGGCAGATGTATAAGTTCCGAAGGACTGACTGGAGGCGAGATTGCTTCCCGAATCTAGAAGACCAGGGCGGCTTTTACCGACGTCCGACATCTACGGCGCCGGTGTGACGTCCGTTGGTCTGTCAAGGGCGGAGTATACACTGCGGGGGTGCGATCCACACTACTTTGGGGATCAGAAAAGTGGCACCTACGCGCAGAGGACATACGAAGGATGTAAGTGTTTGACCATCGCTTTCTCCGAAGCATTGGTCAGGTCTGGTGGGAACATCGGATTGGCAATGCTGAGGTACGCCAGATGGTTTCAGGGAAAGTGAACTCTGCTACGATGGATGATTTACTCACGCCTCATAGGCTACGCTAGTTAGGACACACTCTGCACGCCAGAGGACGGTCTGCCTTACAGTACTCTCTTCGCCCAGCTCTGTGCCGAGTGGAAGCTACTGACAGATGGACAGTCTATGACCTGGAAACGAGGTACGGAAGCACTAGCTGGTAAACTCAGTCGGGTCGAAAAGTGCCACCTCCCTGCATGGGGACCCCGGAACTCAACTCACCAATGGTTAATGACACCGGTAGACATGGTCATGGTAGACATAGTCAGTGGCGTTTGTGCGTGAAAGCTGTCACCTTCAGTGTGTAGCTTCCCAGTTTCCAGAACTATTTGGTTGTGCCATTGCCTCCAATGCTAGGCTATATCTTCCCTGCTCTTCCGTTTCTCGTTGGCCCAAACTGTAGCAGTTGGAACCAACGTACCCTTGGTACATTGTCTATAGCTGATAAACAAAACTAGATTGACCAACGGAGTTGCCTGTGTTCAATGAATCATTGAGGGAAAGAATTAAATCGCTCAGCTGTAGCACCCTTCCGGTACCTAACTGCCACGCTACCGGAAGGGCTGGCATACTGCCAGGTTGCCCAAGCATAGACAAGAGGCGGGTTCGATCCACGAACGTTCCGATCAGTAAATCTGCACTCTAACCACTGAGCCATCTCACAACAAAGACAATCGTTCAGCTGTGACACCCTTTTGGCGCGGCAGCGAAGCATCAGTGTGGTACACTGATGTCATACTGACCATGATGATGATGATTTGGTGTCTAGCTGCCGTGCCACCAGAAGGAGGCACGAGGGCTGGGATACTGCCAGGTTGCCCAAGCCTAGACAGGGGAAGTCGGTATGCAGGGGGCGGGTTCGAACCAAGGACCTTCCGCTCAGTAAATTAGCGCTCCAACCGTTAGGACGGTCGGGTCCAAACGGACAATTCTACCTTTTGTAATATTCCACTGAGATTTCATTTTCTCCCTGTTGTGGACAACTGAGCCGCAGTGCTCTTTTTTCCATTGGTTCATCTGCAACATAGCCGATCTTCATCCGGTGTCCTTTGTCCTCTTCCTTGAGGTTTTCCCCCTCCAGTACTAGACTATTAACCGTGATAGAATAAATTCCATCAAGCTCCTAAATCACCCAACTAGCACTCAGACGGAACACTGGCAACGGGTCTTCCACGATGTCAATTTCAGTTGATCAACTTCAGGTGATTGTGGAACAGCAGAAAAAGCAGTTTGAGCACGCGCAACTGCAGCAACAAAAGCAGTCTGAGCACACGTAGCTGAAACTCATAGAAGCGCTGACCCAAAATCTGAATAGTCAGGCATATGTCAACCACCAATTCCATCTGCAGAGTCTATTGCAACTCATAAAAGTACTTACGGAGCGACTATCAACTGCATCTTTGGCTTCACCGGCTGCGTCGAGCGTCCCACAGTCGGTTGACGGAATCGCTGGCAATATCAACGAGTTTTGCTATGAACCCTCAGCTGGCATAACGTTTGATGCTTGGTCTCGTCGCTATGAAGACCTGTTCAGGGTCGACTTTTCAATTCGGGATGATAGTTGGAAGGTTCGCCTCCTGTTCCGCAAACTTGGACCCGCAGAGCATGATAAGTACGCTAACTATATTCTGCCAAAGAACCCACGTGATTTCACTTTTGATGAAACGGTCCACACGCCTTCACAAATATACGGTGAGCAAACGTCACTTTTCAACATCCGTTATCGATACCTGAGGCTGGTGAAAAGTGACGCAGACGACTTTCTCACATATTCTGGCATCGTGAACCGGGAATGCGACCGGTTCAAACTCGGATCGTTAACGGAAGATCAGTTCAAGTAGCTGATTTTCATATGCGATGCGAAGGATGCAGAAATCCGTACCCGACTCCTCAGCCGCATCGAGCAGGACCCATCAATGACGCTGCAGGACATCACCTCGGAATGTCAATGATTGTTTAATCTGAAGCATCACGCCGCGATGGTCCAACTTGGGGGTCATGGCGGTTTCGAAGTTCATGCAATCCATCAGGCTACGCAACAGCCTGGCCCTGTGAATTCCGGCCCGACCAAATCGGCCTCGCAATATTCTGGTCCGAAGCAAAACAAAGGCCCAAAGAAGACACCACCTTCACGATGGTCACTGTGGATCCTGGCACTTCGTCAGGTTCTGTCCCTACAAGCAGCATCGCTGCCGCCAATGTAAGTCCGTGGCACACAAAGATGGGTATTGTCAGTCACGAATGCATACGGCCTCTGGTGTTCGAAAGCCGTCATTACGCATCCGTCCCAAACCGAAATCGAACCCTGTTGGTTCCTCTCTCAGTTTGCTGGCTACTTTCCAGATCAACACCCCAGAGGTCACCGAAAGTATCTCACAGTCACCGTCAATGGTCATCTAGTCTATCCGCAGTTGAACACTGCGCCGGTCATTACCATCATTTCGGAGAAGCTTTGACGCACGCTCGGGCAACCTCCGATCGGACAAGCAGCTTGAACTGCTACCAGTACCTGCGGTGGAGAGCTAAATCTTTCCGGTGAGCTCCAATGCTGCGTATCGTTTCGGGGAACTACATTCGTGGGGTCGTGTTATGTAACGGCAGCTGAGCTGAACTTATTGGGACTTCATTGGTTCGATCGCTTGGGGTTAGCCGACATTCCAATCAGTGTCATTTGCAATTTCCATCCTCAGTCCAACGGCTAAGTCGACACTTTCAAAAACTTAAAGGGGAGGGAACGGCAGCGGAGATTATTGAAACCTTCTTGTTAAGCTACCGTGCGAGACCTAACCCAAATGTGCCAAACAACTCATCCGCGGAAGCGATCTTTGGGCGTCAAATCTTTTTACCCATAGATTTGATGCACCCATCTCCCCTGCATCCACAAACAAGGAACACACTATATGGAGCGACAGTTCAACCGCCATCACGGTGCCGTTCACACCACTTATAAGCCCGGTGATTTGGTTTTGGTTAAGAGCTATCGCAGAGGCGGAGACAAATGGACTCATGGTCACATCAAGCGCCGCGTGGGTAACCTCATATACGAAGTCGACGTACAGTCTGTCACATGGGTCCGTCACGCGAATCAAACTGGCCCTGGACGCGCTGCACCGGCTACGTCGGGTAACTCAATTCCTCTGGACATACTGTGGGATACTTTTGAGTTGCCATCCACACATGTGACCCCTGTGCAAACAGACAAACCCCCAGTCGAATCCATATGCACACCAAGACGGTGGTCCAGTCTTAACCCAAAACCATTTACACCAATGAAGGTTATTCCACATCTGAAAACCTATAAACATTTTGAAAAGGGTGGTGTTAGGACGGTCAGGTCCTAACGAACAATAAAAACCTTTTGTAATATTTCACTGAGATTTCACTTTCTCCCTGTTGTGGACAACTGAGCCGCAGTGCTCTTTTTTCCATTGGTTCATCTGCAACATAGCCGATCTTCATCCGGTGTCCTTTGTCTTCTTCCTTCAGGGTTTCCTACGCAATTACTGGACCATAAACCGTGATAGAATAAATTCCGTTAAGTTCCTTAATCACCCAGCTCGCACTCAGACACAGCACTAATCAATAAGCCAGCCGATGACAACAAAATAGTTGAACCAAAGAGAAATTGGGCAAAACATTTGCGTGCATCGACGTCACAAGTTGAGAGGACAAGGGTTGTGACAAAAATCCGCATAGGTTCCCCGATACGGTTTGATATTCAACGAATCGAAGAGTTTGCTGGCATGCAAATTCTTGGTTACGAGGTATCCAGAGCGCTCGTAAGACCCTAACAGGAATGCCTAAAACTGCTCAATTTGTCATTATCTTCCAAGTACATAAGGTCACAACATCGAGCGGTTGGTGTGTTCACCTATTACTCCCAGTGGATATCTCAGTTCTCAGACAAGATACACAAACTCGTTCACAATAAAACCACTCCGATTTCTGGTCTTGTCCTCAAAGCCTTCAAGAGCCTTAAATCCAATCCAGACGGCGCTCTCTAATTACCGTTGAGCCACACGTACCACTGGTCATCATCATTATCATGGGCAGCACGAGATCAGTGTTCAGCACTGATGCCTCGCCGCCGTACAACCATGGTTTACTTGGAAGCCTTATTGTGAAGAATAGAATAAAGGTGGACGGGGAGGGGCTTAGTGCTAGCTTACTACAATCATTCCGAGGTGCCTACACCTCCATTTCTGTCCATAACAGCGCATCTGTGCTCAACTGATGCTTCGCTGCCATATAAGCACTCCTACCATTCCAACGTCGTCAACCAAGCACAGGGAAAGGGGAATCATGCGGACCGCATACCTGAAGGCGGGTCACATCGACAATACCCAGAATTTTCGTAATCAACTTTATTTAGCTCTTCCAAGTTAAAGTTTGACCACCTCGCTGCTTGCGCCACCCCCAGTGTGGCACGGAGAGCAGCACCTTCCCGGCAAACAACTCACCATTCACAACACATGGCCTGATCAACACAGGTTCTGGTGCACAACACATTCTTCTATGGAAACCCCTGTTGCACACAGCCGGATACTAGTTTGTTTACCTCGTTGTAGATTCGTCGGCAATAGCCTATAGACCTATGGTTCCGAGAAAACGGCTGTTGAAGACGTGGAGACATCTCAGTTCCACCGCTCGGAGGCCACATCTCACAAAACAGCCCGTACTGCAGCTCGATACATGCGTCCCTTGAGATTCAGGAATATACCACCTTGATGCCGTACGTGCGCAAATCAGCGAAGGTGATCCGAGCCCTAGATGTTAGTCAACTGACCTCATATGTCACACCTCATATGTCACACACTTATGAAACCTTCAAGATAGCTAGAACGCTCCAGAACATCGAGTAGCTCCACCTGAATTGTAACCGGCGTGTTGAGTGACTGCACATCCAAGAGTGTGACCATAAAACGTTGTGGGTGCAGAGTGAACGCCAAAGGAGGGGTAACTTTGGTCAGTTCATCAAAAAACTCCAGTGTTTTCAATTCTGAGATGAGAACGGTCTTGTTAGCAAACTCCACATAGAAATGGCTTCCACCAGCAGCTATTTAAACACCAGGGTTTTGTAGAACCCCCGGAGTTCGTCCAACCATCTCCTTTTTAGTAGGAACTCCGCAACGATAGCACCTTGCCGCTCGCAGTTAGGTGCTGCTACGGGCCAAGAAGCCGAACCCGCACGCCATTGGCCAAACGATTGGGCCACTTGCTGGCCCAGCATCAGACCGATCTCTGATTGGCCAAAAGTCTGGACTAAACGGCCACTCATGAACCAGTTTCCGCCGATTGCCGTATGCAAATGGTGCGTTCAGGCGCCACATTCTCTTCATGTACGACTCGCTGTACATGTGGTTTTGGCCTGGTGTTCGGCGTCAACACACATTGTGCACCTTTGGTAGTGGTTTTGCTGGCAATGGTAGCTTGGAACTTTCAGACCGAGAAACGCAAGCTACCTAAAAGTATTCGGTCTTCTGGAAAAGAGGTCCCAATTGTTTTTCAAAAAGTTGTGCACAGGAGACACAAAAAATGAGCTGGCGTTTCGCAAAATGCGGAACCGCTGTAAATCAGGCATCTGCCAATGGAACATACGAAAACAAGCCATCATACCAGACCTCGCCCGGAAAAAACAAGAATGTGCTGTTTAAGTATATGAGGCATCGCCACAGAAACAAGCCAACCGCGTTCTCCTTGAGGGACAGGAACGGGGAACCCACGAGTCACTAAATAGTGGTATCTGGATTCTACAGAGAACACCATGGAGGCATTCTGCTTCAGTGATCTCGTCGCAACCAAAACTTGTCAAGGCGTAACTGTGAAAGGCCTCTAACCAACATGGTCTTCACGGAGGAGGACATTCGTCAACTCTTGCACAAGACAGACCCGTTCCGCACGTTGGGGCCAGACGAGGTCTATCCAAGGATCCTGAAGGAAACGTCATTCACACTGGCAAAGCATTTCTACCTGGTGTTTCATCAGTCGCTTGACGAAGGCCATCTTCCCTCTGCTTGGAAGGAAGCGATTGTCACGCCAATCTGCAAAACTGGTGACCGACTGCAAACCTACTAGCCTCACTAGGGTACCGTGCAAGGTGATGGAACGCATTCTGAAACGGGCCATCTTAGATCACCCTACTACCAACAACTTGATATCCCCAGTTCAACACGGATTCCTCCCAAAACGTTCTTGCGTGACGAACATGCTCGTATTTATGGACAGCTTAACCTAAGCTAAGGATGAGCGACTCATACAGGATGCCATATTTTTTGACTTCTCAAAGGCATCTGATCGAGTCCTGCACTTCCCGCTGCTCCACAAACTCGAGTCTTACGGGATTCAACGGAAAATTCTACGCTGGATTAAGGCGTTTCTATCAGGCAGAACATTTCAAGTGACCCACTTGACCTACTCTTCTCCGGCGCCGATCTCCATTGGAGTTCTTCAAGGCTCCGTTTTGGGACCACTTATGTTTCTGATCTGCGTCAAGGATCTTTCGGAGATTCCTTCAAGTCCATCCATACTTTTTCGGATGGCTTGAAATCCTGGAGTTCAAATACCATTGCCCTCCAAATGGAGGTAGACGCTGCAAAGTAGTGGTCGTTAGACTGGCACCTTCCTTTGAATGACCAAAAGTGCTTCCATATGTCATTCGCCTTTGTCGTGCATGGTGAGAATGGACCAGAAGACCAGAAGGTAGATGCCAAAATAGATTTGGGTATATGGCTCTCTTCAAACATGTCCTTCTCACTGAACCATGAGAAGTTGGGTCGAAAAGCCTTCACCGTTCTACGGATAATTCGACGCACCTTCTCCCATATTACTTGCGTGGACTTCCAAGTACTCTGTGGGGCTCACGTCAGGCGCCTCCTTGAATATGCTAACCGAGTTGTCTAATCAGGACGCAAGAAGGACGTAATCCTCATTGAGCGTGTCCAACGAGCTGCTACAAAAATGGCTGCCGGCCTTAAATCCGTTGACTATGAAACGCGTCTCGCGGTTCTTGACCACTTTCTCCTCGAGTATCGTCGACTCCGACGAGACCTAATACTTACATTTGCACTGTTCGAGCAGGGTTAAGCCGACAGGTTTTTCACCGTTGATTAAGCCAATACACGGCGGGGACATCGTAAGAAGATTTTCAAGCTCAGAGCGCACACATTTATTAGGCAAAATTCTTTCTCATTTCATGCAGCTGCTGCGTGGAATAACCTTCCTCCGACGGGTGTCCACGCTACACCTATAACCCAGATCAAAGCACTATTAAATGCTCTTTTACATGAAGCCTCGCGCTGGCAAGCTTACTGCCCTGCGCTGAGAACTTAAAAAGCAGTGCTACACTCTTTTCCACCCGTGCCCTGCAGGTGAACGGCAGCCGCTGAACGACAAGAACAAAACCGCTTCGGAGATATGGGCGAAAGCCTCGATCCTGTGTGTCAATCAGTGAATCCGTGAACTAAGTTGAGATAATACCGCTTTTAACATTGGCGAACTTGAACCCACGATGTAAATTGATTTTAATCAGTTCCGAAAATTTTTGCAGCAGCAACAAAAGAATGTGCGAAGAAGCACAGCTGAACCTCAGTGAATCACTGACTCAGATACTGCATATCCAGACACAAGCATCCCGTACTGGTGAGGCTTCTGTTTCATCAGCATCGATAAAACAGTCAGAAAGTGCCCCGAAATTGGGCTATGGGACACCACTGTTCAATATCGGTTACCAACGGCTCAAACTGGTCAAGAAAGATTATAACCATTTCATATCGCCAATAGCGAAAGCGTCGGTTTCTACCACGAGTGCTGTGTGCTATTCACGGTGCCACGCCTTCCAGGCTGGGGACCGCGTGATCCCGGTTGTGCCTGGTTGGAGATGCTGCAAGATATGACTGTTAATCGATACCAATGGCGTTCTTGTCAGTTTCAATCCAGATTACCTGAATGAGTGTCTGGAGGTGTAGGCACCTCGGAATGATTGTAGTAAGCTAGCACTAAGCCCGTCCCCGTCCAAATTTATTCTATTCTTCACAATAAGGCTTCCAAGTAAACCATGGTTGTACGGCGGCGAGGCATCAGTGCTGAACACTGATCTCGTGCTGCCCATGATAATGATGATGACCAGTGGTACGTGTGGCTCAACGGTAATTAGAGAGCGCCGTCTGGATTGGATTTAAGGCTCTTGAAGGCTTTGAGGACAAGACCAGAAATCGGAGTGGTTTTATTGTGAACGAGTTTGTGTATCTTGTCTGAGAACTGAGATATCCACTGGGAGTAATAGGTGAACACACCAACCGCTCGATGTTGTGACCTTATGTACTTGGAAGATAATGACAAATTGAGTAGTTTTAGGCATTCCAGAGAAAGAATTTTGCCTAATAAATGTGTGCGCTCTGAGCTTGAAAATCTTCTTACGATGTCCCCGCCGTGTATTGGCTTAATCAACGGTGAAAAACCTGTCGGCTTAACCCTGCTCGAACAGTGCAAATGTAAGTATTAGGTCTCGTCGGAGTCGACGATACTCGAGGAGAAAGTGGTCAAGAACCGCGAGACGCGTTTCATAGTCAACGGATTTAAGGCCGGCAGCCATTTTTGTAGCAGCTCGTTGGACACGCTCAATGAGGATTACGTCCTTCTTGCGTCCTGATTAGACAACTCGGTTAGCATATTCAAGGAGGCGCCTGACGTGAGCCCCACAGAGTACTTGGAAGTCCACGCAAGTAATATGGGAGAAGGTGCGTCGAATTATCCGTAGAACGGTGAAGGCTTTTCGACCCAACTTCTCATGGTTCAGTGAGAAGGACATGTTTGAAGAGAGCCATATACCCAAATCTATTTTGGCATCTACCTTCTGGTCTTCTGGTCCATTCTCACCATGCACGACAAAGGCGAATGACATATGGAAGCACTTTTGGTCATTCAAAGGAAGGTGCCAGTCTAACGACCACTACTTTGCAGCGTCTACCTCCATTTGGAGGGCAATGGTATTTGAACTCCAGGATTTCAAGCCATCCGAAAAAGTATGGATGGACTTGAAGGAATCTCCGAAAGATCCTTGACGCAGATCAGAAACATAAGTGGTCCCAAAACGGAGCCTTGAAGAACTCCAATGGAGATCGGCGCCGGAGAAGAGTAGGTCAAGTGGGTCACTTGAAATGTTCTGCCTGATAGAAACGCCTTAATCCAGCGTAGAATTTTCCGTTGAATCCCGTAAGACTCGAGTTTGTGGAGCAGCGGGAAGTGCAGGACTCGATCAGATGCCTTTGAGAAGTCAAAAAATATGGCATCCTGTATGAGTCGCTCATCCTTAGCTTAGGTTAAGCTGTCCATAAATACGAGCATGTTCGTCACGCAAGAACGTTTTGGGAGGAATCCGTGTTGAACTGGGGATATCAAGTTGTTGGTAGTAGGGTGATCTAAGATGGCCCGTTTCAGAATGCGTTCCATCACCTTGCACGGTACCCTAGTGAGGCTAGTAGGTTTGCAGTCGGTCACCAGTTTTGCAGATTGGCGTGACAATCGCTTCCTTCCAAGCAGAGGGAAGATGGCCTTCGTCAAGCGACTGATGAAACACCAGGTAGAAATGCTTTGCCAGTGTGAATGACGTTTCCTTCAGGATCCTTGGATAGACCTCGTCTGGCCCCAACGTGCGGAACGGGTCTGTCTTGTGCAAGAGTTGACGAATGTCCTCCTCCGTGAAGACCATGTTGGTTAGAGGCCTTTCACAGTTACGCCTTGACAAGTTTTGGTTGCGACGAGATCACTGAAGCAGAATGCCTCCATGGTGTTCTCTGTAGAATCCAGATACCACTATTTAGTGACTCGTGGGTTCCCCGTTCCTGTCCCTCAAGGAGAACGCGGTTGGCTTGTTTCTGTGGCGATGCCTCATATACTTAAACAGCACATTCTTGTTTTTTCCGGGCGAGGTCTGGTATGATGGCTTGTTTTCGTATGTTCCATTGGCAGATGCCTGATTTACAGCGGTTCCGCATTTTGCGAAACGCCAGCTCATTTTTTGTGTCTCCTGTGCACAACTTTTTGAAAAACAATTGGGACCTCTTTTCCAGAAGACCGAATACTTTTAGGTAGCTTGCGTTTCTCGGTCTGAAAGTTCCAAGCTACCATTGCCAGCAAAACCACTACCAAAGGTGCACAATGTGTGTTGACGCCGAACACCAGGCCAAAACCACATGTACAGCGAGTCGTACATGAAGAGAATGTGGCGCCTGAACGCACCATTTGCATACGGCAATCGGCGGAAACTGGTTCATGAGTGGCCGTTTAGTCCAGACTTTTGGCCAATCAGAGATCGGTCTGATGCTGGGCCAGCAAGTGGCCCAATCGTTTGGCCAATGGCGTGCGGGTTCGGCTTCTTGGCCCGTAGCAGCACCTAACTGCGAGCGGCAAGGTGCTATCGTTGCGGAGTTCCTACTAAAAAGGAGATGGTTGGACGAACTCCGGGGGTTCTACAAAACCCTGGTGTTTAAATAGCTGCTGGTGGAAGCCATTTCTATGTGGAGTTTGCTAACAAGACCGTTCTCATCTCAGAATTGAAAACACTGGAGTTTTTTGATGAACTGACCAAAGTTACCCCTCCTTTGGCGTTCACTCTGCACCCACAACGTTTTATGGTCACACTCTTGGATGTGCAGTCACTCAACACGCCGGTTACAATTCAGGTGGAGCTACTCGATGTTCTGGAGCGTTCTAGCTATCTTGAAGGTTTCATAAGTGTGTGACATATGAGGTGTGACATATGAGGTCAGTTGACTAACATCTAGGGCTCGGATCACCTTCGCTGATTTGCGCACGTACGGCATCAAGGTGGTATATTCCTGAATCTCAAGGGACGCATGTATCGAGCTGCAGTACGGGCTGTTTTGTGAGATGTGGCCTCCGAGCGGTGGAACTGAGATGTCTCCACGTCTTCAACAGCCGTTTTCTCGGAACCATAGGTCTATAGGCTATTGCCGACGAATCTACAACGAGGTAAACAAACTAGTATCCGGCTGTGTGCAACAGGGGTTTCCATAGAAGAATGTGTTGTGCACCAGAACCTGTGTTGATCAGGCCATGTGTTGTGAATGGTGAGTTGTTTGCCGGGAAGGTGCTGCTCTCCGTGCCACACTGGGGGTGGCGCAAGCAGCGAGGTGGTCAAACTTTAACTTGGAAGAGCTAAATAAAGTTGATTACGAAAATTCTGGGTATTGTCGATGTGACCCGCCTTCAGGTATGCGGTCCGCATGATTCCCCTTTCCCTGTGCTTGGTTGACGACGTTGGAATGGTAGGAGTGCTTATATGGCAGCGAAGCATCAGTTGAGCACAGATGCGCTGTTACGGACAGAAATGGAGGTGTAGGCACCTCGGAATGATTGTAGTAAGCTAGCACTAAGCCCCTCCCCGTCCACCTTTATTCTATTCTTCACAATAAGGCTTCCAAGTAAACCATGGTTGTACGGCGGCGAGGCATCAGTGCTGAACACTGATCTCGTGCTGCCCATGATAATGATGATGACCAGTGGTACGTGTGGCTCAACGGTAATTAGAGAGCGCCGTCTGGATTGGATTTAAGGCTCTTGAAGGCTTTGAGGACAAGACCAGAAATCGGAGTGGTTTTATTGTGAACGAGTTTGTGTATCTTGTCTGAGAACTGAGATATCCACTGGGAGTAATAGGTGAACACACCAACCGCTCGATGTTGTGACCTTATGTACTTGGAAGATAATGACAAATTGAGCAGTTTTAGGCATTCCTGTTAGGGTCTTACGAGCGCTCTGGATACCTCGTAACCAAGAATTTGCATGCCAGCAAACTCTTCGATTCGTTGAATATCAAACCGTATCGGGGAACCTATGCGGATTTTTGTCACAACCCTTGTCCTCTCAACTTGTGACGTCGATGCACGCAAATGTTTTGCCCAATTTCTCTTTGGTTCAACTATTTTGTTGTCATCGGCTGGCTTATTGATTAGTGCTGTGTCTGAGTGCGAGCTGGGTGATTAAGGAACTTAACGGAATTTATTCTATCACGGTTGATGGTCCAGTAATTGCGTAGGAAACCCTGAAGGAAGAAGACAAAGGACACCGGATGAAGATCGGCTATGTTGCAGATGAACCAATGGAAAAAAGAGCACTGCGGCTCAGTTGTCCACAACAGGGAGAAAGTGAAATCTCAGTGAAATATTACAAAAGGTTTTTATTGTTCGTTAGGACCTGACCGTCCTAACACCACCCTTTTCAAAATGTTTATAGGTTTTCAGATGTGGAATAACCTTCATTGGTGTAAATGGTTTTGGGTTAAGACTGGACCACCGTCTTGGTGTGCATATGGATTCGACTGGGGGTTTGTCTGTTTGCACAGGGGTCACATGTGTGGATGGCAACTCAAAAGTATCCCACAGTATGTCCAGAGGAATTGAGTTACCCGACGTAGCCGGTGCAGCGCGTCCAGGGCCAGTTTGATTCGCGTGACGGACCCATGTGACAGACTGTACGTCGACTTCGTATATGAGGTTACCCACGCGGCGCTTGATGTGACCATGAGTCCATTTGTCTCCGCCTCTGCGATAGCTCTTAACCAAAACCAAATCACCGGGCTTATAAGTGGTGTGAACGGCACCGTGATGGCGGTTGAACTGTCGCTCCATATAGTGTGTTCCTTGTTTGTGGATGCAGGGGAGATGGGTGCATCAAATCTATGGGTAAAAAGATTTGACGCCCAAAGATCGCTTCCGCGGATGAGTTGTTTGGCACATTTGGGTTAGGTCTCGCACGGTAGCTTAACAAGAAGGTTTCAATAATCTCCGCTGCCGTTCCCTCCCCTTTAAGTTTTTGAAAGTGTCGACTTAGCCGTTGGACTGAGGATGGAATTTCGTCGATCTATCGTGGTTAATGCCATTTTGCTTGCAAACAAAGGCAAATTCTGCCGAATTAAATCATTCTGCTGTAGCACCCTTTCGGTGCCTAACTGTCATGCCACCAGAAGGAAGCACGAAGGCTGGGATACCGTCAGGTTGCCTAAGTCTATACAGGGGAAGTCGAGAGGCACAGATCGTTTGGAACCACGGAACTTGCGATCAGTGAATTCGCCTTCTTCCCACTGAGTCATCTCGCCAGCTTGCGCCGATGTTGCAGTGAAAGAATGCTGTCCTGCCTAGGTAAATGCACTGCCGTCATCTGACATCTGTGCTTCTGGCGAAGCGGAGCGTCTGAAGTTTCGAGCGAGCTGCACGTTTGTAGAGCGTGTTGTGATGTGATCCATCATGATTGTCTCCGGCCATTTACTGTAGGCATCATCCATGATAAGATACTGATAATTTTTAATTGGTCCAGCAAAACCAGCATGTAGATATCACCAAGGGTTGGTTGGTGCAGGCCAGGAGGATAAATCGGTCTTCCGCGGCAATTTTTCAGAACACTGACATTTGGAACGGGACTGCACAAGTTCTAGCTGTTTGTCCATACCCGGCCAGTGTACATAACTGCGCACCAAGGCTTTCATTTGGCTGATGCCTAGGTTTTAAAAATGAAACTTCTTTAGTACCCACGCTTGCAGTTTGGTTGGTATTACGACCCGTTCACCAAAGAGAATGCAACCATCGACTTCAGATGGAGAAAATCGTCGAAGGAATAAGTAGAGTCCGGTGTTCAACGATGACGATGGCCAGCGTGTTTGGTGATATTGTAATATTTATTTTTGTCCTCTGGTCGTAGATGGCACCTTTCGGATCCACAAAACAGTGCGGTTCGGACCACCGCAGTGTTTACGCCGCCCTCGACAGACCAACTGACGCCTCACCGTCGCAACAGACATCAGACGTCGGTAAAATCCAGCCTGGTCTTCATGATTCGGAAAGCAATCTCGCCTCCAGTCAGTCCCTCGGAACTTATACATCTGCCTTTGGTAAACAGAGTCTTCTACCACGTCGATTGGCTCGACTGCGACCATGAGGTTTGGGTTGCAGTCTTGTAGCAGCACTTTACACTTTGCAGGGGTGAAGCGCATGTGTCAGAATTACCTAGGTTATTTACCATGTCCTGCATTTCTGAATGATGTGAACCAAGGAGAACAATATAGTCAGCATACTCAATTTCTGTGAGCGTTTGTACCTCAGAGGTTTTGGAGGTAGGCAGAGGAATTTTAAGCATAAATTCAATCCTACAGTTGAAGAGGAAATTTGGGAGGTATGAGCGTTGCTATGATAGCCCTCGAAACATCGAAGAATGTGAAGTATCATTTTCACCCGCTGGATCAAATTCGTCAAATTCTCGGTCGAATCTATACTGAAAGCGACGAGGACTTCCCGAAAATCGATGGACGAATGGCATTCGCAGAAGTACAACGAAGCCGATGTAGGATCGCAGGTATTTTTTGGTCCGGTTGGGGATCTCTGTGAATGCAGATCTCAAGCACATTGAAGGGGATAACAACGAAACAGGGCGTTCAACGCAGGTGTTTCCGAAGTTTAAAGCTCGGGAAGGCGAGGAACTGGGATGAGACCCGTAAAGCCTGGTGGGTTTGAGAAGACACCCAATAGAATAAAGTGCAGTACTACATGGAAAATACTTGAAGTTTACCACAATTAGGGTGGTGATGTTATAGTACAAGAGATCTAGAGCAAACCGGTATGAACACACAGAGAGGTGAAAAATTTGTTTGTGGTTGCGATTACAGGCTAGAGTGGGCGAGAGGCTGCGGTCGAGATTCTGAAGAAAGTAGTTACGGGAGTGCCATCAGACTGGGTATGGCAGTGCCATGCCATCATTGTAGTGACATACTTCGGTTCCTGGACAGCCCGGTAACGGTCGTCAAGGTTGCCGCAATCGGACAGATGATACGCCTTTCCGTGGCAGCTTGAGCTTAGTTAGACGAGGAGATGGACAGGTGTAGAGTCAAGCCAATGTACAGTTATCGGTAACTTCGACTCAGTTAAAGGACCACGTGAGTATAGACCGCTGACAAGCCAGATTGAATAAACAGCGGTTGCACGGGGCGTTTGCGCAACTACAGTCGAAGGTTGAAGCTTGGAAAGAGGGGGAATGAGGAAGGAATAGGATGAGAGCAGTAGCATCTAGTGAGTGCAAGGAGGCATCAGGTAAAAAAGTGTCCGATGGAAAAAAATCTAAAAGCGGATGACGGCAAGCTAAATGAACCCAGGAAAGGGTAGATTTTGTTGGCTGAGCTAGAAACCATGCACTAGCTGGACCAGAGTAGGTGCCTAGTTTAGGAAAGGTAAGGACTTAGCCGCCGAGGCGGAGAGGCTAGCCATTGGATTGGTTGGAACAGGCGATTACATGGCAGTAGGTTTTATCTCAGCAAAAACTAAAAAAATCCGTTGTGCAAAGGGGACGTTAATGTAAACAGGGACAGCAGACAAATAATAAGCGGCTTGGCAACAGCTTCCGGGATAATGGGAAAGAACCGTAATTTAACCGGAATCTACCAAGTCAACTCAACAGGAAGGTAAGAGTATGGGTCGCTTGTCACCGAGTCACTGCTGTCAGCTCCAGGAAGCGAATGATGCATGGCAAAGACAGCCATTAGGCGCTAGCTGCAACTACTGGTAATCAGGAAACAATGAGAAATTTACGTTTCATGTGTATATGACTGCTTCAAAAAAACGTGTGTTATGTCTGGATGATGAAGTGGACTTGGGGTGGTGCAGCTCAACTAAGACGATGGTGGCAACTCCTTGCACGTCGATGTCAACCGTGAGCCTCGCACAGTACCTTCAGTCTACCCCATGCATGTATTTTTTAACAAGACGAGAGGACTGCCGTCATTCGCTTGTATTTCTCGGTGTTGCCAGACAAGTGACAACCGAGACAAGTCCAATCGAGTTACAGACAAACAACAACGGTGCTCTTTTATGATTTTCCCGAATTAAAGGCCAGGCTCAGAACCACCGGCGATGGGCGATGCACCCGTACTACTGGAGGGGTGGCGAGTATACGAACGCACCATGGTGCAACGTAACACGGCGACCCTCCCTGCAAGGCGTACCCGTCCACCACACGAGGTTTTCATCCCTCGTGCATGCTATCAGATCTGCAAGGTGACAAGCCACCAAGCAGTCATAATTGCGGTTTGTGTATTAATAAATAACTCCAGTCACCAGATATTTTATCCGGTCGGGGGAAGCCAGGCCAACAAAACAGCTCAGTCATTTTGAACAAGCTAACGGCAAACAGCCACTGGAAGAGAAAAGTCGCGGAGGCAAATGAAACGGCAGCTACCTTTTTGGCCATGGGAGTAAAAAGGAGATGTTAAGAGCCTGTGTACTGCAGCTAAACGACGACGAAGCATTGGTGTGAACCGCCATGTCAAGTAGAGGCGCACTACAGTGTTGTGTATGTGTGAATGAGTGGGCTGTGGAACCAAACAAGTATTTCATTCAGACCCACTATTTGATGTGCGTGCACTGAACATGATCAGAGGGCGCGGAATGGTTCTGAACAGTGAGGAAATAAGACTTCGATTTGGCTAAAGTTAGTTAGATCTAGTCAAACCAAAACACCAGACATTAGATGGAGCTGACAGAGTTATTCAGGGATGGGACCGGGCTTGAAAGAACTAGGAA
>SJOL01009220.1:161957-263809 GCA_004794785.1 Opisthorchis felineus | reverse complement strand
ATGTTTCTTAGGGCACCCTGTCATCCACCAACGATCAGTGTCGCACTGTAACCTGCCGGAGCCACAGCCGTCACCCATTGATAACCAACGGACGCAGATCAGCCGAGTGGCAGGCATATTCCACCTGCCGAAAACCCTAAAACCTAAAAACACCCTTGAGCGGAAGGGTGCCTTAAGGGGCAAATCCTGCTTCCCAGATGTTCTACATCAGGTTCAGTCACACCAGAATGGCTAATGGGTGGTGGCTGGACCACCTGCATGGTGTTCTCAAAGCCACTCAAGTCGTGTATTCTGGTGCCTTCAAAACTTCCAACGAAAAGGTAAAAAGCACAGCGATCAACCAGCCAACGGAATCATAGGTATTGGAGCTTTATGCGTTTCAAATAAGCTTCGTATTATTTGGGGCCCAATATTCGGTAGATATCACCCACAAAATGTGATAGAATATGAGCCACTACTTGAGGATGACGTTCAGTAAACACGGCCCTAACAAAATATCTCCTCCAAACTGCCCGCTTTATAGGTTAAGTGATAGAATCAGTTCGGTTTTTGCCACGCCAACTCTCTAGTCATGTCTGAACAAACCAGCAAACTTCTTGTTACTTTATGAAGGCCAATAGCTCCGTGGACACTACGAACCACGAAAGCCATGAACCTTCCTGCCGGAAACCATCGAAACGCCTGAAAAAATTCAACTTTTCCAGCTGAACTACTGACCTTTAACAGATGATGTGTGGGTGCCCGCCAGTGCTGCACGTGAGCTGGGTTCGTTTAGCCGTCCAATATGAGCAGCATATAGTGTATCTCGCAATTTGAGTAGGTATCATGGACCACGAGCCGCATTTTACTCATGCACGTAAGCTAGGTTCGTTTGGCTGTATAGCATGACAAAAGCCACTCTCGTTATGCAACCTAGACTAACGCAGAGAGGCTTCTCTTGAATTACTTTGAGGTTTATCGGTGATCATTATACCTAGCTGTACTGTCAGACTATATGAGACCTCTTCGTTGTCGACTGTGGAACGCCTGTTATTTGACGCTATTTGTGATGGAGGACTTTGCTGCCAGTGAACGTAACATAATTGCCTCCACGGATATATCAAACAGTTTTCAAGAGGAAAGTGGACCTCCCTGTATAGATCATTTATAATAAACGGCCACACTTGTGTCTCTTATCAATCTGACGGAATACCGTGAGTACAGTTTATTCCTAAGACATTAAGATCTTCCAAATCCGTGCGCATTATCTGAGGTCAGTGGGTGTTTCTATCGTGATGATCACTCTGAATAAAGCTTTTCAGGCTACGAGGGTGTAGGCTTCCGTATCCGTCTATCTGAGCAGAGGATACCAGGCGCAACTTTTTGTGCAGGTATTATCCTTCCGCATATTTTGCATCAAATATATTGCAGGCTATCGGAACTTCCACAAATTATAATACCCACCTGCAACCACTGGCTACATTCGACCGTTCTAACCAAATCACATTTCCCGGCAAGTTGACGTATATTTTACTAGACACTGCTTCCTAATTCGAGCTGTGTTGAATTTGGAAAATCTTTCACACAACAAGTCACAGTAAAAAGCATCAGGCATAGAGATTTATACGTATGCAATAGTAACACTGAATGCATCACAGTTTCCGAAAAATCATTTTTATGCGCTGGATATTGACCGACGACTAAACGGGTTCACAGACTACACTGTTGCCTCTGACATCTGAACGGCCACCACCACGGCATTCTTTCGAAGGTCATGGACAACAAATACCCAATCAGAGCTTTGGTAGACCTGCAACATCCCTGTCCAGTTATTGAGTCCCTCGCTGGTTCCAGTGCACATCGCGGGAGATCTTCCCCGTTCTATGTCGTCCTCAGCAAAGAAACGTCGTTTGCGGCAGCGCCAAGATAGTGATAGTTCTAGTGAAGGCGAAGCGTAAGTCATCTGTCTAAATCGTTCACTCTGTCATGTCATAGGCCACAAGACACGGTTGTTGAAGAGTCCGATGGCTTAGAAGAGTACGAAAAAGAAGAGCTAAGCCGCGAGAAGGATATTAAAGAACGGGATGAATTCGTGAAACGTTTGCTCAATAAAGATCATGAGAATACTAGAAAGCTGACTTCTGGTAGTGGTTCAAAATACGAAGAGGCGCTGCGAAAGGTTGAGGCCGGTGAAATGGTACGTTACTCGGTTTCTTTTTGTAAGTATTTCGTAGACCAGAAAGCAACTCGTCGAGGAATTTAAAAAAGAGTCCAGGAGAGCTTATCTCCGGAAGCGGCAGGCCGACAAACTTGCCGACCTGAAGGGTGAGGTTGAGGATGAAGAGTTATTTTTTAACCAGGAGGAGTACGTCTGATTGTCATCTAATCCTTGTATCCAGATTGACTGCTCGGGAGCTAGCTGAATTGCAATATAAGCGAACTCTCTTGGCTGTTGCTCAGGCCCACCAGCAAGCTGGCGAATTGGAGAGCGCCAATCGCTATTTTATACCCAGTGAAGAAAAGGTGAGCAGTTCTTACTTTTTAACGTTTTTTAGCGTCCGGACGAAAGTTTTCAGGAAGAATCCCAAGAAAAAGGTGTCAACGAAGAAGGAAAGCGATGGGAACAAGAACATCTTTCTTCTGCCTTGTATTCCTTCGGCGCTCGGGATAAATCCGAGAAGGAGGTAGGTCTTACACAAAATTTCCTAGTAGTATGTGGCCAGGCTTTCTTCGCTTTTGTTCCGTGTGCTACGGTGTTTTAAAAGTTATCATTGCGTAAACATCGCTAAGGTACACCGCTCCATCACTTTGAGCAACGACCAATACTGCGGCTTCTGGGAATGAACCACCCCCGGTAATTTTATGCGAGCGACATCCTCATAACGGGATTCTTGAATCCAACGAGCTAGATGTCATTGAATGCCATTCGGTGGTTTGCACTGGTGTCAGGTATGTGAAAAATCCACGAATTCGTTTAGACAGTGAGATGAGTGGTCATCTCCGCTACGCAGTTATCCATACCTGTCAGCAAATTCAGGGAATTTAATCACCATTGGGTCTCAAACTGATTGGCTTATTATTAGGGCTAAGCCTAGAGGTCTTCTGATAGATCGTAATCACCTTTATGTTCTCCTCCGTTGTGCTAATGCGGCATTTGTCCGAGAAACCTCTTAGTGAGTAAAATGTAGCGTTTCATTTTACGGAATCAGCAAGTGCTCACAATGTCTTACGGTTATATCAGGGAAGGGGTTTAGTTGTGCGCATGTTAAGAGTTCCAAAGTGTTATTTGTTCGTACAATGTGCTTGTTTTAGAGGTGGCTGGTTCCCAGGCTGTGATGTTCTCTAGGGCAGAATTCCAGAACATACAGAAAGTGAACAGGGATGGGGGGCTGTTCTATGCTTTAACATTCAGGTGTTGCCATGGAACGTTTGGAAAGAGTTGTGTGGTTCAATGGCCTGCATGATCTGGCGACCTGGAATGAAGTCCTTGAGTAGTCTGCGGTATTTTGTGAACTACGGTGTCATGACCCCGCCTTTTTCTGTGTGTGAAAGCCGCCAAAGAAACCCCGGGGTGTTTAGTGCGTTCTTAAGCCATGGGCTCCTTTCTTGAATTTACTGCTTACTTGGTCTGAATCGTGCATCCTGAATGTGAATGAATGCGCTTTCGAGGGGCATTCCAAAGGTTTGTCAAGTTAGCCTGATTCCAAACCTTCAGACGGTTCCGTGCACGAGAGACTTGTACTGGCACTGCATGATCCCGTTGTTGCAAGGCTTCTTAGAGTGCATCATCCGGCTCGTACGTGTCTCAGTGAGTATATGTTAAGAAGTACATAAATTTAGCTTACGCTAAACTGCAAACCATTTGAAACCATCCACTACACATCAATATTCAACACCGCTGCCCCGCTACCATTAAATGATACTAAGGGGGTGGGGAAGGTGTCTTGTGCTAGCCTGCAATAATCATTCTAAAGCACCTGCGCTTCCAGACTCGTTCAAACAACCTTCGTAAAAACTCAACAAGAATGCCATTGACGTAGATTACCAATCATATCTCGCCATATCATCACGCGAAACCCCACCCTGGGGGAAGGGGTGAGTTGCACCGACAGTACTCAGGCTTCTCGCGATCGATTTCATACTTGTCTTGTTTCTAGGGTTGACCACATCTTGCATCACACTGATTTGGGCGTGGAAAACAGCACCTTGTAGACGATTCGGCCTGCTTATTACATGACGAAACCGTATCTCTGGGTGCCGGACGCATTATTCGATTGAAGTCCCTGATGCACAACCGTTACAGGTTCGTTGGTACGAACCTCTACGAGCAATGGTTCTGATACAACGTTTGTCGAGGATCTGAAGGCGTCTCAGTTCGGCTGCTCGCAGGGATCACTTCTCACAACTGTACTACAAAACAGCCCGTACTGTAGCCTGATACATGCGCCCCTTGAGTTTTAGGACTATGCCACTTTGCCGCCGTAGATGTGTCGA
Source organism: Opisthorchis felineus (assembly GCA_004794785.1). Lineage (NCBI taxonomy): Eukaryota > Metazoa > Platyhelminthes > Trematoda > Opisthorchiida > Opisthorchiidae > Opisthorchis > Opisthorchis felineus. Next base: position 259,336 of record SJOL01009220.1, on the reverse strand, counting down.
ATTAACAAACGTGACCCGAGCCTTAGAGATTCATGCGTTTAGCTCATCTAGCGCGCCACAGTCGCAGCTTATACAATTTTCAGGTTACTCGGTAACCTCGAGTGCCCGCTCCTTGGATTGTGAGTGGCGCTCCCAGTGGCCGCATGCCCAGGTGCATGAACTTATGCTTTGTGGATGCAACGTGAACGATTTTGTTCACTTCCTCTTCTTCACAGACGAGAACTACGTTGTCTGTATATCTGACTTGTCGGCAACTATTCGAGCACCAGCGTTTTGAAAACCTGCTGTCTGTCTCATCGTTTCGCCCACAAAATTGAATAGGAATGAAGAGAGTTGCCGTCGTTGTCGGGTACCACCTTTTGTGTGAAAGCTTTTTGTGAACACGCACATGCTCGTAAATCTGAGAATGTAAGAAAACTATTCACAAACGACCGGAGCATCCCTAGGTAGGTAAGCGTCATTATCATTGACCGCAATATAATATGTAATACACTAATAATGGTTCAACTGTAGCCCCCTTTCGGCACCTAGCCTTCATACCACCCAAAAGAAACACGAGGGCTGAGATACTGTCAGGCTGTCCGAGCCTAGACAGGAGCAGTCGAAATGCAGAGGCAACTAAGGTCCTCGGGAGATTTACGTTCGTTAACCTTCGAGGTCGTAGGAGGTTCACCATGGAGCGGTTGGAAGGGGTAATTTCTGATAAATTCGTTTGAGTTTTCCGCCGCTCACAAAGCCCCGAGAATCAAAGAGAGAAGTAACTCGGAACGGGTACAATATCAGAGTCGAAGCATGTTCCAAAGCAGCGATAGTCGTAACCGGGACGTGTTAACAACCGCCATGCTTGACGCGGGAAATTTTGCGTGCTCTTGGAATCGGAACGGCCCCCGTGCATTTCCGGCTACACTGGTCTCCGCTTCTTAGGTTTTATGATTCCGTCATGCCCCCTTATTGATAGACTAGTTTGAGTCGACTTCTAAGATGTTTTCTATCTGAATTAATCTACGGCCCCAAAGGGATACAACGACCTGTGTTTGACACAGGAACATACTATTATTATGACAGTTGAAGGGACAGACGTGAACGCTTGTGTGAACGCTGGCTGGTCACTCCTGTGGATGTCTGACTGACATGTCTACTTTTGGGGTGTTAGGCTGAGTGATCATTAAATGAGGCTGAGGGGGGTCATGAGAGAATATTGAGGAGGCTCTGGAAGCTGCATGTTTTCGCTTATGCACCCTGCTCTATGCAACAAGTAAGGTAACAAGGTGGGTGTGACGTGGAAGTACTTTTACCTATGTGATTCATGGTTATACGTGGGCTGTTATACTGCCAAGGCGCCAAACTACCAGGGTCTTCAACCAAACACGGACTCAAAAACCCGAATGTAATGTGGCGGTAGTTGGTGTAGTGCTGCCGCATTAGTCTGGCTTTTGTTCTGACCCTCAACCGGTAGGGCTAGGAGGCTGGGTTTGTCAGAACGCCACCCGTAATTAACCTGATAGGAGAGGTTCTGTGAATATTGTATCGACATCCTTCATTATAGCTCAAAGGGTTGCTAGACTACGCAATCCGACACTCCACCATAAGGTCCGGTCTCTTCGGGACGGCTGTTACATATCAGCCCGAACGAAGTCTGTGTGTAAGTATGAAGACGTAATGTAACCGGGATGTTCAAGAAACTGATGCAGCAGGGGATGCGCCGTCTCACTTAATCCGCAACACAGGACCTTAGAGACCACCTGTTTGCGTGTTAGTCAAAGGCAATCGTAAATCTAGCATATGATGAAGATTAGCGTCTAGGTCGCCATGCGGGATATTTTCGATAACAGTTACGTTGGAGGTCAGCTCCTGTGTCTATGTTTTTCACCAGACCATCTCAGGTCAGGTGGAGGTCTGTTAGCCCATATCCCATCTTTCTGCTTTGAAACTCCGTTCATCTGGCCAGTCGAGCCAGTTGAACTTCGCTCAACGTTGGTTGGAGACAGCAGTCGACCCTTATCTTCTGCCCTTATCAGGTTGAAGTCGTTTATGAGCGTGAACGCCTTCCACACAACTGAGGCCGTTATGTTGTACATTTATTCAATATCTGTTATATCCTCTTTGATAATGTATCAGTCAGACTCATCAGTTCACCGGAATGGAGAAGACAAACAACTTCGAGGAAGTTATACTGCAAACAAATGGATCGTTCCGTGATATGAAATTCAACTGAACCAGAATATAAAGAGCTAACAGTTCAATAGAATGTCATTGAGAGGCTGAAATGTAGAAACAAGGTTTCAGTATACAAGACAAATCGTTAGCAAAGCGGATTTGTTCGTTTGGAGGCAGTCCTCCTAATAGTACCCGACGGGGAATCTGCAAACCAGTAGTGGATACACTGAAGAGATATCAAACGTATTGCTCTTCTGAAGATCAACGTCAGGTTGTTGACAGAGGTCGGGTAGGTCGTTGGTTGTCCCTGTAGCGATGCGCTTTATGTGGGATCGTGTTGGAGCTACATCAATCCTCGTTCAGGCAAAGGAAATTCGCCCAGTGGGAATATCAGATAGTCTTCTATAGATCGCAAGTAGGATTTATCTAAATATACATAGTTAACATGGCGAGATGGCTCAGTGCGCGAATTTACTGACCGGAAGGTCCGTGGTTCGAACTGGACCTCTGTCTCTCGATTTCCCCTGTCTAGGCTTGTTCAACATGACAGTATCCCAGCCCTCGTGCTTCCTTCTGGTGACAGGGCAATTAGGCACCGAAAGAGTGCTACAGCTGAACGAACATGGTCCGTAACATTTCTTTCAGTGATGTGAACCAGTTAACTGCGCGCTCAATGTTCCATCTCCTATCTTTCATCTCGGGCTGTGCGTTGTCTTGCGAGCATCTGTCGTTTTGGATTCACCAGTTCCCAAGAGCATAGAACTGACACTGTCCATAATCTATGGGCAAAACGTCTCACGATATTCTCTTTCGAAACTACACAGTTTCTGTTCTTGTGTTGACTTATAATGGTTGAATCCCCGGTATCGTCCTGCCCGGTCAGAATAAAATGCATGCAAGCGTCGATCGCTATGGCGCCTCACAATTTGGACTCAGCGTCTCTGGTTACGGCCCTGGGTTTGTAATGCGGCTTTTGTTTCCAAGTGAGATCTTTCTACGAAGCTTTCCGTAAAGTGTTCGTGCACTTGTCTGTCACTGGGATCCCTTCAATAAGGAAAGGAGGGGTTATTTCCTCTGGCGGCCCCCATACTCCGTGAGTGGTAAATATCACAAATATCTGCCGTTAAAATGTGTATTACCCAGTTACGTCAGACATTTTGGTAGTTTTTTCAGCACGTATTTAAATATCTAGTTTGTCTCATTAGAAAAACAATGGTTGTCCTGGCAAACTGCTCCCGATGAAATTCTCATCATGTATTACATCCTGGTTTGATCCCTAGCTAAGCTGACAGCGATTCATTGTTTGACATGAAACATGTTAGATTTCTTTGCTTAAGCTTGTGCGAAAAGACCAACGTGGTGTTACACGCGGGGTGACTGGCAGTGTAATGTAAAAGCCCAGTTCAAGATATAACATATTGGAAGGCTTCGTTCAGCTGTAGCACCCTTTCATTGCCTAACTGCCATGCCACCAGAAGGAAGCACGAGGGCTGGGATACTGCCAGGTTGCCCAAGCCTAGACAGGAGAAGTCGAGAGGCAGAGGTCGGGTTTGAACCACGGACCTTCCGGTCAGTAAATTCACGCTCTAACCACTGAGCCATCTCGCGGGTCGTATTATCTATCGTGGTTCACCAGAAGTTTCCCATCTCGGCGTTGCTTCGTTCTATCCAACCTGCTACCCGCATGTTACACAGAGTGCGGCTGTTGAACAGGCTAAGTAGATTTGGTCGACCGCGCCAGGTTCAAGTCAACCGATACTTAACGGTCTCAGTCTGCCTTCTGAGGTTTTGCAAAGCTGGTGTCAGATTTCGGTAAAGGTTTTCCTTCCATGTGGCATCTGTTATCAGGCCTATAGAAGCCGATCATAGGTAAAACTGGCACCACCTGCTGGGGGTGGTAGTGCCCTTAAATGTTCCCTCAGATATATCGATCTTTTCAGCTCAATATGAACATTATGTATTATCACCATTATAGTTTATACTTTTGAAGCCTGTAGTCTAGTGTACATTCATTCCGCCCCAGCAGAGTTGACAGAAGTATAGTTCATCTCTGCTACGAAACAGACTAATAAATTTCGGATTACCTAGCCCTCACTGGGAAGCTCATGCTTCGCCTCTACTCGTTGCTTCCTCATTGTTCCTGTTTGTGCTTGGACAGGTTTAGTCCTGTTGCCACCTTCAGGTTGTATAACATTGTTCAACAAACCGGTGCCCAAGTTGCGTTACTTAATTTCCGTTTATTCAACTACGACCGCAGCTCCCTGTGTTTGACCCTTTTCAACCACTACTTCGTCAATGACTTCTGTACTGAGTCTGTTCCCAGTAATAAATGCCTATTCCGAGGAGACTTGGCTAAACTAAATTCAAAAATATTAGTTGATTTAGACCTGATGCGTTTGTCTCAGCGCTTTTCATTGTGATAAAGTTCTTTTCCATACTGGACGGTAGTCAGTTTTCTTAGTGCACACTTCGGTACCTTTAGCTGTTCAAGAAAATGGCTGTCCAGTAAGACTCTGCTAAACCTCTTTTGTTAAATTTTGCAACCAAATGCTCTACTCAAAGACAACCTCATCTTCCATTCGAGCTGATATCCTAGATATCGAAGTATTTTTCTAGTATAAGAAGGGTTAGTAAAAACTTTTACGGCCAGTTAACGAGAGATCTAGTTGGCTCTCCCTTAGCTGTCTAGATGTGTCCATCAGCTTTGTTAGTACTGTCATATCAAATAGCATTTTTTGATACCTAGAATAGTAGGATATGCGCTAGCTTTTGTGGCACATCCGGTTGAAGAACGAAACTCACTGGGGTCTCGTTTGATCTCCCGCAGTCTGTAAATGTGCGTTTGACATACGTCCAATTTATTGTTCAAATATGAGATATGATTGATAAAAAGTTTTTGTACCACGTCCACTTGATGAGTCCCTTGTAGGACACAACCGGTAGAAGACTGTCAATTTATATCAACCTACTAGGAAGCATCAAATTAGGGAGAAACCAGCTATCTAGTTCTTCGGCCTTTCGAAGCCCTTCTCGTGAATTTGACTCATCTGAATTTCTCTTTTTTAGGCAAAGTTTGATCTTGTACTGGACGACGAAATAGACTTTTTGAAGACATTGACTCGCCCAGGAGCCAATACGGAAGAGGAACCCGTTTCTGAAGAAAAGAAAACAAAATCGGCCAGTCGCCGCGAAACTCTCGCTGAAGCAAGACGCTTGCTCCCCATCTACAAATTTCGAGAGGCGTTGCTACAAGCAATCGCTGATCATCAGGTGCTCATTATCGAGGGTGAAACAGGTTCCGGAAAAACTACTCAGATTCCACAGTATCTCTACGAAGCGGTAAGTATTCCCTTGTTATGCATGTATGCTGTTACTCTGGAGAGTCCGGAGTTTTGCCACTTCATTTGCCCTCCCTATTAAAACGTGGACGTTCCTCAACTTTACGGTAGTTTAAATTCCCTCGATAGCAGGCTTTCCTATGTTTATCTCCGACTTTATTCTCCCAATTTTTGGTCTAGTTGTATTATTTGGCGTTTATTTCATTGTCAGATTATTTTTCTGAGCCACAGAAATTTGAAAACGACTTTTTCGGGACCGTACAAATGATCCGATTGTGGGAGCTTACAAGCATAGTGTGTGGCTTTTTTTATTGTCAGCCTACAGACAGCATTTTCCGTTTTCATTTAGACTAAGGAGCATAGTGACAGATGGTAAGGAGTAGGTCTGGATTCAATAATCTAGAAGGAAATACAGGTCATGTAGTCCTTCAACCAATCTGGATTGCCAGCACGCTCTTCATGCACACTCACTGGCGTCGGACCCCGGTTCCAGAGTAATGTGACCTCTGTTCGTGGATTAATTCATAGAGCACATTGGTGGATATCTCATGAACCATCTGCGGGAGGTTGGGCTTCATGTCCCAGTCATAAACATGTCCTCCATTGTTGCATATTCAACTGTATTTAAAGGTGTAACTTCAACTGTTTGCGAACTGTGATGGCGTTAAAATGAGGCCCAAATGAATACTGTTTATGGTATTTCTTGACCGAATGTGCTAGTCATTACTTTCAGTCCATCGAAATAATTTTCATTGTAACGGTATGCTGCTCACAAGGCTGTCGAATTCCCACCAACCTTATAATCGCTATATTTGGTCACATCATTTGAAGGCGTTTGGACCAAAAGCCCGTTCGTTTTGCTTGACAGATTTGGTTCTATTTCGCTCTAAAGCCTAATTATTTCGCATTCAAATCTGCATTGCTTCATCGACTTCCATTAATATTAGGAGTGCACCGGTACATTGTCCACAGGCAACCACTTAATAGTCTCATGGCTTCTCTGGAAAGCTTAAGTTCACTTGTTCACTGAATTTTTTAGTCAGTCAACTTCCCTAGTTTGAGCTTATCTCGAATCCAAAGCCTTTGTGGGTTATCCGATTTTTCTTAGAATCGGTTCACTATCCGAGGTGCAATAGGAATGATATAACGGAATTGTGCGCAACAATTGTCAGACCAGAGAAACTGGTTGTTCTCCAATAGGTTCATGGGTTTGTTGTTTCAGATTGCTTGTAAACTGGTGCCACGCCTCGAAGTAGCCTAAAGGTCACAACTATCTCCGTGTTTTTTCGTCAGAATTCCATCTTGCATCTGAAGCATCTGTCAATACAGAAGTCCTACGTGCTTAAAGCTTCCGCTTTAAGGGATTCCTTTCACGTTAGGTCAACTTAAGGTTCCGCTCGAGTGTGTCTTTGGACCCTGTTTCTGTGAGGTCAGCATAAAAATCTGAATGTTTACCTATTTGCTGGCTATAATGGGCAGTATACGAGCAAAAAGTGCCGGAATAGTAGACAGCTGGATTCGATCTAGTAACCACTTGCATGAAGCTCATACTCTCGTGAACTTAGCCGAATTGAAGGTCAGTATTTTGTCCCTGATAGTACCGAGACGAGAGGCCGGTTGCTGAGTGTGCAATTCAGCCCCATCGGAATGCTGTGGTTCCTCCGAATAGAGGCGCCCTCTCCTCGAGGGACCACCTCTTTTCCATTTCCGCGAGTTTTTCCATTGAGTTGATGGTCAAAGTAATAATCGTTTAAAAAAGCCGGAAATTTTCGGCAGTTTTTCGCCCAGTACTCCTCAACAGGGATAGCCTCTTTCACAAGTCAGAAAACACGAGTGGTATTTAGCCCAAGTGATTTTTTAGCTATGGATAACCAGGATATTCGGCCACTAAGTGTAGCTATTTGCGTATAGTACTTACTAATGCGGTGGCCAGCTGGATTCACCGTACGACTTATATGTCCCATGACCTATGTGTTTTTTCGAGTGAGATGTAATTTAGAGCATGTGCTCAACGGTGGTTAGTCTAGCTGGTCTGGTCAATGCTTCGAACTATTGGCAGGCCGAGTTGCCCGACCACAGGCCAGTTGGACTGCTCTTAGTAGCCGTGATGATCTTCAGGTAATCACAAAATGCTCCCACCAAGCTAAAAAGCAGATCATTCCGCTCACTCGAAAAGACAACGTAGGACAGGGTTCAACTTACCTTAAACTGTTGAAGGTAGATAATTGGAGGTCTACAGTATCGTTGGTAAATAGTGAAACCACTGAACCGTTCAGTTAAAAGTACCTACGTACCTATGCTTTTCATATCACGGTTGCACACCAACAGTCAGTTAGATAAGGAGACGTTGACGCTAGTGCCGAGTGGTCACTCAACTACTGTGTAGTGATTGATGACCTGAAGCTTATATATTTTCGTCATCTGTAGGGAACGCTTGATGAGGTATGCCATAAATGGTCTCTTCTGAGAGGCGGTTGTCTGAGCGTAAACCAACAAAAACGGGACAAGTATTATTTTATAAAAAAGGTTGATTTTGCTACTTACTGTATTCATTGTACCCTAACTATATAGCTTTTCCTGACATCGAATTACACCCGTCGGTAATGTCTCAGCAGTTATCGAGTTACTCGCTTTGCCTGATTGGTCTCCTTCGTCCCCGATCTGTAGTGGAAATTATTTGTTGTACTCGATGAAATTATCCAGTTTAACGAAAAGTAACTTTTGTGGATCCCTTTATAGTGGAAATGTGCGTGAATCGCAAAAATCTCAGTCACACGAGAGCTTTCTTCCTTAGTAAGACTCATCTGGTGAGCACTAATGAGGTCAGTCATGAGCAAGGTTTCGTGTCTTCGAGTTATCCCGGATACAACTACACGGTCACTATAGAAGTCCGGTTAAATTCAAAGCTCGTGCATTAGTGCTTATCAAATCTTCTTTGAGAATCGGCGACCAGATAGATGAGCAGCCTGACTCTTTATTGGCTATCCTGTTTTCCTGGCTGATTCGACAATTGGTCGAAACAAGATCTACCTATTGCGATACGTCTTTTCACTAAAATTTCAGTTACCCCCACTGATCAGTTACCGGTGTGTGGGTTAGGACGTACTAATCGGATAGGGCGCCGCAGGCGAAAACACAACAAAGTCATCGAAACCATATTGTCTCATACGTTTATATTGTTTATATTCTAGGGCATGAAACTAGCATGCTTTGAATATTGGCATACCTCACCTTGTCTGTGACAATGTAAAAAATGTTTCTATGGTCCATTAATCAAGGAAACTTGTGAGCGATTTTAGTGGTAAGAGAGCTTCAGCTGTCTTGCAATTCTGTCATCAATTATTTGCAGTGTTCGGCGGCAACAAAAAGGCGGTTGTTTGCCAAAATTGTTATTTCGAAGCTCTCCACGCGCTCGGGGTTAGACAGAGTTGCCCGTTTTCGGCGGCATTATTTGATCGCGCAATAGATTGGATGGTGGATTGGACGCTGTCTGACTACCCTTGCGCACCTTCAAGTTATGGACAGTGAATACGCTTACAACATCGCCATGGCAGAGCAAGATCCTAGCAGCTTCCAACCAGCTCTCAATCTCATCAATGGAACCCACACAAACTGCGGACTAGGTCGATCTACGAATCAGCACCAACAAAGCCAAGTTCCTTGCAACACTTACAAATCCAAGCACCCAACTGTCAGTCACGGGTGGACCTATTCAACTCCTAATCGTCTTCAGAAATCTGAGCTTAACCGTGCTTCCGAATGGCTAGATAAGGGCTAAAGCAACTACGCGTCAGTAGTCTCAGAACAGCGTTACTGCAACGTCGAAAACCTGCTTTGAGTGCCTCCTTGAGGGCGATATAATTATACGTACAAAACATCGTATACTCCGGACTGTGTCCACTGAGCTAAGGATGCACGAAGTATTCGAGCAGACTCCAGTGTTTCAGTCTCGTCTTGGGACCTCAGGTAATCAAACACCGTCACCGCGCCCTGAATGACGATGTTACTTGATTTTTCAGCTAAAAAGAGAAATCAATACTTCGACAGATACACTCATTTGCAAATCAATTTGGTTTTCACGGGAGACTCAAGTGAGTCTCTCGCTTATGATGTTCTCCAACTTCAAGTAGAACATAAGGTTTACGGAAACTCGGGGACTGCGCCTACCTGATGAGCCCCAAGAAGGGCGAAACCGGTCTTGGGCTGTCGAAGAGTTTTCAGCAACCTTGTGAGTAGTTTCCCGTAAGAAATCAATACTGCTCAGATGGATGTGGGATGCTCGAGCCTTCGGTTATTCGACGGTATCCGTCATTAGAAACAGAACTGGATTTCCACGTGTGCAGACTTAGGTTCGAACCACTGTATATCATATATATATATATATATATATATATATATATATATATATCAGCCGACTCACTCTTCCACCGGGGACAGTCGTTATGGAATACAAATTATCTGACACCTTAGGCTGCCTTTTATTTCTGACCGTACGATTGAAGCGTGCCTATGTGCATTATCTCTTATGTGTTCTTTGATAAAATTGTAAAGATTATCGCAAAAGATGCGGTAATATTTGCGCCTTGTTCAATTTAGCGGTTGATTATGATGAGATGGTGAAGTCTGATTCAAAGGACAGGAGTACTCTCGGTCCAGGTACGCGATCAAATTCACTCGCAATTTAAGGTCCATATTTTTCTGATCGTCCTAGTGTCCGGTCGCCTTGCCTTGTAAGGGAAACAAGTCTCATAATGCCACCAAGTGCTGCGCTACTACCGATCAACCGACATGGTTATAGTAGGGGTCGTTAAGCCAGTGAAAAAGTGGTCAAAGTGGTCAACATCACTGCACGTGATAAGCTAATCTGCTGCGTCTCTTGGCATGGGTTAGCACACGTGGTCGCATGTGTCGTAACCTCAGGACTGTCCGCCCATTCTTTTTCGAACACTTTTAAACCGGTGATCTAGCCTGTGGACGCTTATTTATGTTCTGGTTTGAGCTTATCATTCGAAGTAGACGGTTACTAGAATACCCGAAGACACTGAAACTCTGTCCTGTGTCCTACCATCACACTGAATGTGTAGTCGCTTTACCGGTAGTGCACGAATATCTAGTGTCCTTACTTTCCATTGACACCCTGAGTTATGTTTTTTTTTCTTTTCCGTCTGATCTAGGGTTATTGTGTCGGTGGTAAACGAATCGGGTGCACGCAGCCTCGTCGTGTCGCTGCCATGTCTGTCGCAGCTCGTGTTTCGCAGGAAATGAATGTGAAGTTGGGAAGCGAAGTGGGCTACTCGATACGTTTTGAGGACTGTACTTCCGAGCGCACATTAATAAAATACATGACTGACGGCATGCTGCTTCGCGAATTCCTCCTTGAGCCGGATCTGGGCGGCTACTCGGTCATGCTGATCGATGAGGCCCACGAAAGGACACTTCACACAGATATACTTTTCGGGTTGGTCAAGGTAGTACATTATTCTCCCATTATTATTCCCCCCTACTTGTAGTCGTGTTATATGGAGTCCTTGTTGTGCATCCGTTATTTTTTCACTCACAGGATGTTGCTCGATTCCGTCCCGATCTCAAACTTCTCATAAGTTCCGCTACGCTCGATGCCGAGAAATTCGCCAAATTTTTCGATGACGCACCCGTATTCCGTATTCCCGGAAGGCGATATCCCGTTGATATTTACTACACGAAAGTAAGTCTCCTGTTTTATGTCTGTTTTATGAGGGGGAGTTTACCGGTTCTTATCGTAACGTGTCTGTGGTTTTTCACCACAGAACAAGAGTATTTCGTTATTCTGTGTTGCTGCGATGGGTTTTCAGACAGATCTTGTTCCTTAGTCATATGAACTGGAAGATATATGCATGGGAATGTGTTCATAACATACGTTTACAATATGCTGATGAAAAGAAAGTAGTAATTCACATGATCGGCTTGGCAGTTTGGTCTGAAGAATGATATCGTCTATCGAGTCTAATGTATTTAGGGAAATCCTCGTGTACATATGTTTTCCCGTACTGTGAAAGGGGCTCTGGGCTTACATGTGGATGCAACGGGTAGAAAAGAGTAATGATTGTCTTTATCAGCTTTGTACATACCTTAATGTGTTCGTTGGTTAAGGTGCTTTTCAGCCAGATAAGTGGTGCGTTGCCGGTTAACAAAACGGCCAAATATGGCGCTATGTAGTGGTGAGGTTCTTGTTCAATGTTTGCTAGAGACGGTAGGCATAGAATCCGGAGTAGAATAATAGACTCCGCAATAAATGCGAGACGCAGTCCTCAATTACCTGTTGTGTAAGCTACCAATCGTAGCCTGTTTTCGGTAAAGTTAACGAAACGGTACGTAGAAAAATCTCGAGAAATCGGATTGCTTATCAGCAGCCTGAGTGTGGGGTCTGCTCACTCTGATTATTGTAAGGAATCAACTTGCTGAATAGATAGCGTGATGGTAAATATAAACCTCCTTATCAGTAATGCCCAAGGATTATCATCATCGGTGGCCTATATCATTGTTGGAAGCCTCATTACCGTGTCGTCATAATTTATTTGAAGCCTTGTTTCGTAAAACGGAAGAGTGAAAGGGGCAATAAACTTACCCTACTGCGAGCACTCCAATGTGCTGACACCTTAATGTAGTCAGGCTATTTCGGTAGTCGTGCAAAACCATTGTCCGCCAGTTTTGGCTGAGATGTCTTCCACCAAGCAATGCAAGTTGGGCGGTATCAAGTGTATTTTGTGATTTTTGGCTCGAAGTAATGGGTGCTAATCCAAAGTTCATGAGGGCGGAAGTGAACGAACGCTTTGGTGCGAAATTTAATGTACAGGACCACTGTATCAAGCATCAACGATGTCATGGTTGGAGTTTTCAGACACACGACTATCTTTTTCAAAAGATTTGGGGAGACAGAACACTGAAAACGCCGGACAAAGCGACTTGCTTGATCGGATGGAAACGAACTTTGTTGCTTCACTGCACCACAATAGAAAATGCGACCGATCTTGTTTCGGTTCGCAATACGGAAAAATAACGGGGCATGGAAAACGTTTTTCTTTCATGTATACCTCTTGTAGGTTGAAAATACCCATGAAATTAGTCAAAGGACTTATGTCGAAATCCGCTTTTCCTGGTCGAACGTTTAACAAACTCATGAGCTCCAGATAGCTCACAGATTAGGGCATGAGCTACTAGGCTGGCTGTCGTTGATTCGAATTCACTTCGAGCTTTTCTATTGCTCCTGTTCAGGTTTGAGTAGCCTGGAAGTGTCTCCGTCCCTGTGTTTCCTTCAGGTTGCGTGACAGCTCCGCACCACATGTAGAGGATATGACTCGAGTTTGTCCCATCAACTACTACCCTGGTTTGCACTGAGGTAACTTGGGGTTTTTCCTGAAGGTCTACCCAAACGTAGTCAGTCGAATTGGATCAAGATCACTTTCCCTGTTGCTCGACTTACTAATTTATATATGTCATTGTTTTTTATCGTACTAGGCCCCAGAGGCGGACTATATTGAGGCTGCGGTGATCTCAGTGCTTCAGATTCATGTAACTCAACCACCGGGTGACATCCTGGTATTTCTAACTGGACAGGAGGAAATCGAAACAGCTAATGAGATGTTGGTCGAACGAACTCGGAAACTGGGGAGTAAGATACGGGAGCTCCTCATTCTACCAATCTACTCCACGCTTCCTTCGGATATGCAAGTAGGTGCCAATGGACTAACTTTAGTTTCGTATTTCTTTGTGATTTTGGGGAATTTGCTCGTGTACTCATTGTGCCATACACTGGTGCCACCAAAAAACCGCTGACGATGAAGTCGAAGTCCCTTGTCTGAAATGGGCGACCTGTTGTTCACAGAGAAGGAAAGATTTCTCCCTTTCATAACGCGGGGCAGCAACAAAAACACATGGGAGTTATTAGCTAATTCATCACTTTACGCTGTGTTCGTCATACCTTGCAATGTTCGCTTCGAGAATGACCGGTAGTGACATCCTACGGAGGGCAATGTGACAGACAGATACTGCGTAGAAAACGGGACACATTTACTTTGGTTCCGGTTTTTTACTTTAGAATATGTGACTCACCTGATAGATTCTACTGGTGTATGTGTGTGTATATTGCGCTGTACTGGAGAGATTGAACCTCTTTTGGACAGTTCGCTTGTTTTGCAGCATTGACGCGCTGTGTACATCCTGTTTTATCTTCCACTTTAGTAGAAATATCTGCCATTAGAATACAAAGGATAAGAAACTCTCAACAGAAGCTGCATGGATAGCGTATCTTTTTGGAGCTGGTAATTAACAGGCCACACCGATTTCCCAGAAATTACTTCTTACGAGGTATATTTGATAAGCGCTTCAAACGGTATGCTTCAGTCTCTCGAACCCTTTTGACTCCGCTACCTCTACCCACACAAGTAAGAGAACGCACGCCCTAGCCAGTACCGTCACCATGGGATGCTTGAAACTATCGCTTTCAGTTCACTACTTTCATCTGCTTTCCTCGCTATCAGCAAAGTCGTATGGGCTGTATACGGGTTTTCGGTGATAGTGAGAATGGTGATCTGATAGATTTTTTGCCTGATGTCTGCTTGGAGGCTAAGCAGATTCGAGAACAACCATCCACTATCTTTCAAATTGTGTAGTTGGTCTCTTTTTGTGGAGACCACAAAAAGAGAACGTTACCCGTGGCAAGAGAAATATGGCTGGCTCACCTCACAGCATGAGTCAACCACAGTTCAGCTGCAGTCACTTATTCCGCTATGAACCATGTACTAAGAATGTGTTGGTTCTGGCTACTACAGTTTCCTTCACCGAAAAATGAAAAAACAGAGAAGGAATCGCCAGGCATTGGACCGGTGGCCGTAGACAACTAGAACGATCTGACATCGTCGCCTCCACTGCATTGGCTTTATCTCCCCCCTCTCATTTTCTGGTGACCAAAACCGTTGCAGCTAGAACCAACGTGTCCTGGTAAATTAAACTAAACTGAGTCATAATAGCTCATTTGTGAAACCCTTTCAGTGCATAGCTTCCGTCTCGAAGGAGGCACGAGGGCTAAGATACTACCACGTCGGCCAGGCTTAAACGGGAGCAGTCGAAATGCTAGGGTTTGGTCCGAACCACGGACCTTCCGACCCGTTGAGCTCGGTAGGTAAATGTTTTTGTTTCCCGTCAGTTGCATCTTCTGATATCACCACCTATACCCGGTTTTCCTTCCTGACAAACTGCTTTTATTTTAACTGCTCTTGTTCATCTTATTGTTAGGCACGGATTTTCTCACCAACCCCTCCAGGTGCCCGTAAGGTCGTTCTTGCTACCAATATTGCTGAGACATCTCTGACTATCGATGGGATAATCTATGTTATTGATACGGGTTTCTGCAAGCAAAAGTTCTACAGTGCCCGCTCAGGCATTGAATCTCTAATCGTGGTACCGATCTCACAGGCTGCAGCGGATCAACGTGCTGGTCGGTGAGTTGTGTTCCATTATCTCTATCGCTCTGCTACAGTTTTTAAAGGCCTCTTACTGTGTGAATAGCAAATGGTTAAACTGCTATGGTTGCCCTTTTCTATTCAGTCCCGAAGCTCATAGGGCAAACGATTTGCTCAGGCATATTTCCAGTGTTATTACTGTTTTCGATATCTCCGAACAGGTGTTTTACCCCGAGTGTAGCTTTTCATTGTATGTAGTCTCTAACTGCTTACAATTTTTCGGAACTCTTCCACTTTCCCCGTTTGATGGCTTGAGGTATGTTACATGTAAAAGGTTAGCGTCTAAACGACGCCACTATTTAAACATCTTTTAAGCGACGTTAAAGTGATACACCTAGGCTAAAACAGGCGTGACTTGATGTGAAGGGTACCCAGCTAATCGGGTTATACTCACCGTTCATGTAGAAACACCATACACTCCACTAACGTTAGAGTGACTCTTCGTAACGTCTCAGGCTTGAACCACTTACCTTCTCAAATCCCGTAGTTGATAGCCTTACTCCAAACCTGACAAGCCCGAAACCACTAATGTCGGAACACTGTTTTAAATTGTCAAAATCCTGCTGCGGCTGATTCTCCCATACACATTTACATGTGAATGGCTTTCACTGGTCCTTTTTTCCACTCTTCAGTGCCGGAAGAGTAGCTGCGGGAAAATGTTTCCGTCTTTACACTGCCCATGCTTACCGCACTGAGCTGGAACCGCAACCTGTGCCGGAGATCCAGCGCACCAACTTGGGTAATGTGGTACTACTGTTGAAATCCCTCGGTATCGACGATTTGTTGCACTTCGACTATATGGACCCACCTCCGCATGACTCTCTTATCATGGCTTTAGAGCAGTTGTATGCTTTGGGAGCGTTGAATCACCGAGGCGAACTAACAAAAATGGGGCGTCAGATGGCTGAATTTCCTTGTGACCCTATGTTATCGAAAATGATTTTGGCGTCCGATAAGTAAGTTTGCGCCTTGGTTCCCAATATCAATGAACATTAGCAAATTTTTTGAAACTAATTCAGGTGTAATTTGAGAACTGGTGAAGTTCATTCGTTTAAACCTTTCTGAGTTTTCACATTTTTTCGTAACCTGATAGTATCTTATCCGCAGTGCTTTTACAAGTTACGCGACACCTTGAAAGACCTCAATTGGACCATGTAATTTGCTTCACATACTGCTCTGCAAATTGCAACGTCGGTCGAATGCGTGTGATCGGTGAAGAGGTTCCTTGTTTATGGTTGATAGTTTTTGACATGTTTTCTTACTCAGCAGACTGCCAGGTTCCGTAAATCAATCCTTTTGGTTTATCAATGTTTCCGGATCAGGCTAGGTATGCATTTTACCTAGTGTGTGCACGAAGGGGTGCACTGACCAACTGATCCACATCCAATTGGCTGATCAAGTCACTTGGTTATCAAACGAGTTGTAAATTCCACTTGTGCCACAATCTTGATTTGGCGTACGAGTGTTCTTAAATTACATTCCCTCAGCGTCTGTCCGCTTTTGCGCTTGAGATTTTATTTGTATTAATTCTTCTGCGCTCTGCTACGGTCCTCAGAGAACGGGCCCGTTTTTCCTTGACACGGTACTACTTATGAGGTCGGTGAAATTTCAGATTGGCTTGTTTGTCGTGAAGAGGGATTTGTTCTTCATACGAGGCATGACGCCAACCCATCATCGATGTATGATACTGTATGTATGCTATTGGGACGCGGAATATGCTTCTTCTTCCCACTTTTCAAACTACCCCGCATCCTAAACTATTCTATTATTCGTGGTATCTTCGCCATTTCATATGTTAACGTTTTACGCGAACTTCTTGAACACTTGTGTTACGAACTGTTGTGCACACATGTTCATCGTTGAACCATATAGAGTTGACGTTTTCTCCGTGTATGCTTTTTCCGCATCGTTTTCTGCAATACTTGATGGCCTTGTTGTGTTGTGGTGGTTAGCGTTCCTCTATGATGCACTGCACCATATTGTGAAGTTCACTTTGACACCTACGGAATCTCACGCCGGACCTCGTATCCGACGAGGTCAGTGCACGAATCTCAAAGCATCATCGTCATTGACAAAAACAGTAGAAAAGAACACTGGTTTTCCACTGCCGCACAACCGTGTTCATTTATTCTTATGATGTCTTATAGTGCGAAGAAGGAAAATGGGACACGGAGAGAGACGTAGGGCTAGTCTGCCAACACTTATCCGGACAATTTGGGTAGAAACTGACATCATGAACGCCATCGTTTGGCCGCCAAATCTTTCACTTTCTCCAGCCAAGCACAGGGAGAGTCATGTAGACCTCATCCTGAAAGGCAAACAACCGTGTCATATCCTGCCCACCTTTAAGTTTCCGCAACCTCTAATTAAGCACCGAAGACAACATTATTCTCGTCAGGCGTAACACATGGCCCACCCACCTTAGCTAGCAGTGTCGGATGCATTCCTTACTTGAAATAACTTATGCTTCACTAAAGACACTTCCTGATCACCTTGTTGTGTAATCGCAATAGTTCTGAGACGTCGGTGGTCAAGGACCTGAAGATATCTCCCATGCTCCACCCTAGAGGGCCAGATTTCACAGCCGTACAACAATACAATCCGCACTGTACTCTGATACACCCCTCCTCTGAGATTCGTGCGTTGCCTTCGTCTGTCACATAACTTTCAGAGCTAATTCAGCTTCCGAGATACTTTTAGTGACCCACAACTTCCAGTGTCTAATTTTGAATTCTTAGATGCATATGCAAATACTGTGCGTCTCGCAGCGCCAGTTTCCACTGCTGGTGTGTGGCTGTTAATGATAATGTCAGTGACGTTCGTGCAAATGGTCCCTGTCCATGTTTTCCGTTTGAGAGTTTGGAGGGGTGAGTGTATCAGAATGACTGCTAGTACCAGGCCCTATCCCTGTCCACACTTCGGTTGCAAACGCTTGGGGCGAGATGGCTCAGTGGTTAGCGCGCGAATTTACTGACCGGAAGGTCCGTGGTTCAAACCCGACCTCTACATCTCGACTTCCCCTGTCTAGGCTTGGACAACTTGGCAGTATCCTGGCCATCGTGCTTCCTTCGGGTGGCATGGCAGTTAGGCACTGGAGAGGTGCTACAGCTGAACAGTGTAAAGGTTGGCAACTGAGCTTTGTGGTTGTAGGGCAGTTCAGCATTTTTGCCAACACTGATACTGTCGTCCATGATGCTGGTGATGATGCACAAGCCTGTGCGACAACTTGGGCAGAAATTTATGCGTCTGTTTTCGTGCATATAGAGCCGTAGTCTTCTGATAAATCAAAATAATCCCCGCTTCTTGGCGTACGCTTGCTTAGGGATTCCCAGAATACCTCAATTATTCTGTCCCTAACTGATTGGGTTTATGCCTTTATTCTCCTTATCTCCATCCCTCAGTTTGCGGAGTGCTGTTCCGTTCCGTCACAGTGCGAAAATCTCATATGTGGATCTACTTCGAATCGTCTTTCCTGTTTAAATAAACAGGGAATACCACACCATGATTGACTGGACATACCGTGGTTGAACAGCTAAATTCACCGCTCTTAGAAGCCCCATTTAACTCTCCACGCTACCAGGCACATAACACAATCAGTGAAGAATCTTTTTAAGTTACGTTTTTGGGAGGGCTGATATACGGATACTAGAGAAGCACTATTTAAATTTACATGTCCCTTTTTTAAACCCTTCAAGTCAACCTGTTGGCATCTTCCGGAAACGAGTGCACCCCAGGTAAAAAAAAGCATCTCTTATACATTATCCATCTCTCTGGGGTGACCGCTTTCGTCAGGTGTCGTTACTGTGTCCTAGGGCATTGTAACCAATTGTGACTGTCTGTTAAGGAGGACGAAAAAATTCTGGGACATTTTGTGACATCACTTTTGGCTTTCCATCTCTACAGATACAAGTGTAGTGGCGATGTTATCACTATCGCTGCTATGCTTTCTGTGAACAACGCAATCTTTTACCGGCCAAAAGATAAGCTAATCCATGCAGACACTGCACGAAAAGGCTTTTTCCACACGGCCGGAGACCATCTCATGTTGCTGAATGTATACAACCAGTGGAGTGCAGCAGGTGAGTTTATTCTGGTCAGAATACTATCGTGTTTGTTGTTATCGCTCACATCTTCTCTGTTAGTTGGCGTTGGGGTTTACTATACAATCATGTGGGAGGATAGACCGCTTCAGAAACGAGATGCCGATAAACAGCGATGTTTATTGCACAGATCCTCAATGAGCTACCAAAAACCCGTGTGTCTGCACCTTGTAGATTATATGTGGAACTCCGCATCAGTTAAGAATAAAAAGCCCTCCTTTGGGCTACTTTCGTCGTACCAAGGTCAGGTCGGAACGTGCTCTGCAGACTACTCTGCACACAACAGAATTCTGTTCACTTCAGTCAGTGTCGAAAACCTGAGTTCCTATTGGGATTGGCCAATAATGTGCATCTCACCAGGTCCTAAGGCGGGTTCGTCAAGAAAGTTCTAATTCTGTTCTCCGGACGCCTATGACATCTCTGTTGTCCAGGATGGTGTAGCATGCATACAACCCCAAATTGACTGTAGCCGGTACCTCAACCGGTAACTTCTCATTCCACGACTCACGTTGGCTATTGTGCTTGGTTGTCTAACTGGACATCTGCTTTTACGCGAGCCTGACCAACAAACTGCAGGATTACCCCATTCACAAGCCTATAATTATTCTGTCTTTTTTTGCAGATTTTTCCACGCATTGGTGCTATGAACATTTCATCCAGTACCGGACAATGAAACGAGCCAGAGATATCCGCGACCAGTTCGTCAGCTTGTTGGAACGGGTTGAGATTTCGTTAAAAAGTAACCCGAGTGAACATATCAATATACGGAAAGTAAGTAGACCTTTGGCTCTACTCTCCATAGCATTTAGCTGTTTTTCACTGGCTCGTCTCCTTTCCAACGTGCAGAGGTTAAGCTGTGATATCCTAATCAGAGAAGCTCGCAATGGAAATGTGCTTTCCCTCGCTATTACGAGCCCGAAGAGGCCAAGGGGATTAGGTCGCATTATATGTGTCATATTTTGGAGGGACAAATAACCCAATATTTACAAGGACCGTACGCTGCCAGGAGTTCATAATAGAGAGGGAGTCGTGACAGGAATTATCGTCAGTTAGAGGGGCTACCGTACCAGTCTTAACTTTTCACTAGGTCCTATCTACTCTGAACGATCATGTATGTGCACCAGCCTTCGCGTTTTTGAAGCACCATATAAGTCTTTCTAAACACGTCACTTGTAGGTTCTGATCCTGCTCCTCTGTATTTATCTCATTTGGAAATTCAGAAGAAAGCATGGAGAAAAGGGGTATCTGGTTTATATTCGGAGAATCACACTGGCTTATAGCTGGCTCTTTTAGAATGATCCAGTTTAAAAATTTTCTAACCCTATAGCACTTGGTCCAGGTGTAGCACTCATTAGAGCCATGAAAACCTATGTGATGATATCAACCCAGTGGCATCTGTCGCCCTCCCACTATCATCCAGAGCCGGATATCCCGATGTACACAAGCATTTACAATGCAGATTGGGGCTAGTAGCACCTCAACTTACGCTGGTGAGACCGCAGACTGCATGAAAAAATGTTGCCCGTCTCAGAGTTCCCTTTTATTTGGCGTGTACAAGGTGGAAGCGGTCCTAGAGCGATCATTTCCAGACTTGGCTACGCAGCATGAGACCCCTGGCCAGTAAATTTAACGGCGTTGCTAATTTCTGTGTGAGATATACCAATATGCATCTCCCGATTCTCAATCTGTACGGAAAGTATAACAATACTACTTCACTGAACTAGTCAAGACGTTAGCGCCAATATCTAGCTTTTTCTTCATTTTTGCTATCTCCATTTTATCAAACCAGTCCTGATTTTCCTCTGTAACGTATGATTTCAAAGTCGAAACTGTAGTACCCCCTTGTCCAACACGTTACTGTTTCTTCACGTGTCGTTTGTTGTGTTAGGGAGCTACTAGTACGCCGCTGGTCCTCAATCAATTGGAAAACTGCTGGAATTGATGCAGAAGTCATCGCTTCAGAAAGTTTGGAAAACAATAGGTAGATTTGTAGCTGGGTAACCTTTCGCTTTTGACACAAAAGCTCTGTCAGTCTAGGTGACCAGGTTAGTCGAGTTTTAAGACTGGGGATCCAATCAGCAAGATCTCTTCCTACTAGCAGGCCAAATCTTGTTAATGGATTCTGTTTGTTAGTGTTGGCTAGTATTTGCTAAGGTAAATGGGGACCAAGGGGAAGCTGAGTGACTAAGAGAGTAGTTGGTCACGTTCTTAAAGTCTCAACAGCCAGAAGTCCTCCTAGCCGACACACAACACTGATTTAGCCTGTCAGTAGGAAGAGATCTTGCTGATTGGTTCTCCTCTGCCCTAAAACTTGACCAGCCTTGTAACCCACTCATTTTTGTAGCAAAACCGAAAATTTTCTCAGCCATAAATCTACCGATTGTCTTTCACAATTCTCCGAAACCAAATAGGACGTTAGCTTTTAGGTTTCATTCGACGCAACAACAGCTTTCTTCTCAAACCTACTGGGTGCTTCTACGCCATTCAACGGTTTTGGTTAATGGCAGTAACCCACGTCACTTTAAGTGGGTACAACTCCGTTTGTGTACACACTAGCCTCTTTTTTCTCTGTATTTCGAGATACTTGTCACTTCTGTTACATTCTGGTTATTTTGTTGTTTAAAGCAATGTCCTAAGTCGTTTCCTTGTAGGCCTGTGAGAGTGGCTATTTGTAGTCGCGGGAAAATTGGGACGGGAGTCACTTACCTGCTACGAGGTCGTGACATACTTTTTAATCAGGTGGATCAAACATCCACTCCTTCTAAAACTCCCCACATGGAAGCCGCTTTGTTCTTAGCTCAGTCGTTTCTTATCAAAAGCTAACAGATACAGGTACCACTGGACGCTAAAACATTCAAACTCTATACAAGGACAAGTTAGCGCCACTGCGGGTCTGCTCCGTAATCTTTATGAGTATGAGTCCTTCCTCCTCCCAGAATACTGTTTTCGGGTGATGTCAATCGCTTTATGGCTCTGAGCGGCTATCTAGTTTGTGTAACTGCATCCGGTCACATCAGTATGCAGAAGTCTGCCCAATGAACAACCTGTCAAAATGCAGTCACCTCCCTGGAGGAATTGCCTTTGGTCAGTCAAAAAATCTCCACCTTAGACCCTTCCAATCCCTCCCAGAAAACAACTGAAATGCCCCATAGAATTTACCTCGCAACATGAAGTACTTTTTGAACCATATCTAAGGCAGTTGCATCTTTGGATCGCAGCCTTAACTCTTTTTATGCCAAGGCGTCATAGTCATCAGTTTGTTAATAAACGTTTGCTTAACCTTATTGCAGAGAAGCCGTTTTTCCGAACCCCTAACTCCCTGAGCTCTTAAACTTCACTTTGTTCAAGTTCACTCGCTTTCCTGGATCGCAATGGCCAAGAGGTTGTCAGCACATTCATTAAATGTGGAACCATGGTTCTGCATCTGCGAAGCAACTGTGATGGCGTCTTACTTCCAAGTTCGCAGCATACAAATAAAATGTTAACTTTAAAATAGCCCCTCAGTTTCAATGATACAGAAACGCACGGAAGCTTTTTTTGGCGTGCCACAAAATAGAAACTCTCGAGGACATCGATTTATCCTTCCATTATGTTTCGATATCAGAACCTACCTACTTCAATTTTTATTCTGCTTTTTTCTACCTCGGTCTTCTTAAGGATAACCGTCTGAGTGCATATTTTGTCCTTAGTGTGACCGTACGCAGAACTTTATGTATGTCTGAACGACCAGCTTGCTTATAAAGATGGACAGCTGCAGCACCCGCTCAGGTCGCCCAAGCCTAGACAGAAGCAGGTTGGTCTTGGGTTCGAACTACTGGCATTCCTATCTGTATTTCAGCGTTTTAAGCACTGGCCTGCCTCATGAAGTCATTGATGAAGTCTGATTTTCAAAAATACTTTTCAATTTACGGTGTAATCCGGCGGCTCTCTAGCACCCGGAGAAGTGTTCTGGAGTCGATGGCTAAGTTGTTACGGATACGTG
Source organism: Opisthorchis felineus (assembly GCA_004794785.1). Lineage (NCBI taxonomy): Eukaryota > Metazoa > Platyhelminthes > Trematoda > Opisthorchiida > Opisthorchiidae > Opisthorchis > Opisthorchis felineus. The sequence goes on along the minus strand of SJOL01009220.1, from coordinate 236,262 downwards.
GAACTGAACCACTTGACCCGCCACTTGAACCAGAGCGGACCGGTGAAAATGATGTTAGACAATTGATGCGTAAGAATCAGGAGATTCTGAGCAGATTGGAGCCCGGGCAGCGATCAACGCTCTACTTGGAGTAGGCACTAATATCTGGGAATGTGCGATTACCTGGGCACTTACGTGCACCGAAACAAGTAAATACCATTCAGTGGGTAATAACTGCAAGTAAAGTATGCAAACCATTCTACTCATTTGCACATCGATTAAGATGTTCAATCAAGCCACATTTTCCGCAGAAAAACTTGAGGAGACCATGATGACCACAGGTGATATGACGGCATCCCTTCCTCCAAGACCACAACTTATTGGATCACTTACTTGTACAGAAGTTTTGCGCGCCCATGACAGACTTCCAATGTATGTAGTCAGTATTAGTTAAGTTCGACTAAGGGAACAGTTCATGATGCATGAATACCAACCATAGTCTCCATTGGTAACCTAAACAGTGGACGGGACCAATGTACACCCTGTATATGGTGACAGTGACGAGGAGATATACATACGGAACTCGCCTGTGAGAGAAACGTTAGAAGGTTGCTCAATGGCAAATCACGAACGGCTGTCATGCATTTTTGAACGTCGTATTCAATTTTTTGGTTAGTTGGTGGAGAATTAATTCGAAAAGACAACCCTAATGGGTTAATGACCCTCGGCATACAATCTCGAGGGGTGTTGTCTATTGGATGACCTATGTAGTTAACTGTAGTTGACACTGAACCATAGCTCTTTCCTACTTGTATCTCTCACTTGAGGGCTGTATATTAAAATCGCATTTATATGATTGTCCGGCGGTGAATAACCGATTTTATGATTTTGTTAGATTTCCCTCACCAATTCTCTCCTCTCTCATCAACAGGCTATTACTGCTGGCTTTTTTTATCACACGGCACGGTTTACCGGAAACGGTTACAAGACTGTGAAACAGAAACACACAATCCATCCCCACCCGAATTCTTGCCTGGCTGAGGAACTTCCCAAGTGGGTCATCTATCACGAGCTAGTGTTCACCACGAAAGAGTTTATGCGTCAACTCATTGAAATCGAACCCAAGTGGCTCTTGGAAGTAGCTCCGCATTACTACAAGGAGAAGGAGATTGAGTGCGGAGTGACAAACACTTCCAGAAATAAGGGCAAGGCTCGGCAGGAGCTGGAGCCTCGTGAAGGACAGTAGTGTATCGGTTGACTGTGATAATCATCCCTGTACATACATTTTTTATCTTACTCTGCGGACTTCTTTCAGATTATAACCCAATACGCATGATATGCATAACAGAGTATAACAATAACACAGCAGTGCACATCAAGCTGCTTGAGACAGTTCGTAAGTTTACCAGTCTGGGCATGCATAGTCCGAGTGCATACGTCGTGACAAGTACCTCCATCTGGAAAGGAGTGCCTGGGTGGACAACTACGGTTACTTCTGGCTGAGGTGCAATCCTCGAAAAAAAGTCATTGTCGCTTTACCTACAATGTGCTAGTGATTGATCAGGTGGCCGTTGATCTGCCCGTCCAGCTTAGCAATTAGCTTGCAAACGTCTCGTCACCAGTGGAGGTGACATCATCAGGCGCGGTTGAGTGAATGATTAGTGACGAAACGTTTGCAAGCTAATTGTCCAAGCTCGGCGAACATGTCAACCGCCAATGAACAAGCTACAAATATTCCGGTATATTTCATTCCATGTACTGGTCATGGTAAACATAGAAATTCCTGGCAGCTAGGTAATGCGATAGTTAGGGCACGAAGCAACTAACTAGAAATTCCGTTCGAACCGAAGCACCTATTGCTCCTGTCTGGCAGAACCTCAGCCCTCGTGCCTCCTTCAGGTTGAATTCTAGCTATGCAACGACTGCAGGACCATTATCTTTACTTTATATTAAACACTCGTTAATAATTCGAGATGATGCTAATGAGGTGCCCAACTGAAGAGGACCTATAGCGAGAGGTCCAGTTGAATCTTCGTTTACTTATCAGCGTTTACTTCCACATACGCCTGCTGTGGACGCTAAGCCTGCTTGATGAGCCTGCTAGTGTGCCGAGAATCCTTGTCAACCTTATGAATATTTTCAGATCAAGGAAAACACTGCGTGTTTTGTCCGATAAATACATCCAAGAGAACCAGAGAGGTTAATTATACGTGCAGTCCGTTTTCACACACACCAGTGGATTATGCTACTAGATGCCTTAGCTTCAGCAAACGAAAATGCAGGTTAACCATCAAACTAGGTTTTGAAACACGGAGGTTATCAATAACGGAGGTGATTTGCTCGTAGTGCAGTCACAAGAAGATCGGAGCTCTTAGGAAGCACGGAAGGCGGCAATAATGTACACTACGAAATTAAAGGTGCTTCTAGTCTAGATCTTTGAGTACACCGTACCGTATGGTTCAATTACAAAAGGCACTTCACATCGGGTAGCAGCACTGATTATGCAGTACCACAATTTGGTTATATACAGCTGTTGTTTTGTGCATGTAGCGTTGCTTCTGCGTTGCACTCCACTGATAGAATAATCGTGAGGGAGCTGACAGCGTGCGCGACATCTTGCTTGGTGGAGAACCCAGGCCAATAATTCAAGGCTTAAAAAAGCCTCGCGCTCTGGAATCGTGTGTGAACTTTAAGGATACCTTATTTTGATAAAATGTCGATCAAAATCCCTTGTGTTTCAAGACAGTTTGGAGCTTTCGTGCTCTCGGAGTGCCTGCTGGTTTGAAACGCCTGTGGTGCGTGTTCGTGAGTGGCACGGTAACGATCCTAGTGCGGCTGCAGCCGGAGCGGTTGGGAACCTCCCAAGGTGCTGTCACCGTTCATTTTATACTACTCGTCCTTCCAAGTAGCGCACAATGCAAAACGTTTCACGCATCAGGTGAACCTGATGCGGCGCACTGTGGTCTCGCTGCTGCCAAAAATTTTTTTATTTTGTCTGGAATATTTATTTCATCACACCTCTAATACAAAGTGTCCAAAAATTATCTGGGTCGATGTGGAACGACGTGGGCTGGCTGCTTTGTCTACGACAAACCGGTGCCATAAATACGAATGCAGAAGCCTGATCACCCATGCTTCAATGGAATTCGTTAGACCTATAGCTACGTAAGCTTAAAGTCATGATTGTGGTAATGAACTTGTGTCCCCTTTTGTGTGCCATAAAATGACGGTGCATGCTCCTTAAAAAAGGCTGCTGATTAATCAACTGTAGTTACGCTGCATAGCAAAAAAATTCCGGGGAGTGCAATCACAACGTTTTCATCAGTATTAGGGGTGGCTCTAAGTAGGTCTTCCTCAGATAAAGCTGGACAACCTGGACAGATCTTATGACTCAAAAGCCAATCTGTATTATGTTCATTCGAAACGCACTTGATATTTTGAAGTATTTGTGTCCTACAATGCGCTTGCAAGTGATTAGGTGATGTTTTTTTTTCAATATTGAGATGTTCAAACTCGATAACAACTACAAGTTATCCTAAATAATCATTAATTTTCTCACAGTGCTTTTGAAAATGAGAGAACCCTGACTTCGAGACGTTTTACTGACGCGTTTAGGCCCTTTTTAAACAACTTATGACAGTTGAGCTTCTTATCCACTCCCTCAGGCATAAAAGATTGCTCGGGCAGGCTAAATGGTGAATCCTTGAGCTGGATTGTTCCATATATCAGCTCGTTGAAGCGTACCGCAAATTCCATAAAATAATTTAGCTTTTTCGTTGGTACCGGCACCCTAGTTCAGATCGTAAGCATGACTCAGGTGCTTCTAATCCTCAGAGTCATTCGGAAAGCCTTTTTTTGAGTCTGTATTTAAGAGATTAGTTGGGGCATAGACCCGGTGAACTCAGGTCACCAAGAGAAATCACAAGCGTCTGAAAAGTCCGAGCTTAAGGCTGTATTTCGAAAAAAATGCTTGGAGAAGGACAGCACATCCCAAAGTTGACAGCCAACTTTGGACCAACTCTAATTGGTCCATTGCACTGAGGAAACTAGTGGTACCTGCCACGATCCCATGGCGTTGTGCATTTCGTAGAAATAACGGTCAAATGTGACCGTCATTGTTTTAATTCGTGTATCCTCTTATTTCTTTGAACTGGCTGCCAACATCTGAATATACCACCCGGGGATACACTCCACACCAACCGTACGAATTCCAATGGTCAGCTGACCGTGAGAAAACAATGCTTCTCCGCCGCTTGCTAGTAGACTGGCTCCCGGCTGGTCTGCCACGTGCGAATCACGTGCTTTGTGAATAGTTGATTGGCGTGCAAGTTCGGTGGGATAGGTTGAATTACCACAAACCAGTGCACAGGACAAGTTCTCGACAAAATCCTGCTCAGAATTAGCAGACCTACTAAAGTTTTCAATGTCCACTGGTATAACCTATCACGAGTAGACGGTGAATGGATAGTATTTTTGTGAAGCGAACTGGTCGAATTTCTGCTTTATTGTGTGGCCAACGTTACCAACAGTGAAACATTGTTGATGTGACGCACACCTTCAAGCCTCCGAAGGTTTCATTTGAGACCGTGCATCTCCATTCTCCCACGTATTCAAAGTGAAAGCAGATTATGACCTCACTGTCGATGGTGAAATTGCACCAAGGCACCGCTCAAATTGACTGTATGGTATGTATGATAAAACCAGTGGGACCCAATATATTTGTGGTTTTCAGCTAACCAGTCGCTTGCTGTTTCCAGTGCTAGAAACTTTGTGGGGTTTGTATAGTTTGTACTACGATTCAAGGACGTAGATTCAGAATGTGGGTTCTTGCTAGAAACCAACAGGTGGAGCACATTCCCAATTGTTTGGTGCACACTTCAGATTTACCAACCACCACTCGACGTCTGTTTTTTTCTTGGTTAAGTGTAATTTCCGTCGCATAGGCGAACAGACTGACCGGAATTGTAACAAACTCCCGCCAGTTTTTGAAATCCACCTTTACATGCCATCCGGCTTCGTTGTCAGTGGGGCGTCCATTGCGAGCACTTAAATATTCCTCCGAGTATACACGTTAATTCGATACATTACATCTTTGAGTCTCAACATAATCGAGAAATAGTGTGACCTGATGGCATCTGGACTTTTTCATATCAGCAGATGCTCAAGCAGGCTACTTCTAGATGACGATGCAGGTGGTTCAGGTTCGCGAAGTTGGATGGGAGCTCGACACGGATCAAAGTTGTTGGATCGGCAAATGCACCGAACATGCTGTAATAATGCATGTTTCGAGTGTGCACGTTGATTCATGTCAACCTGAGGTTTACGCTGGTCGAACACTCATCGAGATTCAAACTTTACTCATTCGTTTCCCCCCCTGATTTCTGCTTACTGTTGAATGGGGGCTGTAACTAAGTAATACATTTCCGTTCACCACTAATCGTCCCACAAGCAACTCTTCCAAGTTACTCTCAGGGTTGCCACGGGTTCGTTACCTTGCAAAGCAATCATCAGGATTCAGAATTGCATACACTGAAAGTCGAAAAATATGCATCTCCAATGGTCACTTATGCAAATAACTTTTTTTTCAAAATATGCTATTTTAAACATCCTTTAATGGAGACTATTCCGGGACACCCCGGTTATTGTGTAGCCAGGTTAACTCATTGTTCCGTGGCGTGAAGATTGGGCTTCACTCTGCACAGCTGTATGAATACTGATTATTCTTCCAAACACTAATTAAAGTACTTATTGGTTTAGTACGGCGGAGATACATATACTATATGTATTGACTATATGTCGTTGACGTTGTCAGTTTGATCAATAGCGGGCCGCCATAACTATATATATATATATATATATATATATAATGTATTAGCCCTGTGCTGTAGCTAAATTTCCCATGCGTAAACCATTGCTTATACCGGAGCTGGTCAGCATACCGATGGTCACGTGTGTCACAGCCGGCACACCGACACTTCCAGTGTTATCTGAAGCTGCTTGCTCAAAGTTTCCCTCATCTGGGATACTGACGGGTGGAAATTGACTGTCTGCAGAAGCCGAGAAACGTGCACACACCGGACTACACAAATGCGGAGTGACAAGCCTCGCCCAGTAAACGAGACGGAGTGGTTCAAGTACTCTTGAAGAGTACTCAAGTCGTAGGAATCGAATGGGGAAATGAGCTTCAGACCCTTGTATCTCCAAATCCGGTCCTGGGGTGTTGGGGTGAACGCAGAAGGAATGGCGCTACCCTGTAGGTTGAGCACACGCATCGTCGTGTCTAACACACCCTCACTAACAGTTGAGGCAAGCTCACCTAACCAAAGGGGAAGTTTAATGCAAGGCATGGGGGTAGGTTGAAGGACCTGGAAGAATAAGCGGTCGCTAGTATAAATGTAGGAATAGGGCGGGTGTGGGAAGACAAGGGGAAACACATCTAAACTCACACAAAAGAAGTTTCCGTTGATTGCATTCCCGGATCCGAAGAAAAACGTTGACCGTTCAAGCTGTCGTTGCTGTTATTATATGCATTCAAGTGGTTTGTGTGGTTGCACCAACTAGGGAAAGTGTCTTGTCAGCATCAGCCTACTCTAACCAGCACACGTCACCATATTGCTTTTTATAGACTGCAGAGAGAGAATGAGGAAGTATGGACCGATTGGATTTAGTTAGCCAATAGTGGGATTGGGTGAGACAAGGCTAGCCTCAGTTCGGGAAGGATAATGGGGGCAAGGATAAATAGCTATTCTTTAGCACGGTTCTTGAGACAGTGGTTTTGGGCTGCATCCTAGCATAATAATGGATGATAAGGGGGTTTGTAGTTCCTAAATCTCCTTTATCTACAATAAATTTGGGGTTTCAAGTTAAATTCTTTAACGTCAATTCAAGGAATAGCCCAATTCAAGTACCAGTCGCGTCCACTCACTACACTGCTTACAAAGCAAACGAGCGAGCACCTATGTGAAGTTAACGGACGGCTCAGTCGAATGTAGAACATGTTATGCTTCCACGAGAGGTTCACCTTTGTCTCTCCTCAGCATCATCCCTAGATACAAGTGTGTGTTCCACTCTACATACGTTCAATTTGTGTTCAAGTACGAAATAAGGTTGATGAAAGCCCAGGGTTTACGCCTACTCGATGAGCCCTCAAAATTGGGAACCTGCCAATGAGCTGACGAACAATTTTCGTCAATCTTACGGGTAGCGTCACATCAAAGGATGGGGCAACTCGTTCATGGGGGCTCTATATATGTGGTTAACTTGATGTACCTGACACCGTGGTCGCTCCTCGTAGACTTGCAAGTCGGTAAGTTTTTGCCTTCTCAGAAGCGTCGCTTGTTGAATAGCTCTGCAGAAAGCCGTATACAGTGCTACTGCTTTCACAGGGGTAGTGACGGTGAACTCAATAACCTGATGAAGAATATTCTTGTATGGAGGAGGTTAATCGATGTTGATCACTCCATGAACCCGTACGTAGTGTTCTGCCATTTATTGTCTACTGGAAACAAATAGTAACCCGGTTTGGAGGTGTGACCTGTTGAACACATTACTCTTGTTTGAACGGTCCTCCTACTGCCCTGGCGCAATTATTCTGGTGAATCCGCACCAGAGGGTTCGAGTTTCGCTCTTATTAGAGCTCATCAGCATTGCTGGGGTTTGAACTCTGAATATCTGAATCACCAGTGCGCGCTGCACACACCTGAGTCTGAACAGGCGAACATGTGATTAGTTTGCCCGATGACTCGAACGATGCCCCGCTAACTGTTCCGGTTGTTTCTATCGGTTGACCCGCCTGTCAGGACCTTTCTGTCAAGTAGAGCCATCTACGCTTGAAGCCCGGTGGACAGTTTTTGATTGGTTGTAGGTGATTGCGGGATTTAAACAGTTCAAACCCTAGCAAGGACAACGGTATGCACTGCCGATGAGCTCTAATAAGAGCGGAACTCGAGTCCAGTACTTCTCCTTTGGTGTGGACTCACCAGAATAACTGACCCAGGACAGGAAGAGGATCATTTAAAAGAGGATGATGTGAATTCTACAAATCCTGCAACCACCGGCTCTTTTTGAGATACGTGCTATCGATGATATCCGACATGTATGAAACAGCCGTACGTCTACTCATCATAGACCAATTTCACCTGCAAGATGTAATTTCGAAAGAAACTTTAGAAAATCTCAATTACCTACAAGCATACATGTACTAATTAGCCACTCCACCGTCATTAAGAATCGTCATGGATAAACATCTCGAGAAACCCGGGGGAGGTTCAAACTTACTACCTCTCAAAAAGTACCGCTTGGCTCTATATGAGTAACTTTCACCTGAATACGATATAACTCCACCCACTCTTTGACAACGTAGTATCACATCACATGGGCCCAGGAGTCTGACTCCGCAAGATTCGACATCCCATAGACATGCACTTGGTGAAACGCTGTCCTTCTGGTGCACATAATTCATATTGTGTTGGCCACAACAAAACATGACACCCTTGGTTGGGAATTCAAACCTGCAGGCAAAGTTTTCCTGTATTAAAGAGTCAAGAAACGTATCATAGCCAGCTCATACTTGCTGGGGACCAATAACCTTGGACCTCATCGCTTGGGGTTCGATCCCACTTCCTTTCAGCAGGCAGGTTAACTGCTGTCAGTAGCACAGCTGGTTGGCCCGCGATGGTCCGTTCTTTAATATTCTTTAGTATATGACTTTTGTAGAAGAAGTATAATAACAGTTGCTGCTTGTTGAATGACAACTACCTCTAAGATTTTCGTCATCCAACTCTGCATTATCCTTTTGTGTGACTGTTCCGTTAGGTTTGTAACCTATTCCGGTGTGTCATTACAACTGAGTTAGGCCACGTGCACAGACACTTCTCGCTGACGGTAGCCTATATTCCGGAGTACATTATCGGCTGCATATAGCTTCGAAGTCCCTGTCAAGGAGGTTGTGGCGTTTCAATGTATCTGCATGTTTCCATGAGCGAGCGATTGGAATCCTAGCGTCTGTGAGAAATAAGTGTTTACGAAATTAGGAATCTGGTCATTTCGATTAGAAAGGCTCCTCGAAATCTCTTGAGCTGTTTCTCATATATCGAGCGGCACCCTGTGTCTCTCACAACACAATTGTCGGTGTGACAGGCTTCTGTTTCAGCTCGTGGAAAACTCTTAATGACCTCGTATTCACCTCTGTGCGTACTTTTATTTTGAAATGCATGTTATCATTGTACCAGTACAGTTATGTAATGGAAGCGAGTTGTCCCGGAAACCAAAAGGATCAGCATCAAATTACGTGATGGTAGAAATCTTGCCAAACTTGACTACTTTGGAAACTGAGTCTAATGATGAAGTGTTCTTGCCTGCCTCACAGCACATTGAGCACTCGTGGTCACCATATACAAGGACTTTTTGTTCTCCTAGACGTGTCCCACTCGAGCCAGTGTGCCAGCACGTGCCATTCTACAAGCGGACGACTTTTGAGTCCAAGCACAAACCAACCGAGAGTCGTTCCAATTTCCGCTGATATCCGGTTCTCGTTTTCTCGCATCTGAATGCCTGTGTTCGTTTGTGTACGTGTGCACATGCTTTTTGTCACAGAACTGACATCTGTCAATAGTTTTGGTTGCCACAGCAAATGCCTGTTCAGATACTCTGCCTTTCCATACTCCCAGCTATTCATACTACCCTGAAGTACCGGTTTATACGTGAAAGAGGGAAATGAGTCCCCGGGAAGCTATACGACAGACGGGTGGGGACACAAACAACAAGGCTTTAGGTGTTCTCATTCTAGGCGGATTGGTAGAGATTCCATGAGGGTGTTAAAATCCCTGGCAATGAGGCGTAAGTTGATTGATAGATGCTGACATACTGTAATTGTACAACAAACGTGCCGTGAGGGAGCGTGTTTCTCAAGTGTCCCCACACCTTTTTCCCTCCTGCTGCCATTCGACCAATTGGTCAGTTCCGGGTTGTTAGTTTGTTTGACTTTCTCATACCCTTCTCTTTGCAAATGAAAATACTAGTTTTGTCGGTTAACTTGTGCACCATTTTCTGACTGAGTGGAACATAATTTCACAGTGTGACAGAAAATATACCAATTCTTTTGTTATAATAATAATAATAAAAGAATTGAACGATATCGGACCTGGAGCGTGGAGAAAATCATTGTTTCCATGTCAAAATAATGGATGTGCATACAAGCATGGTTCTCATTACACGTTACTCCAAACAACGCGATATTTTTCAGGAAACGCATTAGCATTCCAATTTAGTTTGTGGTAAGGAAGGAAAGTTCTATCCAGTAACAAAGGATATATAAGAGAACATAGCACAACTGACAATTTTCCCATAATATGTGTGCAGTATTCACATTCAACACTCATGACGGAGGAAGAGAATAGGGGGAGAAACGGGATTGTCGGTGGAGAATGCTTTGTATAGGCTCTGGTCGAGTGGCCTCTTCCGGAGAGGTCTGGTTGGTAGCTGCCGTTTATATATTTGTTTCCTAGTAAACAGTCTACCCTACATTAAAAAACTACATTTGGTTGATCGCTCGAATCTCCCATTGACAACCAGAATCCTGGAAATGCCACTTCTTAGAGCAAACCACAAACCATTGTTCGTGACAGGTCTGGTGGAATACAACTCAGGACAGTCTGTCAAATTCTTACATTCGGCTCAGCCGACATTCCACCAGTTGTCCGTATTTTTGTGCTCATTGTATGTCCAAATAAATTTCATGGCCTACGCAAAACTAAATAGCTATCTTCCAACAAGGTATAGACAGTGTATAAACTAGCTTTTCTCGTATGCGCCACGTGCGATGCATGCAGACAAAGCTTCTAGATTTGCTCGGTAAAGTATCATCCTCGACAGCGATAGGATTAAAAGTCTGTGTCTATAAGATACGGTGCGCAACAATTGGTCATGTCCAACTTTCGCTATCTTGCGATGTTCAGCAAAGTTGATTATTCTGGGATGAATCCTGTTGTTTCCACTAAGTTACTAGTTTTTAACCTCTTCCTTTTCCCATTCTCCTTGCGCCAAATCCAGCCTATTTCAGACTTTGTCCACCCTGATGAAAATATAGTAAACATTGTCATGGGTAGCAATAACTTTTTCTTTAAGTTTAAACTGCGTGATCACTTCAAACCATGTTCATAAGGTTAATGTGAACTCTGGACAGCTCACGGCCCATTTTGCCCTTCTGCTGCAAGCAGTCCGGTCTCCGAATTCTCAGCCAGTCAAAACATACATTCATATTGGTGTCCAAGTAAAAAAGAAAGCTTGGTGGAAAGTTGGTATTAGGCCTGTGTTATTAGTTTCAAGAATGGCGAGACCGGTAGTGGGCTGTTCAGAGTCTTCATCGAACTCACTAGTAGTATTGAGACATACTTTGATACCCTGCGTGTCGTTCCAACCAAATTGTGGGGCGACGTTTGTGTAGCACATCCAGCCCAAAAAAAAAAATTACAAGTAAGAGATTCAGGCGGATTTCAGCTGAATCTCCCGTCAGATTCAACTTAATTTCCGAATAAATCATTCTCACCAACTCATTTGTTTCATTTTTGAGTGATTCAAGATTGATTTTGGCGTACGCTTTATGGTTGCATGTCGGTCGTTATTTTTTCTGTTGGAACCACTACTTGTCTGCGGGGGGAGGGAAGGAGAATTGCGAAGCAAAAGTACATGAAAATCCCGTTTCACACATTGTATGTGGCGAAAAATGTCGCTAGCACGCCAAGACCCTTGCGGTTAGGACTAGATATACTTCTGAGTGAAAAGTCAGAACTTTGCAGCGTATCCCGGCAAACTCGCTGAAATTCCCGTCCGACCACCAAGTCCTGCTAGATGTGCTTCAAACTACTTGTCCTGCTTTTTAATCCCTCGGCCAACTAACTGTTTATTTCCCTGAGCTCTCAGAATGAAAGGACGTAAGGTGGAGATGTAGTTTCCTTGCTTCGAGTTACTCCAGTGTCCGTCACATCGCTCTCCTACTGGGCTGTCAAAATAAGCCAACGACTTTTGTCCTTATTCTTAAAAATGTAGCCTTCTACACTTTCGAGATTCAACTTTCTCTGGCTGGAAAACGCGTGACAAAGATGCGTGGCTGATTACCGATTATCGGTACCGAAAGGTACCGATTACATTCCACACTTGCGTTGACTGGTGAAGCCATAAATCAAACAGCTGTGCGCAGCAGCCTTACACTGGCGTCAAACATTAGACTGTGCTTGCCCGTGCTTACCAGTCCATATCTGTGTTGCTGCTGTGTTCCAGGTGGAACAAATGGAAATACTGATAGCGATGTATGTGTAGCATTGAAATTGGTGAACTGAATCATAAGTTGTTTGGGCAGCCAAGCAAACTCACATAAATGTGGTTGCTTTTACAGGACTGCTTGCATGATACTCATGTAAGCAAATTACCCAAGATCTTTCCCTAAGTCTTTGAAGGCAACGACCTCGTGCTCTAGATGGAGTTTTAAGCGTTGCAGTTGCATCTTACGGATATGATGACAAGACTGTGGGAGCGGGTAGTCTTCAAACATTATCTGGAGCTTTCATTTCCTACAGATTCGAGCAAGGGCCATTTACATGCCGTACTGAACGTCTTCAGTAGTGTCAGTGATGGCGTTCGGTATGAGTGGTAAGTTCCTACAGCTTAAAACAGTGGTAGTCAACGAGCAGAATCCTCTATTGCCACTCTGTAACCATCCACACGCCTTCCACTTTCGGTAGCGGCACACTGTAATTCCGCCTAGTCTGGACAATGCGAGAACTAAACGCCCCATTTGATCTGGCACCAACCAGGTCTCATGCGTTAAGACATGAATTCAGTACTAGAGAGCCTAGGTGGCGAATTAGTCTGTATATTTTGAACAGCATAACAAAAAATTGCTTTTACCAGAGGAGGAGGAAGCCGAAACCACCGGAACAGCAAATCATTAAAGTCTCACATCCACATAATGATGAATGCCATCGAACGAAGGAACACTCGTTTTCATACGTCCAGTTTAGTGTTTACGTATGAAATAAGGCTGCTAAAAATTCCAGATCTCGAGAGTGGCCGAAGGCGGTCTCAGTTGAAGAATACTATGGAAGATTTGGATGACACTCAGTTGAGTCTCCCGTGAACAGCACACAAATTCGCAACTGATTGTGTATCTGTATGTGAAAATGGTCCCTCCAAGTTCGATCTAAGCAGTTCTAGGAACATTTGGTTAACAATAAAAATCCACCCCGATGCGAACAAAGTGGTAAATTTTCCGGTACTCCAAGCGTTAAATGAAGCTGGGCATGCTAGGACGACGCTAGTAAATCCTCCTAAAGGCTTTCCAATACACGCAGTCAACTCGATGACTAGGCAGGTGACCACCGATTTAGTTGATTTACTTAACTACTGTTTTTGTGTTTATTTCGTGTTTCCTGTGCTCTGGCTTAAGATTATTCCCAGCACTGCAACAACGTCGTAATATCAACTGATGCATTTAATTTACCGGTTGCAATTCACTTGAGATGAGTTATACGGAAATCAGCCGCAAACTAGATCACTATTTCGACAGACCATTGAAGTTGGAGCTGAATTTCTACTGGATACTAAATCAGATTCCAACTCACCATTAAAATTTGGTCTACGCAAAACATGTAACGGTTCTTTGAGTTTCCTTTTGCACTTAGCACTAATGAACACCCCGCCCATGGTTCTCAAAAATTTCTGGAGGGATCAGTCAACTAACTGTGGCATAAAAGTCTAGATTATGCAATATTCCTGTGGTAGATGTGCGTCTCCCTGACCCACCCAGTAAGATACCTTACAACTGCCCTGGATGTATGATACGCTGGACCATAAGAGATAGTCGGTAACTTCCGTGAAACAATTTTTATTCTATCTACACACTCCGGATAATGTTGTACGCAAATTTCTTAGCTGCGTGCCGCTGTTTATCCTGGATTCTCTCTCACTGACCGTCAGAAGCGATCAAAATACAATCGACTTGTAATGCTATCGTGAGCCGGTCCCATCAACTGAGAAGATTTGGTCTATCAACAGCCAACCAACGGTAGTCATCCATCGGTATGCGGGTCAAACCCTAGTTCTCATATTTGTAGCCAGTGACATGGTTAGATTTTTTTATCCTCTTACAAATGCAGTCAAATCTAAATGTCGTGACTACGTTTAGTACTGTGAATTACCTAGGACACTTGTTTGAAGAACACGACCGGATACATGTCTCATGGCGAGCATTTAGCGGCAGTGATCATGGTCATTATGTCTCGCCAATCCCGCAGTCCTTATGATGGAGTGGCTCTTGAAGGTTTTTAGTGTTCGTTCGGTGAGACATTGATGATGCACGACTTCGTGCAGGATGCTGAAATTCTATTCATATCACAAGTTGATGTGTTTGTAGCTGGGGTGCATTTATTCGTTATTGATCAGTGGTAGCCGATCTGTTTGCCGACCCTGACAATTGAATGGCAGACCAGTACCAGAGAAACAATCAAAAACTTGCCCTTTTTCCATTTTTGTAAACATCCGCTTGGCATTTTAATAGTAACAAAAGTAAACTGTGAGATTTTCCGTTAAACTTACCTGATGGATACAGATAACTAATGATTTTGTAATGATCGGTGACCAACAAATAATAAATCCAATCATATGGTCAGTTAAAAGCACTTGTCTGCCATTCTAGCGTTGGAAGCATTGGATGAAATCAGTCACAAGGTAAGTCAGTGATTAGTCACTCCAGTTGCGCTTATGATTGAAGACATTAGAACTGCGTTAAACATCGTATGACATCAGACACGTTCCCGATACAAGAATCCCGAAATATTTACACCTGTTTCTTGGAAATCACAACTCACTCATGACATTGCATGACAACTGTGAATGCGCTGGACAACTTATATGCCTGTGAAGACGATGCCATGAGAATTGTTCCTGTAATCTCAAATGGGAATTGATCGGAGTTAATCAGCATGTTGTCATATACTCAACAAATGTTTCTCATACATTGGCTCTTCTTCATTCACTGACGCACTTTCAAAATTAGCTGCATGATCTCCCCCCCCCCTAAAGCCGTTAACGCTCAGTTTTCCAACACGTCTTTCCTACAAATATCGCAACTAGTACACAGTGGCCTGATTTTGTGCCCCTCTTATATTTCTGGATTCTTCCACTAATCATTAAATACCTCGGTTAATGGTCTTCAGAGCTTCGCAGGTGCTTGGGAGATCTTCATTTGTCAAAAATTGATTCCCGTTCAGCCCAACTTGGTTCACTAAGGAGCATGAAATATCAAGCACCAATTCGCCCTGCATAGATGCCACTGACGAACTGCTATCAGCTGTCTTTGCCTTGCTTGAACAGCAAAACTGCTGTGCTGCTTGCTTAATTAATTCAGGTCGGACGAAGCCAAGAGAGCCGACCAAACACTGAAATAATTTATTGAGGTTTCTTATCGAGTACAAATCAAAAGGATTTGTGGGCACCCAGGAGTGTTCCAAAACAGCAAGACACAGGATTTGAGCACATGGAAATATTCATATGACGTCGTTACATCTGCTGGAAGCAGGTTTTCATACTTATGACGATACACTTAAGGTAATCTGAATGATCCAGCATTTTGGGGAGTATACACATGAAGCAGGTCACAGCTTGGATGGCTGAAATGCTGGAAACAACGGTTTCTTAATTTTGACAAAAAACGTGATGAAAACATTTGATCGTTTTTGGCAACTCGCATGTTGTTGCAATTTGACCACCACAGTCTCTTTGGAGCAAAAAAAAAACAACACAATTTACCAACATTTCGAAGTCCCCATATTTGCAACCTGGAAATCAGTGTGTCTGTGTTTCATCTCTGTTTGGAACTATCAACACTGCATATCCCTCGATGACTGAAGGTAGGGGATCTTCAAAAGTCGACCTTCGACGCTAAGTAATGTGGTTAATGGCATATAATTGACCAGCCACATGCTGCTAAAAGATGAAATCTCAAACAATGTACCAATCGACATACAAACCTGGTACGTGGGACTGGAAGCGCAGGAGAATTCTGGTCTTTATTCAAAGGATATCTTTGTTATGGGGTGTTTTAAGCAAAACCCATAAACCTTATCGGTACCCGAGAAATAAATCCATACTTTCCATGTTTTCAGATTGAGTGTAGTACCAAAAGAGGGTGACAAACACAAGCCAGGTCACGGTTGAAGTAATTAGGGCTACACTTGGACGCGGCACCAAGAAAACACGCATCGGATCTGATCACTTTTCAAAATCCCCACGTTTTTAACAGCTTGGGTAGGCCGCTGACCGAATCTTAATGTAACAACAAATCCTTTACAACTTACTGAACGTTGGGTAGACCAAACCGCCACTGCTCTACTCCTGTGGTCCACCCGGTCCGATTACTAATAGCCTTCCAGATGTTCGACCGACAGACATGGCTCAAGAGTGAACAAGCTGTCACACGATGGCGTCCTGATTCGTCCGCATCTCAACAAGCTCTTGAAGTGGTTTTCGATCCTGGTAGGATGCCGAATTCATTGCCAGCTTTCACACTAGCACTACCACGGTGGTAATCGTGTGGGCATTTGTATCTGGGTTCCAATACGACCAATTATCGGCTTCTCCATAGGATGAATAACGGTTCAAGTGGGCGATCGTCTCAATGCCCGAAGCAATTGGATGGGCACTCAAGAACAACACCAGGGTTGCTCAAGTAGGGTAGGCTGTGAACCAGTTGTATAAGCAGCTGAATTTGTTTGTATTAGGCGACCAGTTGAGTGGGCATTCGAGGAAGGAGAAACGTTTTCAAATCAATTACTGTCCACAACAAACGTAAGGCGTTGTTGCTCCTTCCAACAGCACTTAAACAGTCTTCCCAATTCATGCTAAACAGTTTTGAAAATCACGTCTACGGATACGGGGAGCATCTGTGTTGGTTAACATGATTAGGATCGTTTGTTGTACTACCAGCGCAAACAAACACTATTTTGGAGGTCTTTTGATTAGTAGATGCAACTAAGAGCTCCAAGACAACCTAATTACCATCTGTTTCAGTTCAGTCACAGATAATGCGTATCTTTCAGTTTCTACCTTTCATACTGATTCACGACATCAGTCTCCGTCACCGCTGTTCACAAAAATTCTACTTTTGATAAACCTAGAAGTAGAAAGTTCCGCCCTGAATTTCAAACTTCTCAGGAAAATGACCGTTTGTAACTGAGTGCTAGTGACTGCTCGAGTTTTAAGGGTAAATCCAAAACCGTGTGATATCACATTAACTGGTAGTGTCTATGACATAAAGTCAGTAAACAACAAGTCACCCATGCTGCTACTTAACAAGATCGACAGGGAAGTCCTTACCAGATTCAGGACACAGTATGATCTCGGCTTATGGAAAAGGCATAGATGATGGAGCAAACTCGGAAAACTTACTGACAACTAAGTCACATCGCAAAGCTTTAGTTTTCGTCTAAACTTCATCTGACAAGTCCGTGATCGATCAGCTCAGCAGTCACCGCGCGGACGCAACCCAAAGCCCGCCTAATATGCTTAATCCGGTGCGGATATTCCGCACAAGTTGTGGGTGACTGGGAATACGGAACTGATCGTGCTGTAAGTGAAACTGCATGGTACGGGCGGGGCTCGTTAGCACGAAAATGCTGCCTAACATGCCGGTGGATCTGGCAAAACCGGTGCTTTTAGTTTGGACCAACGGATTTTCACTCCATTACACACATTACATTACATTGTACCACACACAATACACACACACCATCACACTCACCATCGATTACGTTGTGAATTTTGAAACCTGTTCACATAATCTCCCACACATTATGTTCGGTCATTTACGCTGTTTGTCACTTATTTGATCATTTACACATCACCAATTCTGGGAGATCTGAAATATGAGCGAGTCATGGTTCATGGTTTTCTGTTCAACAGACAGATTGGTTTATGTGAGTGCATCGTTCTTTCGTGAATTTGCTCACGGATTGATGAATGGCCACTGAAAGAACCCTGTAATGGTGAAGAACAAACGAGAGTATGCATGAAGCCTTTTTTACGGAAGTGAAAAGTGGAATGTTGATGGGGGCAGCAGTTTAATTCATTTTAGATAATCGCATTAACTTGAACTAGGCCTATTTAATCATTTCAATCCAAACGAATTAAATCTGCTTTAATAGGTTTGGTCAGAATGTGGGAAGTAGGGGCCTAACCAATGCACTCAGTAATATTGATATTGCTGTATGCTCAAAATAAATGCGTCTATCGCGAGGGGTGGGTTGCAGTCATATGAAGAATAGTCCTATAGATGTGGGCTTGTGATCCGCTTCAAATCCCGTGGGATCTGTTCAAAGCACGTTCACTAATTTTATTTTGTCTGCCATATTACCAGCGTCCACAAGGGATTAAGTTTAAGGAGCCTCTTCAGCACAGCTTTTATGTGAGTCAGGAAACTTTCATTTTAAACCCAGGCATTTAGACAAGTGACAAGATGGAAAATGAGCGACGTGAAATTGCCCATTCAAGGTTGGTGCGACTGAAAACCGAGGTGTGTGCAAAAGACTAATTTGTCCGTGATTTGTAGGTAGTTCGGAGACTTTGAAGTGTCATTAAGTTTTCCGACCTGCGAGTGAAGCCAGTCTACCCTGAAGAGCCTAGAAGCACCGCTTCATCCTTCAATCACGCAGTTCATATCACGTGACCCTCAAGAGAGAACTCAGAAGGGATGTCTATTCAACCTGTAGGATTTTTTCTCTCTTTGCACACTGCTTGTAGCTTCTCGGCATAGTAGTAAACCATCAACCGAAGATTGCGAATCTCGATTTCTCTGGAGATTTATGGGATGCTAAAGGTTGGCTGTTGAGGGTTTTCAATACGGATGAAATAGCTGCATAGTGCTTCCTGTCTTTCCAGTATGACATAACTTCACTGGAAAAATGAAGTCTCTGGTGGTTTGTTTGTGGTTTGTTTTACAACAAAATATACCTCATTGACAGGCTTGCGCTTGACACATCCCGGTCAGTCACCTAGCAGACAAAACCTTATGGATAAGAAACTGGTCAACTATCAAATAGCTTACCTCAGTTACAGTCGGGTGAGTAGTAAGCAGGAAGTCTGGGCCATCGGTATTACCTCGTCCTTGGATCATAAGTAGCTGACTGATTTCGTTCCTGTGGGGTAACGCCACAATGGACACGCCTTATGCAGCTGATCTGGATTCATTAGCTTACTGTCATGTTGATGACAAATCTCTCGAGTAGTCATCCAACACATGACAAAGTGATGTGAATCCCATGATTGAAGGATGAGTGGCCGTATATCCTACCTAAGTGAGCATTAATCACATTGCTGATGTGCCGCTCGTGGACAAACGGTTTAGACCTCGACTACCAACCGTTGAATTTCGTGGGAGGAGCACTGCTGATGATTCTTAATAAAGATGAATCAGCTGTGCAGTGCTTACCACCTTTCGACGTACACTGACTTTACTTGCAGGACGAATTCAAGGCCCTCTTGTTTATTTTTAACAGTTATTCTTACGTGATTTTTACGAGAGCTTGACTCAATTTGCAACAGAACAATTACCGGAGAGATGCACAATACTGCACAATCTCCAAATAACCCAAAATTGATCAAGAATACTGGTTACAACACAGACGTCACAGTAGTTAGCAATGTCAGTGCAGCTTCATCACACTACATGAGAAGGGATCTCACGAGGTGTGTGACCGACATAGGTGTGCTGGAAATGTAGACAGTGGTATTCCTCTCGAGAATCAATTGCATTCGTCCTTCTACACTACAAGCAAACGCGCCTTTAAAAGTCGAACGCTTTTTAATACATGCACAGACAGGTCCAAAAATGACGTCGATATACAGATCAATAATAATGTGGGAGCCAGTCATGCAGGTACAGCGCTAAAAATAAGCATTATCTATAGGAAGACGTGTATATCGTCACATCAGAAGGGCAAACCGAATTGTCTCAAGATAAGCGGCTTTTGTTGCTAGATTACTTCTTATAATAACATTGGCTCTTGTGTGTGTTACCACTCACGTATAAATTTACTTGATATTGACCGAATGGAGCAGTTCTACTTCTGGTACAATCCTCTGAAATCTACAAAATCTAGTCTTAAGTAACTTATTGTAACTTAGCATCCGTTATTTCGAATTTATACAGTAATCTTATGCTGCTTCTGAAAACAGTTTGATGGTACTTTCTTAGAAAAAACTGGGAATGTGCGACGAATTCGAAGTGCATCTTCTCACTGAGACAACTGAACGATACATGTACCATCCAGTATGTCTTATTTCTTTACTCTACTTCTTGAACACTGAGCTGGAACGTTTGAAGAATATTGATGTGCTAGCAACGGTCGCATCTTCATCTGGGGCAACCTTGATAATTGTACTTTGAAAATCAAATGGCTAATTTCGACTTTGCAGTGACTTCTGCTCAAGACCGAGTGATGTGCCGCCTGCACCACTATCCATTACCAGTTAACTATCTCCAGTTTGCAGTGACAGAAATCAGCCAAGATCTGTTTACAATTAACAGAATCCAGGGATCATAACCCCATGACAGGTCGTCATTCGCTATAAAGTGCGCTACTCTCCAGCAACAAACGGATACCATGCTTATAGGGCATCATTCCCGTTGGCATAAATGGATGATAGTATTATTGTCAGATCCTCACCAGCAGGGCATAAGACTCACTTACAGCAACTGCTGCAAAATATCAAATAGTGTGGTTTTAGAGCACATGGTCAGTTGTGTGATTATTTAGTGCTGCATGTTACGTATCTCAAATCCAGTGTGGACGGTAATGATCCATCTAAGAATGTGGCAGTCTAAATCTACTCGTTAATAAGGCTTATGAACTAGTGCAGCAACTTTGTGTGCCCTAATGGATGGGCTGTTAAGTAAGGTAGTAAGATGGAGTTGTTATTCACCCTGTCAGGCGTCATTCAGATCTCTTAATGATAAGCTGACATCACAGCCCTTACTGACGCACTATGTCCTTGGCTTACCAATAGTTGTGGTGTCCAACGTTTCACAGAACTTTGTTGGTGCAGTACACTAGAATCGACTGCCAGGTGGATGAGAAAAAACAACCTGTCGTAACGTTCGTTGGCATTCTGATATGAAACGAAATTCTAATCAGGTTTAATATGAACGACTAGCCTCGGTGTTTGTGACTGAGAATTTTCACTTTTAAAGGGACGAAAATCTATATCCGTGTTCATACTTGCTCTAAAGAGGAAATAGGTTGCCACGCGAGTTTGCACTACAGCCAAAAGTCGAACCCGATTGCTCACAGGACCAGTAAAGAATCCAAAGTAGTTGAAGCAATACCCAGCATAACAAGCTTCACTGATGTGCAATACACTTCCCTCAGTTCACAAAATCCCTGCCATATCATCCACGATGGAGAAAGCAACACTGCTGTCGCAAGACAGTTCATCCACCATCTACCTGATGGCTGACCGTAAACCATTCTGAACCACACTGGATGTGCTCATAATTTGGATGGTCTCTGATGTTCGATGTGCGGGCTGGGTTGAGACGAATGTCGGGACAAATGCATTCTTCTTGTCCAAGCAGTGCGCGTGTAAAGGCGTTGCTCGCAGCTAACCATAGTTATTTCACATAGACAAGGATATCTAATGATTTGCTAAGTGATTCCAGGAATTACCCGCGCTGCACATATTCCAATGAAGGCAGAACCACCTCCTTGATCAAAGTCATACCCATCGTGAAACAGAATTCATAACAATTTGTCTGGAACAACACATGGAAAGTGTTTGCTTGTCATTCCGAATGCATAATCCAAAATGTCGGATGTTTTCCTTCTTCTTGCAGTAGTTCGGCTAGTCCAGCTCTGAAAAAGTACTTTCACCGTTTAGTACATCCAAACCACGGCCCAGCTCAGCCTGATTCAACCAGTTCTGCAGACCCTTATCAACGATCACCTCTGTGGCGCGACTTATTATTCTAAGTCCAATGCTCGGGCAAAAATTTCGTCGACTCATCTAAGTGATCGCCTGGCACGACAGAGGGGATCTTGTGACATGTCCCATGGATCTTCTGCTTTCCCCTATTGTCACTACCCAATTCATCTACGCCAAGTCATAACTCAATAGCTGGAATTTTTTCTGGGTAATGCCATCACAAACTGCTTTTACTGGCTTGCGAAGCAGAAGAAACATATTCATACATGGGAAACCACTTTGATGATTGAACTGCTGGGGGATATCACGATTTTTTCCGAAAGACAATGTCTACTTAAGCAGCCTTCATAGCTGCAGTCATCAATAGATAATGAATTAAGTGTTACGTGCGATGCTAGCTGAAAGTAATGTAGTCATATGACGTCAGCCACGTCAGACCACAATAAAAGTGGGGCTGTTTCTAAACTTTAGAGATCGTGTTGTACACAGCCGACAGTCGGATAGCTTCGCCTGGGTTGCTGTAAAAGCTTACCATGTCATTATCGTTGACACCAGTAACGGAACCTGGTGAAGGAGGAAGATCCCGGTAAATTAAGAAAAGAAAGGTAAGAAGTGAGGACATTGTAAAATGCTCCATGTCCCTAGATAAAACCGCCAAAGCTATTGAAATAAACGTATCTGAACATCATCATCAACGGGTTTGGACTAATGTACTGTGCGGACTTCACCTAACACAAGCGCGGGTAACAAAGATGAATAAGCGTTAGCTAGGTATTTCCGCCAGTAAATGACAGCAAGCTGGCCATTGGGATCGGTTACGTAACATGTGCTGTAGGGTTCTTTAATCAAGGAAGGCAATAATACCCAACAGTGTTCAACATGGCAGAAGCCGTTTTCATTTTCGCAGTGTCACATCGTTGCCTGTTCTCTGCAACTTTCCGTAACAAGGGTTCGGAATGGAAAATAGGGCTTTCTTCAATAGGCAGTGATCGGGCATGCGTGGTGCATGCGCCAACAATAAGCCATATCTACCGCTCAAGCGAATCCGAACCATTACCTACGTCTTTTTTAACGGGCTCCATTAATGTAACGAATGTTATCCTACAAAGGTAGTGGGGATCAAATATCTGGAGACGTTTGAGGTCTTCAGATCTGAGGGGCCAAGATTCACAGCCATTCAGTAGGACTGTTTTTACGGTCGTTCTGTAGACACGGCCCCTTGGCCTCAGTGTGTGATCGTTTATGATAACAAAGGTGACGTGATTCAGAAAATACTGTCCCTGTATTAGTGATGCGTGCACTGATTTGATCTGTCTCATTGAAACCACGGCATATGCGGTTACTAAGATAAGTAAACCTACTAATCAACTCAGGTTCCCCATGATGAAGTTCCACTGAGTACACTGGAGTGGTAAAACCTGAATTACGACCTTTGATTTTGAAGACGCAAACCACATGTCGAAACAGGAGATCACCTCCGATATTTCATTTTGGATGCTTTCTCATTGGACTTATGATCTTCGAATGATAGAAGTGTCATCCGAAAAATCCAGGTCTACCATTCTTTCTCCAGATATGATTTCGAAACCCAGATAAGCAGTATCTTAGAAGGTGCACCCCATGATTGTTATTTAAAAAACTGAACAACATTCGGGAGAGGGCACAGCCCTAGCGAATCCCATCAGACGTGGGAAGCTTTTCGACAGGTCGGTGTAAGCTATAAAGCTAACAGAAGTATGAAGATAAATGGTACGAATAATATCCAGAATTTCGAGGGTTTTACTGTTTGTCAGATATACGTAGGAGAGTCAACCTGTCCACGAACTCGAAAGCTCTTTTGAAGCCAAGGAAAACATGGTGGAATATGTACTCATTTGAACCACATGACTTAATGTAAGGATGTGGTCAATGCACCACCTTCCTGAACGACATCCTGCTTGGTGTTCTCAAACCCGCGTCTCGCGCAAAAAGGCCGCAGGTTGCAGTGTTATTGAAGCTAGTAGTTGTGCTACAACCAAAGTAAGGCTTATGTTCCAATGACTGAAACAGCGGCTTCGAGATCTTTGTTTGAGCATAGGCACAATGGTTGATTGGCCCCGATTTTCTGAAATGCATTCCTGTCCCCCGAAATCAGGTTCAATAACCTAGTCAATGCAAGACAGAAAGGTTCAACACCGCTTTCGAATAGTGCGAGTAGAAATTTATCCATCCGTGCAGCCCAACAGGATTTCAAGGCATAGGGATATCTTGGTACTTCAGAAACTGAGGGACAGTCTAAAACCAAAATCCCCTGCTCGAGCTGAAACCCTAGGGTACAGGGGCAGACATCCAGGATATCCTGCGGTGAAGACACCGATTCTTATCGTATATTCAATTCCTCGATAGTATCATTAAAAGCAGATATTTTTGGTCCAATTTTGCGCATCAGATGAAAAATTTGCCGGACATTTCAAGCCACACCAGCCTTCCGGGAAACATCGAAAATCTGCCTCACATGGGGGCATCATTTTTATCGACCTGAGTGGTTCGAGAACAGAACCCCACCATCCGCTGTTGATGGCTATGTATCCGACCCGGCTTCATTTGTGTCTAACCGTACGGGGAACCCAAACAGACTGACTGCTTCTACTGAAGGTGAGCAAAAATTGCTCATCAGGGCACAGCTACAAAAGACAATCACCATCATCATTATGTCGTGAGTTCAAGATAAACAGGCCACCAAGTGGCGTCTCTGATGGACTGACACATCACAATTGTGCATCACGATCGCCGGCCAATAGGATACTATCAGAACTTATCTTGCCAGATGGCAGGGTAGCTAATTCGCGATAAAAAGTAACCTCAACTGAATCGGGCATAAATATGGTCGGTGCATGTAGAGAAACTACTACTAACAACGGATATTACTTCGATCAACGCGAGTTATGCGGATGCTTACAAACGAACGAGTATCCAGTCAAATAAGCAAGCCGCATCTCTGATGCTTAAGACCATACCAAAGTCAATATAACCTGCTGCTGTCTGGAATTTGTGGGCGGTAGGATAGGAAGGCGCCCGATTATCATACATGGATACTGCATTCGAGTTTCGGAAAAGCAGAAAGTGCCTATCGACAAAATTTCGAATGTGTGCCACAGTAGAATGTTAGCCGATTTGCTTCAGATTTAGCACACTAAAAGTCGCCAAAAAACAGGGGAAAAGTCTAGGGAGCGGACGTGGACTGGATGAACGCCTTATTTACGCTGTATAGTTTTGTGATTGCTCAAACTACTGACACCTAGAGTGAATCCTAACAGCGACGGTCGTATGTTTATTGTGTGTTCGTAGTAGATCTTCACTAATGATATGTATGTTGCATTGATTCATTCAGTCAAATGAACAGTTTTTATTAAATTTCCTGGTAACTTTTCGGCCTTTTGTCGGTTTTTTAGACTGTGATGTACTAAACGTCTTTAGAAGACCGATGAATATTCCACAATTAAGTAGAGCCACTGCAACTTTGAGGATAGCAGCGAAAATAAACAGTATGATGCACCGCAAGACAATTCCGCATTTCACGAGCCTTCGGTAATTATCGCCGTTTCCACTCCTTCATTGGGATCCAACTTTTCGCTAAATTATCTTGCATTACGGTTTACTTAGTTATAATGAAAACGACTCTTTCATAATGAGCTGGCTGAGGAGCTGTGAACATTACGTCCCTTTAAAAGAAAACAAATTCGTTCAGCTTGTATTGTGGTATCCCTCATGGATTATTCCTGGAGCTGGCAGTAACTAACGACAACTTTGGAACGAAGATACACCTGTGTACAATCTCCATTTTTTTGCTTTACTGAAGGTCATATTTTAGTTTCGAAGCTGCACGTTTTGGAAACTCACTTTTTAAGACCCGCTACCACTGACCAGTGTTAAGATGACCATCCACAAAGATAAGTGCAGACTCAGGCTCACCCAATAGTACACAGTAGTAGACTACTTTTCTAATGCATGCATGGAGTTCAGAATGTGTTCGGAAATACAGTTGGTTTCATATTGGAGTGAACGTCCTTCTTCAAGATTTTAAATCCGTCTAATTCCTGGATTCAGCATGCTGCTTTCATTCTACAGGAATGGACTGGCGAAACGAGAGATTCGTAATATGCTGCTGTTGGAGTAAAAATGTTCACATACTTCAGTGCACAGTGCGTTTCGCTCTGAACGGGTTTCATTTCAATAGTGATACAAGTCTGGCCTTCGACTCGTTGTATACAGTTGGCTTACGCAGCTGATCACACCTACACGGACGCCGGAAGTGGGTTATAAAAATGAACCTACAGTTCATTATCCTAGCGATGCACGCATATTAGTTGACGCAAATTCACATCCCGAAAACGACCCGTCCCTACTATTCACATTTTACTTATATGGAGAAATCACCACCACTATCGAATTTGGTACAGCCTAAGTGGCCGTTTGATCAACGGAGTCGAAAGTAACTGTAGCGCATTATCGAGAGTGTCTATATAGACAATGGCAAGGCTGTGACAGATCGACCATGGCTGAGCACTAAGTTCATGACACATCTGCTTGCAGATCACCATCTATTCGGACACGCGCTGCACGAGGTTGCGTAAACAACACGTTACTTTAGCGGTTCTTCGTGGCAAATACCTGTTGGTTGATCAATAAGTCTAACTTAGATATGTGATCTTGTAAACTCCAAGGCCTTACAGAAAAGTTCGCCAGGGTATTCGTAGAAAGAACTTGTGGAAGGTGATGTTTCTACCATTTCTGCAGCAAGTCAAAGTTTGGTTTGAAATGTTATAAAGGAATTCTCTTTGATATTGAAAGCTCACTGCCATTTACTGATGGCCGAAGACATTTCTGGCCAGTTGAAACCTTGTCATACCTAAACGCTCTGAGAACTACAATAAGCTTTCACATGAACCTCTATCTACATTGGTCCGCTGGTTGAAAAAAGTAGAAAAATTTAAGTCTGTGATCAGTACTGTGTTACTAGATGACTAGTGAATTCTTCATAAATATATTTTGAACACAACCCCAAGAAACTATAAAAAGTAGACCAATCTGGATTTGAGCGGAATGTATCGCGAGTCAACCGATCATTTTTTCTCTTATTCTGTGGCGTACCATCAGCGAGTAAGGACCAACCGACCTAAAGACTACACTGAATGTTGAGACCTAATCTTAATCACTGTTATTATTTGTGGTGGACATCATTTGTCCTACCGAAAGGTATCTTCCATCTCTTGCCTTGCAATACTGCTGAATTAAATCTATTCGTTCGACGAATAAAGTGGACATTCGAAATTTATTGGATATGTCGCTAAGCTGTAGAGCAGCGATAGTGTGAAAACCATTCAAAATCAGATTGTCATTTGCAGTCAACAGTTATCAGCACAACGCGGTGATGATTGTGTTTGTGTGTGTGTGTGTTGTATAAGGGGAGAAATGTGAAACGAGATCGAACGAAGCGAAAATCGAATTTGAGCTCCTCTGCCCAACATTGTACCATTTTATGCAGACATCGTCGTGGTGGTTCCCGAATTAAGTAATGCATTTTCGATTTTGAGCGGTGTTGACGTTTCCGTACTGGGAGAGGGCTTCAAAGGAGTGCCGGAGATCACGGGATCATGTGCATGGTACTTTTTCTGATAGTCCGAATAGTCGGGGTCAACTTGATCTTCTTCTAAGTTGTTGGTGCTTGATTTTCCATGCTGGCATGAAACTGAACTGTCTTCATCCTCTGGAGTTAGCTGACGTCCAATGTGAAATCGGTCCGTGATAGAGGATTCCAGATTGTCTAACAGTGCGGAAGAATGTACCATCAAGTTTGGCATACTAGGTGGGGCATAACTCGTCGGAGGCATTGTTCGTGGAGGAGACAGGTACGGCGCTTGTGTCACAGCGGCCGTCTTCGTAATACCTGGATTCATTTCATCAGAAGGGGTGATATTTGAGAATAATCCAAATCGTTTGGTATCTAGATTGAATGGTGCATGATCACCGCCTGCTGTTTGGTCCAATGGATTTATACCGAGACGTTCACCGACTGGTGGGAAGGCTGAGAAATATGGTGGAGAAGGAGTATATCCCGTGTAGTAGCTGCCTGAAAACGGGTAGGAAGAAAAAGGGTTTGCTGAATACGCTGATGAGCTCTCCAGACCATCAGACCTTTGGTCTAAGGAACTGTTTCCGAATTCCCTTGGTTTTGAAGCATTGAGTTGAGGGTTAAGGTGTTCTGAAGAAGGAAAGAGTAGACGCTGACGAACAGTGTCGTATCCGTCTCTATCAGAATAGCGGTAAAACGGTAGTCCCAGGTCTGGTCGACATGTCCGTGGTGTTCGATGGGCTCCGTTCACCAAGTCAGAAGGATCTAATTCTTTGCCATGGTTCTGATGCGTAACGGATGGTGATGTCGAATCATCAATAAGATTTCGCGTAGAATACTCTGTAATGAGTTTGTGATTTGGTTTAATTTCGTCACTGCAAGTGCGACCGGTCAGTATAGACCGGCCTTCGTCGGGATATTCATTGAGAGACGAGGATTCGGAGCAGTTAGAAACATCGGTACTCATCGGTCCCTCATTGATCCTCGCCATTCGACACCGAGCATTCGCAACAAGACTCTCCTCTCCAGCTTCAGTAAGCGAAGACCCCAGGTCTAATTTTTGCCGATTGTAGGCCCGAGATGACGGCTGATTGGCTGGAGTGGACCTGGATGTCGAATCCGATTCAACCGCTTGTTGGTTCATATTGACGTGACGGATGTCCACGTTCGGACTGGTGGTCTCCAGCAAAGAGACGGATTCCTTGTCTTTCTGCGCTCTTTTGCACTTGTAACGGTGGTTTTGGAACCAGATTTTTACCTGGATAAAAATGGCCGAGCGGCATTTTCTGGTTATTATCAAATCAGGTTTGCCTCACGTGACAACTTACAAATACGTATGACGAAGCAGTTTTACCCTTGTCCGCCACAGGTTAAATTAAGTGAAGACTGGTTCGCTAACTGTACGAAATTTTGACATCGTCAAAAGAAGTGTCAAGCTCTATTGTGTCTTATGCGTGCTCTATTTGTACGGCGACTGTCACATGAGTTTGGCCTTAAATGAAACCAGTGGGTGAACTTACCCTCATTTGGACGAGCACTGGAAGTCACAGCCAAATCAGGCTGACGTTGATTGGGTGTTGCGTGCGCAATATGGTCACGCACACGGAATAGCAATGTATTATCTTTGTTGATTGTTTCACAGAACTTCAGTGTCATACTAGGCACCTAAAAGACTGCATCAACTTGTAAACGGCAAGTTTTAGGTTATGTACTGACTCAAGACAGATAATGGAATTTTCAAAGTCCTCAATGTGGCATCGCATTTCTTGACTATCTGGACCCTGAAATGTAAACCAGCCCGTTCGAACTATGGAGCTGAGCGTATTTTGAGAAGTGAAGTGGACAAGGGTCAAATTACGATTAACGTGCAAGTCTGTGTAGTGATATTAGGGCAGCTCTTTATCCCCAAGGAGACAGTTCACTTGTTTCCATTGGTCTCTCGAGGACTTTTGGTCGGAACTTATCAGCATGTTTCGACCTAAAGATTCCAGTTGCATTCAGGTAAAAGAGTTGGAGGCGTTTACCGGACACTTCTGCTCATCACTCCTTTTGGTTCGATACCAAATATATCACTTCAAATATATGGTGAGCTTGAAAGGTGCGTGGTATAAAGGTGTCCGGATTGTCGAATGGTGTAAAGCTTGCCCTGAGAGTAGCCTACCAACACAGGATGTTTTGGTGAAGCCAGAACGATAAATTAACTTGTTCGTAACCATGTAACCAAATATGAACGTTAGAAGACGCAAAATACTGCCATGCATTATGACACGACTAAGCTCACCTGTGTAGGAGTCAGGCTGATAATTTGCGATAAATGCTCTCTTTCTGGTGCTGACAGATATTTTTGTTGCTTGAAGCGCCTTTCCAACTCGTAAACCTGGGCCTGAGTGAACAGAACACGTCGCTTTCTCCGCTGTGACAGTCCACGAAATGGAGAAGAATGATGATTGTTGCTGTTTAGATGATGTAACAATTGGGGTATCTGATGGGGGTTATGATGGTGATGGTGAAGTTGATGCCCAGCTGGCCCATTTGGACTGATGGATCTAGTGGATGACTGCTGCTGACTCGGATGAATACCACCCACAGCCACAGCCGCTGCAGCTGCAGCAACAGCAACAGCTTTCTGGTGTTTCTCGTAGGCCAACATGGCTGCATTGTATGGTGTTCCATGTAAACCGAAAGCAGAGCTTCCTCCAAGGCACTCACTTGCTTCACTTGAACGGCGTCCATTGGTGAACGAAGGAAATGAAGGGGCATTTGTGGAGACCGAAGGACCAGCCAAAACTGTGCTGTTCAACTCAGGATTCATCCCAGAGTACCTTGCGGTGCGAGACGAACCTCCATTGATTGAGCGAAAACCACTCGACACTGTGGGATTCGCACTCGAGTTTGGGTTGGCGTGGGTAAACGAACCGAAGTTCGAAACACCGAATTCCTGATTGGAGCTGGCTAATCCATAGCTGCCGATGTAATTCAAGGAAGTTGCTCCGTTGGCTCCAAATCCGGTGCTCAAGTTTGGACTCAAGTGACCGGGATACACTCCAGCCATTGCAGCATTCGTTGCACCCATAAGGCGGGAGACTGTGGAAGAAAACATGGCAAAAAAAGATAAACAAGTAATCAGTTGTTTGCTCATTCCAGTAATATACAAACTATTCGAGGGGACATTCCTTGAGGTTGGCGCACTTCTCATCCCCTCTGCTAATGTGCTGGAGCCGTAACTAATACGTTAGACCAGTTGATCGTCATGTTTCCCACCACCTAAATGAAAATAACGACATTCGAACCAGCAACGTGACTAGACATTCCCACTGTAAGAGTCCAAACATCCTTGTGCAATATATGTGTAAGATTTATTCTTATGTTTTCATCTGTTTACGACGTTCAATGCTTCCGCGTACTAACATTATCGGCCCGGCATATACCTGTTTTTATACTCATTTGATCTTTCATAATCCACGCCGGTGTTTCGGTAAGGCATCGGATGTGTGGTTCGGTACAATTCCAGTTTTAGTTTAGACAGTAGAATGCGCAAAGGTCTATAGTAGTGGCGAGCACCAGCTACTTACCGACGAAAGCCACTGCCGCATTTACTGGGTTATTTCATTGTCTCAGCAATTGGTTAATGTGCCGAGATTTTCGAAATTCAGCCGATGAAGTTATGCACAGTTTAGCGAAATACACTCATTTGCAAACAAATTCGATTTTGCGAGAGACCCACCTGGAACCCAGGTGAATCTCTCGTTTGTGATGATTTTAATTTTTGCACCTTACTTCTTCAACATGGGGACTAGCATCAGGAAATCCACAGTGAGGATTATTTTCAGTGTCACCTTTCCGTTGATTTTTTATTCTATGGCATTGCTGATACGACAGTGCGAGTGGAAGCAGCTAGCGGACAAGAAACACATTAGCTATCATAACTGATTGAATCATTTCGTAATCCCACAGATTAATCTTGGTGTATGGACTTAGACCCTATGTTTGTCACTAATTTTGGAGCATTATGGATTGGGAATGTTCCCAGGGGTCGATTTTTGCCTCATGGTTAGGTAGCGCTCGTTTTCGACCGCCGAAATAGTGAAACGATGAGACAGGCTAAAACCCTAAAGAATTATTCAAAGTAGACAATGTTCTTCAACGTTATTACTTAAAGATGTCCACCATGAGCACATCAGTTATTTTTCATGTTTGAGTTTTTTATAATGGGTCATCTAGAATAGCCACATTTTATACGCCCACTCATTCGTGCATCTGGAAAATTAAATATTTTTCATCAAGAGAAGCAATTCAAGTTCATTCCCGAAAAAGAAAAAATTTCATGATTTCCTGAGGCAGTCTTTGATCATTTCTACCAAAAGCGACATAACTGAGGGGTCGGGTCCACCTTTCACGATTGTTCAAATGTTGTTTGCTCGGGTCTATTATTTTGAGTAAGCTTACGAGCTGATAATTGCATCCAAAACCGCTCCAAACGCAATAAGAAGGGTCACCGAATTTCATGAGGCGAAATCCTGAAAACTGAGTATACAATGAATGTTTTATTTTTGTAGATGGATACTCGAGGTCCAGGTTCCGGCTCATGTGCACTTAGTGAACATAACACTCACAACTAGTACATCAGCAATATCTCTGGTACGCAATCAGTCGAAGTGATAAGTGTGATTAGAAAGTCATCAGCGGTTTCAGTGCTACAGCGTAGTCTGTTTAGGAGGCTGAAGTGAATCACACAGTAACTGGTTAGCTGAATGAACTGGAAGCCTCCGAAACTACGCGCATCCACTGATAAATTTAAATAAGTAGATAAGACAAAACATATCGGAAGCCATATCTGGGACCATAGCACTGTAACTGTAAAACTGAATGCGTGCCAAAAATTAAGAAGAAAGACTAATTAAGACAAACTCCAATAAAAGTAAGGCAGATTACGGCGGTTTTTGGTTTCAGCATACATACAGCAACAATTTTGCGCAAACATTTCTATCCAACACAAAGTTTTTTTGGAGGAAAGTGCATCTGCCGGATAAGCATCAGCCCGATAAATAGCAGCAATTGTTGGAATCCTTAGATCACATCTGTTGGCTCCAACTTACACAGAACAGGCGACTGAATCTTTCATCGCATATATGCAGAATCGAATCACCAGAAATTCCGGAGTGTATTGTCACATCAAGAAACAATGGTTCCTGAGTGTGAAGTGTAGCACCTACGCCCCATTTGAGCCTTGAAAAGGTCAATGGAGTTCGGATGTATTAGAAAAGTGCGGGGACGGATAGCATGGCTTTTGTGACAATTCTACACTGACACGGACGGAAGAGCAATAAATACTGAGTTCGAAAGGGATCTTTCCATCTCCATTGAGATAATAAAAATGCCTCTTCTGTAGATATAATTCATGTTTGATAAAATTCGTTGAATTTTCAGGACAGAAATCAGGAATTGCAATGCCTCTTCGATCACGTTTGTTATAAATCCCGGGGAAATTTTGTTCACTGGAAATCAAGGTTTTTTGTTACCTTAAACCATTAGTACGGTAATACAGACCACTGTTTTGGGGAACTCCACTTTTTCCAAGAAGGAATTTTTCCCGGCTGTGAATCTCTCACCTAGACATTTCAGATTGACTCACTTTACTGTGAATGAAATCTACTGAACCAGCTAAGAATGTTTTCAAGGCCAAAGCACTTGACCAGTCATACTGTTCAATTCCGTGCATTCTTTACTCTGTGTGTGAAGAGCTTACCTTTAGCTTATTTGCAGAAAATACACAGAAGAAACGGTGTGAATGACTGACTAAAAGAGGTTTTTCTGCTGCTTGTTTTCTTCTTAGATGGACTAAGAAAAGGGACCAAGACTGCGGAGATATACTTTATTTGGTCCTTTCGGAGGTGGTGATCCCTACCTAGAACTGATCAAACATACTTACCTTATTTCGATCAGACTAACCTTAGAGGTCGGATACAGGTGACCCTTGTGACCAGTTAGTTGAAATGACTGGAACAGCACACTGTCGAGTTGCGGCTGATGTCATTGCGCAGTAGGTGTTTTTATGTAGTCATATTTACTGATAGGTAAATTCTGCCCCGTCACATCTGTGATTAGGGTGAAAGCCAAACTGACCGATATATTTGAGTGGTGGAGTTAGATTAGGCCATTTGAACACGTCATTGAAGTGATTACATTTGCTGTCACACAGGCCACGCCTTTGGACCCCACAAATGATGCACATTAAGGGAATGATGTTGTTACAAAGTATGCAGTTTTTTGCAGAAAAGCATGGCAAGGATCAAAATGGCTAACGCGCGCCCAATTAATACGCGGGGCTAACAGTTTCTCGTGACGATTAGCTATCGAACTCTCACTATCGTCATCTATTGGTGTAAATTTGACCTCCGCCTTTGGTGCCATCGAAGACATGGTTGCTAAATATCATAGGTTGTTTGACAGTTTTGCTGTTGTGACATTCACGGTCTTCCGGTGTACCCTTATTTCCGTCGGTTATCACCATTCGAATGGGGGCAGTCATCAGCCCGGAAAACCTTTGGCTGTTGTCACCTCCACGTGCCCAAACCACATCCATAGGCTGATGTCCACCGGCCAGCACAGCAACAGCTGCAGGCGCATGTAATATCCTGTCAGAGGACTTGTAACAGCTGTAAGTGATCAATTATGAGCATCGATGTCTTTGGCAAAAATATATGTCTGGGGGTGTATCAGACATTTCAAAACTGATGTTCCTACTACTCCCACTCTGTGACCACCAGCCGGTAAGAGCTATTACGGATGGGGTGAGTAGACATCACATAAGCTCTAATCATGAGGCAGCATTGCCCAATGCGACCACTGATCGCCAACCAGTGTCACTGTCTTCGAGGAGTAAGATGATTATCTTCCACACTCTGTTGCGTGCAGCCTTGCCAATCGGGTCAAAGGTCACTTGCACGCGTCCACCTAATTAACAACGGAAAGATCACATTCAGTCCTAATCTAAGGAAGACCAATGAAAAGGTCAATTTCACATTATTTGGGATGCCCGGTGCAGTCATCCACGACTGAGTTCCTCCTAGAATCCCGGACTCCCAGGTCTATGCTTCACTTTAAAAGTGTTCAATTAAAGTCCATGAAAACGAAGTGGATGCATTTTTTGCTGGTGCTGGTGCTGGTGATAGTGGTGTTGGTGAGGGTACTGCTGTCTGGTAGAAAGCACCGGAAGTAGATTCCGTATATTGTCAATCAAAGCGAATCGATCCGTTTATAATCATCTATGTAGGAAGCGATTAGGAACTGCTCACGGTTGGTGATAGAGGAGCCTGTGAGCAAGAGAAAAAGGGTGACAAAGCACCAACTGCCAGTGCAGAGAATAACACCACAAGCAACAGAGACAATCGCTCTGGGTATACTGTCAGTCAAACGACTGACTTTTGGCTTTGAAAGACAGCTGTGTGGGTGAAAATTAACATGATACTGTGCTGGAAATCTCAGGTATGAGGGTATGCAGAAGCACGATGGATGATTGGATGTTTCGGGGTCATCTTAGAATGTCTATGTGTATAGCTAAAAAATGGTTACCAACATTCATGAGGGGAAAATGGCTAACTGTGAGAACAAATACCTCTGAGTCTGAATAGTAATTTTCAGTCTATGAACAGTCAACTTCGACAGCAGTGTATACCTGTCTCGCTTAAGTGTACAAAACAGTATTTCATCCTGTAAAGTATATTTGCCAGTTAAGTTAGTCGTATCAGTGTTTTAGGCTGTCTCCGTCCACTAAACTTAGTAAGTGGTGCATATTTGGGTAATTTATAGGACAATCAAGAATTAGGTGATCTATCCAGGTTACGCTCACTTGAATGCCTCTACTCCTGTCCCGATACGACTATTCTGGCTAACTCACTTCAAAGTGGGTACATTCTGGACTCTAATCTGACTCTTACCGAGGTTTATAAGAAGTGGCAGCATTGGAACTCCGGACGTACGAAGTGCGAGCTGGGTCGGTTATCTCACCTGTGCGTGAGGAGTTTCATTTGTGGCACATCCAAAGATAGGCACTGCTGACAAACTAAAGTAAGAGCAAGCACTGCCCAGCTTTGCTTGCTTCAGTGTGGAGTGACCAGAACGATACAGCCGGGATGGTGTCAGGACTACTTAAACGAAAGTGATGTGGATACGAATTTGGCTCATCCCGAAACTTCTCACAACTAGCCAATCGGTGTACTTAGTGTTCAGTCGCAATGTACTAGGAAGGATTGTTGACCGTGCAGTTACTTTCCGGTTGGTGACCTGAACCAAAAGAGAGTAGGGTTCATCCTCAGTGCGTCAACCAACTGCTTGGAGATTTTCACAGGCCGTCCTGAAGCAGTTTTTGCTTGTAGGATCTTGTTCTCGACTAAACACTTGGGTTTTGCGTTACTGATGCTGGTGAATCTCGAAATAGGTCCATGTAGCTACAGCGTTTACAACACTTGATTCGTTTTAACTTCAGAATGTGTTTAGAGTGAGTTGAATGACACATATCAATGTGTCTGGAACCGTTTTGTTCTGTCTGTTCCGTAGCTACAGGTAACATACTAAACCTGTCAAAAAGATATCGAATATCGGCTGACAGTTGAATGGGATAACAATTAAAGTGGATGAGGGTTGATGAGAATCTGATGATATGGAGAGCGGTGCTCCCCCCTAACCATACAGAAATATCCTTGCCAGTTCAGGCACTCATAGACAAAAAATGACAGGTGTATTCAGCTGATGAAGTGGGTCAAGAGGCAGACTGACTAAAGCGATCTGCTGATGTTTTTTTCGCAATAATGATGGAGCATTGCTATTATGACCAAAAAGTGGTCATAATTCGCCTGGAGAAGTAAACAGGTTTTTAAGTGTAAGGAGGCTACCGCCTAATTGCATCTTGTAAGCAGCCAAGTACGGCCAGAGTTAGGTAAAATATTTTAAGAAATACTTAGGTAGCTTTTGACTAGGACGATATATGACGCATTACGGCTTGATGCTTACTAATAAATGCTTGCAAACTATTAAAGTGTTCTTTTGTCATGCAGCGTTGTTTTACTTGCCAAGCAGGCATGTAGTATCCATGGTCTACTCTGTCTGCATCTAAAGCTTCGTACAGTCCACAAAGCTGTCATTCTCTCCGATCACTTGAGAAACCTTTGCAATGAAACGTGAACTCTCCTTGTGATACATATCCACATGGAGTGGGAACGGAGACAAGGCGCGTAGCCACGGGACCACACACAGTCTGACTGACAACGTCAGATAAACCGGATTCAAAGTGGAGGTTTTACAATAATCAACTTGCAATAAACCTACCGTAGTCGCTGTACTCATGCGTAATTCGTTGGTCATTGGCAACTGCAACTGCTGCGGCCGCGCCGTACCACGACGAAGCTGCTGAAACTACTGCCGCCGAGTTCAAATGTGCAGACTCCAATCCAACAGAATCCTGAGATGATCCAGCAGCCACCGCAGAAGAGTCGTTATTAGAACTAGTCCCATTGTTACCGGATGAGGGGGGACCGGTTCCAGTTCCTCCTATTCCATTGGTCATGACGGCCATATGCTCATCCAAGGATGCTGATTGCCCGGGCCAGAAAAGAGCACTCACTCGGCTTCCATAACCAGCTGACATATGGGAGAGTAAAGAATGGCTTTCAGATGCCATCTGGGAGACGTCTGTATGTAGATCGGGATGTGTGAGTTTCAGGACACCACGCGTTGCGCTACTGTCGTTCATTGAGAAGCCATGGGTCCTAAATTGCGGGATAATAAGGAGGGTGACACATACCATGATAGCTTGAGTTAGAGTCGTATCATTTAAGAGTCACAGTTTGGGGTAAACTATTTTTGGTAGAATTTTGATAGAATAATTTAAGCACTCAGCCCTTGTAACTCCAGTTGACGTGTAGTGTCAAAAGAAGCGAGTATCTAGGTTTTACCACTAGACTGGCCAAAAGTTCACTTTGACAGTCTCTCGATTTGGAGGTCATCATTCACGACACTGCCATCGCATCGCATCGCAGTTTACATTGGAAATCTTTTTGAGCATAAGAATGCCTACCGGAAAATTTTTATATTGTTAATCTGCTCCTGTAGAAGACAAGCTACCATGTAATGTATAAGCTTTCCAAAGTAAAATGTGTTTTGATAATAGGCAGATTCATTTTTTCTAGTATGTAATGGAAAAAGGGGTTTAGTTCAGTCTATCCACATGAAACGTGACAGAAAAAGTTGGAGGTAGCAAAAAACGGAATGAAAGTGGCGAGTGAGCATCTGAAGTATGCAATATGTGGGAGGCCGATGTTTCGTATACAGCCCTAGGTTCCCTTTCGTTTAGCGCAGGCATGTTGAGGCATTTTTTAGGAGTCATGTTGAGCTGAAACACATCTGAATTGGTAATCCAACTTCATATTGCTCATACTGTATCTTCTCCACTGACTGAAAGCAGCGTGAGCCACATGGTATTCTCCTAAATGTATAGCACAACATGCTGGTTCGATTATTACATTAGCGTATTTGGCACCAATCCCACTTGTATCACATGATTAGGTCTAATCGCGAACAAACTCATTCATCAGGTTCATTGTTTACCACTCACGGCTCACATGTGTACCTGATACTTCCATGTGGTGCACCTGTGCATTCAAGATGGCCGTGTAAAGCATATTACCCAAACTGACATTGGTCGCAACAAAATACAAAAGCTACACAGCTTCAGCATGCTGCCCACAACAACAACGTTGCGTTTAACGCTGTTCTGATGTGCAACCAATCCACACTTTCTGTATATTGGGAAAGCTTTGGTTTTCCACACTAGAACTTTGATGTAAATTGGGCAAGAGAGCAAGTGATTTTACCTGTTTCACTGATAACCTCTCGGTGGATTCACATTACTTGGGAGCATCAAAAGCGACACCGTACTTACAGCTGAGAATTCGGCCTGTCAGTGAAACCACTCTATGCTCAAAGAACAAGAAGCATTGTACAACTGTTTAATTCTTAGTAGAAATTATCAGGAGAGTGCAGCTCACGAAAATCAGGCCTTTGTGTTGTTCGGCCGCTCGTGTCAGACGACAAAATGTTCAACCACTGGCCAGAAGGTCACAGATTCGAAACTCTCTGGGGTCCGTGATATGTCTGTCTGGTTTTTCTTGGGATGGAAAAAACTCCAATGCCCCTAATCAATCCGAATCAAAGCTAGAGATCATTCCGAAAACATTTCACTATGGAATGTCACTAAACAGCTCATGGCAGCTGATAACAACCAGGTCACAACATGCATGGATCTTCGTTCTTTACAGCACACACTCCAGCCATACCTTTTTTCAAACTGTTAATGAGATGAACGGAAGGATTCTGTCATTCTTGCATCGTGATTGCCTAAAAATCGTCAACAGTACAAATTGGTGGGCATGTACCGATTTCATAGTGATGAGGAAATTTTGTCATTTTCAGTAGAGACTTCATCCTGTCAGTGAAGCTAATCCATGCTGAAAAGCCGAGAAGCACTGTACAGATGGTTCATCCTTGTTTGGAGTCATCAGCAGTGCGCATCTCACGAAACTCAGAGAGTTTCGAACCCGCGACCTTGCGGCCAGTTGCTGAACAATTAACCGTTTGGCCAAGAGTGGCTGATCAGCAGTGGGATTAGCTCTCACTAAGATAGGACATAGCACCACTCATTTTTCAGTTACGGAAAACCACATCACGTGGTCACGTGTTGACTGGTTCCTCGAGTGACGGCTTCTCAGAAGGAAGTTTCCCTTTTCATAGTAATATGAGGAGATCTGGTCGTATTCAGTAGAGATTTCATCCTGTCAATGAAGCCAATGAACTACTGGCCGGACGGTCGCGGGTTCGAAGCTCTCTGCGTTTCGTGAGATGCACACAGCTGATGATTCTCAACAAGCATGAAACAGCTGAATAGTTATTCTCGGCCTTTCAGTATAGACGAGCTTCACTGACAGGATGAAATCTCTACTGAACATACCGATATATTTTCATGAGTCTGAATCCTAATTATGAGCTGACTGGTTCCCCATTTGGGTATCTAGACGCACAAAACTGGTCTGTAACTGCCGCGCTATCAGTTTTCAACAGTGCGGTTCTTAAGTTGCTTGGCCTCTATTATTTTCTTTCCTAACTAATATTGCAGTGCAGAGGTAGCGTCAAGGTTTCAATATTTAATGGAGTATTCAGATACTTCAAAACATTTGCTTTTGTCATTTACTCGTTGTTATGCTGCACCATACAATCCATTATCGTGGAGTTTGCAAGATATGAGCCAGAATGTATCCATCCTATTTACGTATTGGAGATCTAAAGAAGACAGCCTCAGTTTTTGTCTCCTCTACCATATACATATACATACATACATACATACATACATACATACATACATACATACATACATACATACATACATACATACATACATACATACATACATACATACATACATACATACATACATACATACATACATACATACATACATACATACATACATACATACATACATACATACATACATACATACATACATACATACATACATACATACATACATACATACATACATACATACATACATACATACATACATACATACATACATACATACATACATACATACATACATACATACATACATACATACATACATACATACATACATACATACATACATACATACATACATACATACATACATACATACATACATACATACATACATACATACATACATACATACATACATACATACATACATACATACATACATACATACATACATACATACATACATACATACATACATACATACATACATACATACATACATACATACATACATACATACATACATACATACATACATACATACATACATACATACATACATACATACATACATACATACATACATACATACATACATACATACATACATACATACATACATACATACATACATACATACATACATACATACATACATACATACATACATACATACATACATACATACATACATACATACATACATACATACATACATACATACATACATACATACATACATACATACATACATACATACATACATACATACATACATACATACATACATACATACATACATACATACATACATACATACATACATACATACATACATACATACATACATACATACATACATACATACATACATACATACATACATATACCATACATATAGATACATAAATACCCCATACTGGGTACCGTTTCCTGTGCTAAAGCCTGCAGTCTCCATTTTTTATCCCACACACAGTGTTTTTACTACTCCAGATATATTGATCTGTTCGTCCACGGTTGATTCAGTTTCTTTGAAATTCCTGGGATTTGAAATATCCTGCAGCTCCCTCAAACTTCAGAGTAAATAAAGCACACATTATCCTCCAGCTGCAGCAACTGAGCAAGCAACACTTTGTTTCAGTCTAAATGGATGCCATAGTACCGATTTCTTTGAAAATTGAAACAGATTTTGTCGTACTATGGAGTTATGGTTAGAACTGGAAGG
Organism: Opisthorchis felineus; assembly: GCA_004794785.1. Lineage (NCBI taxonomy): Eukaryota > Metazoa > Platyhelminthes > Trematoda > Opisthorchiida > Opisthorchiidae > Opisthorchis > Opisthorchis felineus. Next base: position 195,124 of record SJOL01009220.1, on the reverse strand, counting down.
GCCCATACCTTTCCTTCAGAGTATACCGTAACCTCAGCCCAGCAGAGAAGCTATAGGGACAGAAATGGTTATGATATTGGGGCGTTTCACAAATGCTTTCTCGCTTCCTAGTCTGGCACTGAGTAACAAGCCAACCAACACAACGGGTTGGATTGTTGCTGATCCGAACGGGGCCAAACTAACCAGAGGAACAAGTTTGGCTGTAGCATGGAATTGATAAGGTCGCATCCAGTAACTGTGAGCTCACCTTTCCTCTGCAACAGATTTATTTCTGAACTGCTCCACTTAGTGTGGCGAGAAGCTAGACTCCAGAAAAGTTTATTACACGAAAATAACGTCTGAAATGATCAGCGAACGAGTGTTCCCGTCAGAAAAGAACTTCCTCCGGATGGACAAGTGTTCACGATAGTCTAGGCCGATAGGGTAGGGTTCACCCAACCTCATGAACTCGTCAGCCAGTTTAGCTTCAAGATAAAAGCCTGTGGAGTTTATCCACTTCTACGTCCCGTTGGACAAGGCTTCAAAATTCTGAGGAACATCCAATCGTAAAATCTTGTAAGCGCACATTTTTCAGATCACTGTGTGAACAGGAATTAACCCTTGGCTTTCTCGTCATAAAAATGAGCGTTTCAACCACACCCTCTGGGGTTCAACTGTTTTCGGCTCCCTGAATACTAGCTTGCCCATTTTCCAGCTGCTTTAGTGTTTACCGGCCCCTGCTAACTTAACTCGCGGACCAAGTCATATGATAAGTTGACATTATTACGGTCAACTAGAATAATACAATAGGAGGAAAATCCCCTGACTGTTGTGGAGCGCTGTGGATCGCCTTACAGGACGACATGTAACCTATCAAGTTGGCTAGTATGTCTATCTCTAAGTGGACTGTCATGTTACCACCTGTTTGTCTTTGTTCGCTGGCCCCTCACGGAGTGAGATTGTCAAAGGACGCCTTGACAACCCTGTTTATGGTATAAGATTTTCAATGCTTTTCTATGAGGACATTAGGCTTTTTCTACTCTCATCCCACTTCTCATCGAGATGGCATTTCCTCGTCTTTTTGTGGCAGATAAGCGAAGACGTTTACTACTGCTGGATGCCTGTATGTGATGATTCTGTTTACTACCATACAACTCATCCTTCAATGAAACCAGTAGGTTGAACATAATTACTTCATGATGACCATCTATGACATACGTGATCCTTGGAGTCAAAATAGTAACTCCGACGGAGAGGCCCTCAAACTGGAAACTGTCTTTTGCAACGCAAAGCTCAGCTCAAACTACAGTTGTCACGATGACACTCTAGATTTGAATTTGAATTTGCTCAGTTAATCTGATATCCTCCTGAAGGTTTGGCCTGACTGCCAAGCTAAGGTCGCTGAAGACCATAATGCAGCCCTTGAAACGTGTTCTTTTGCTGTGCCTTTCTATATGAATACTATGAGGTTCGTGACTTTTCTTCTGCTCTATAGTCGTCCCTCAAACCCTTGGGAGAGATGGAGATGGCACCTGTTAGATTAGGAAGTCCGACAGAAATCTGAGGAGTAATCTGGCTGTTGACTGGCTTGGCGAATCGTCTCTCTTCAATGGTCTCTCTTTGGAATAGTACTGTACCTGATCACATTCCACCGCCTTAGCTATGAAGGCATGTTCTTTTCCTAACGTGATGAATAGTAATGCTTATTTTTCGTTAACCTGACGTTAGGGCCCCTGCATCAGTTGGAGTTTCGGCAAGCAGGCCAAAAACTCAGCATACAATACTTCTACTTGCCAGGTTCAATTAAATCGCATACTTGATCAGCCTTGCTTCTTCTGGGACTGAAACCAATGTAGCAAGTAAGGATGCATATGAAGTTATATAAAGTTAGATGTAAACAGCTATTAATAAATCAAGCCTGGTGATAGTTCCAGGATATTTACAAGTAGTGAACATACATCCCAAGTTAATTCAAATGACTAAAATAAACTGAAATGCAGTTCGACAGTTTAAATCATTTCAATGAGTAAATATTTACCTGAAGACTCTATATCTTACTGGCAATTAGTGAGTAGTTGAACCTGTTTTATTTTGGCCACGATTTTTGTTATCAAGTTCTTGACTATGTAGCACTGGCAGGACTTGACATGACAAACGGGTTCACTCTCTTTTATTCGGCATGATGTTTGACACAAACCTGTGAAAGTGTTATATCCGACTGTTAGAGATGCCGAACTAAGCTGGCTTTCTTTCCTTTCGACTATGTTAGCGGATGCGCAGCGGGTGAGGTTATTGCAAGTCCGAGCGATATTAGTTCAGTACAGTGGCTAATGAGAATCGAAGCTTGAAAGTTGCTCAAAAAGCTCGGAATGACGGCAACACATAAGTTCCGATCACTGAACAATCATTATGCTAGTAACTCTCATGTACCTCCTAGCCTAGAATGGCAGTGGATCAAACTGCACATCACGAATAGAAGGCATATAAAGGCATCAGCAAACTTAACGGAGTGTCGATGCGTTCCTATCTAGCATTTGATTTCGCAAGTGTGTGCATCGAGCACTTGAGGAGCGGACAACTAGCTGAAGTGTGACTCGATATATATATATATATATATATATATATATATATATATAGGATATAAAGGCATCAGCAAACTTAACGGAGTGTCGATGCGTTCCTATCTAGCATTTGATTTCGCAAGTGTGTGCATCGAGCACTTGAGGAGCGGACAACTAGCTGAAGTGTGACTCGATATATATATATATAATCAATCTATGTATTTATTCCAAGTCTTCTAGCTAGGAAAAGGTTCAGGTGTTTATTGACCTTTCAGACAATCGGCCGTACTGTTTTTAAAAAAGACTGTGAACCGGCAATATCCAGACTACGTACTGGTTAACCCCACTGGGCGACAAACCTCTTTCACACACACTTATTTTCTCAAGAAGCCTGGTTGCTGTCGTAAGTAGTAAAGGCGTTTTTTCGAGGAACTCTCCTGATCCTCAACACCAGCTTCGCGCGTAATGCCGTTAAGATACTGGATTGATATCATCGCAGCTGGATGCATCACCGGGTAGGAGACAGAGAAAAATGATAACTTGTACTCGCCATTCCTTGCACTAACGCACGGCGATGATACACACTTCACTCTCTTGACTGCGTAGCAGTTCAGAACATGTGTTGTAATGCCATTTGAATCATGAAAGCTAGCCACTGATGACTCTGAAATTTATTAATCCTATTTCGTGTGTTAACTTTGCTGCTACCCGGTGTATGAATTTGTCAGAAATCAGTGTTTCTGATGTGGACAAGGCGGATTATTTTTAGGTGTCTGTTTTTTTCGTAATTATTCTTTCCTACTAAGAAAATCTCTGTATCCTACCAATTTCTACTTTTACGAAGGTGTAAGGGTTCACTCGGCCAGGTCGGTACATTATGATCCGCAGTTGCTTTACTGCAACCCTGTTGACGAATCATTAGTTATTTACTCAAATAACCTATTCAAATGGAAGACAAATCTCTTCCCGGATTTCATTTCTTGCAATTCACTGCGTGCATGGTGACTGACTGAAGGTAACCTATAGTAATCATTCTTATCACTGCAGTCATTGTACTTCATATCGAGAAATGCATGTGCGCCGACCGAAATCATCGCTTTGCAAGTATCCAAAGAAAAATTTGTTAAAAACCGAGGATGTTATGTTGTTGTTGTTGCCAGCATACAATACTTTAAAATGCCCTAACAACCCAAACTAATTCACTTGCAAGTACATTAATCAGACAGAATAATAGGTCAATTAAGGAAATTTGCCACTTAGTAGTAAAGTGTACTTTGATAAGACCATGTTTGTAAGCCTCAGTGTGATATTTACAACTGTTACGAGCTTTGCACCGATAAGCTGCCAAATCCGGTGTGTCCAGTAATGGCGTCATCATCATCATCGTCGTCGACAGCATGACATTAGTGTTCAACACCGATGCTTCACTGCCGCACCGGTAATGGCATACCCTTTATTGGCAAAAAGTACATCCTCAAACTATCTTTGCAGACCTTGTCTAAGTGTAAATCACCAACCAATTATCAATAAACGCCAGCTGCCAAGTTGTACATGTATTCGATCCAAATTTCTCACTGACATACTGAAATAGTATGTGGAAAATATAGTTCACAAGCGAATCGCTGTTTTAAGTGGCATTTTTTAATGGTACTGGACGACGTATGTTCAGATGCTAACACGTCTTCATAGATTTGTAACTACAAGACTCAGTTGTGCCCAAATGCGTTGCAACCTGGTATATGGCTGTTTTATAACACAAAGGAGCGACTGCTGGAATACACAAGCCTGTGAAGAAGAGAATTTCGGTCATTTGTCCCTATAACGTCAAGCTCTAACCTTATGTTTGACTGCCAAATATTATCCGTACTTCACTCTCCGTTAGCTATTTTGCTTCTCAACAGGATTACCACCATAACTAGGAAACCGTCCACTAAACGTCGGTTCTACCAAGTTGGAAATCCCCTGGAATTCATAGGACATAGTCGAAGATCACTAAATTTGATGATTGATTGTCTGAGTCTCGATGGACTCAATTTGCTGCAGATGAGGTCTCTAATTTCTACAGAGTTTATTCAACCCGTCAGAAAATGCAACTGCTGGTTGCGACTTAGAGATTCTTACATTGCTAGAAGAAACTCATTTCGTTCAGTTCCTTCAACTAAACTTTTCGGTTCTCTGAAAGCTTCAAGTGAAGTTTTGTTGTTTCTGTTTCATCCGGTAAACAACCGTTTGGCTTGAGTGGTCAGTACACGTGTGCCAACAACATATGGTTCGCGTAGATAAGGGAGGAGGACATACGAGGACACGAGTACGTAGGTTAACGATAAAATTTCTCCACAACTGAGATAATAAAATCAAGGACTCATCAAATAGCCATGAGTGGTTGAGAAAGTGGGAGTCATCAAACCCTTGTTGACTTGATATGTATTCGAAATTCTGCCACTGTTGTGATCAAGGTGGCACTGTCATGATCGGAACTCATTTACCATGAGGCTCATAGTACTTTCCTACTGACTATTTTATGATCGCTTTCATCGCATACGAATATATCTGGTGATCAACCTGCTTGTTGTGTCGCTAAGGCGCTGAAGCAATAAATTCGCACTGTCCGGAAATTCACGCATGCGCACCAGCTGTTGCACTATGATTGACATATCAACACCCAGTTAACTTATGAGTCAGCTCATATTACTATCACTCACCAAAGACACTAGTTTGTGTGCTGCACCTGAAGGGGTGTTAGTGATGGTCCCCCAAGGTATAAACATGTCTTGGATTTTGGCCAAAATGTAGTGTCAAAGCCCGTGGAAGCATTTACCTTACGTTAAGACTAGAGGAAACTATTATGTGCATTTTTTCATTCATTCACTTACAAACCTATCAAAGTAGAGAATACTAGATAAATAGTTGGTTTCTGGTCGTTACTAAGTAGATTCCAGTTCGTTTCAGAATTTGACTCTGATTTACTAGGCTGAATGAACTTTTCATGTTTATGGTGGAAAAAAACAATGGGGACTTACAGCAGCTGAGGATCCATGGTCGGTAACTAATATACACCCCCGCAATACCGGTCGGTGAGCGAAAGCCAGCGTTGCTAGTTTAGCCTCGTAGCCACAAGGGTCCACTTGGAAATGGTGAAGGTACTTGAAACACGTCCTTGTCCACACTGTTTTTTAATCAGATTTTGAGAATCTTGAGTGTCTTATCAAATCTCCTTGAAATTAGCGGTCGAACTTTACCTGTCTTTGACTAAGTGGGTGGTTGAGTGTGCTCTTTAACGCCACCTAGTCCTTCACCAAGTCACACAGGGGAGTGAGCACTTGTCAGTTGTAGGTAGTTTATCTTGAACTCGGTGGGACGATGATGAAGTAGCTCAGGTTAATTCTTCTTTGGGTAAACGCACTCAATTCACACTTCAGACAGTTGCTGTTGTGATTGTCAAGAGGTTGAGTTGGATAAACTTGAAGTGTCACGTATCAGGTCCCAGTGAATGCACTCAAGCAGTCTGAGCAGGGATAAAGGATTTGGGACGGAATGACGATGAGTGTTTTTCGAAATTTAAGAGCCTGGTGAATGGTGCTCCAGTCGACAACAAGAGATGGGGTTAAGTGTGCTTCGGCAAGTTTAAAAGTGCCACTTCTGCGGCTCTCCTGATTCTCTTCACGACCACACTCGAAATGCTGATAGTCTTTTGCCGTGCTCCTACAGCTGTCTGATCACGATCTCTCGGCTGCCACCATCTCCCCCCTCCCAGTGAGCAGTTGCATGCCTGGTCTACCGCCTTCCCTTCATCGTTTTAGCAAACCAGGCTGAGTCTCACCTTGTTTGTCTTCCGCCCGTTTCAGACAATCCACTGCTTTCTTGCTGTCTACTTTTCGAAGATGCTGATCGTTGATTGGCTCAACCCGCCCTTGCCATCTTGTCTTCTACTCGCGCTGTGCTTTCATTGGATAGATTTCGATGGGGGCAGCCTACTAGTCGGTGTCTATCTTGCTCGCCATTGGATGTCAAAAAGATACGCCACCAACTTTCACCCAAGCCAGATGGAGGCAACGCGCACAAGCGGAACCAACCCACTTTCTGCCCCGGTGCACAGTGAAGGAGAAAGCCGCGGTAAGCTCTAGAGACATATGCGGTGAGTGTAAACAATAACGATTTCAGGAGTTTGGTACGACTGGAAAGGTTTTCAATCAACTGGGTAATCAAGGCTTCGGAACAGTCTGAACAAATGAGAATACGTCCTTGTGCATGTCACGTCATCTGGGCTGTGCTTAATCAGACGAGGCCCTTTTTTATAGGAAATGGATGCTGGTTACAAGAAAACGGCTAGATAGCATTGTCTTTGCTTAGGATAATCGTTGACGTGAATAAAGGCATAAATTCTCTGGAGACCTACTTTCTTAATCTTGAAAGGTAACCACGATCTGGCAGCATCTGGAAACAAGTTACAAGGAGCCAAATAAACCGTAATGGCAGCTGAAGAGAACCCAGAAATTGTCATTTACCATACTCAGTTATCTGACTTTGGTAAAACAAATGCTGGAAGATTTTCTACTTGAATCTTTTGCAGTTGACAGTTTACTAGGTGCAAGTGGTCATGGATTCCGTCTGCTAAAGTACAACTGGTACCCTGAGAAGGAGCAATTATGAGGGAACGACCAGTACTAATTTATTCTCTGGAGGCTCTTCTCTAGAGTAATGACTTACACACTGTCCTGTCCTTTTATATGACCTTCAGCGCGGCCATTCACTGAGGAAGCCTTTCACAACTGTGCACCCTAAGTACTGTAAGTAACACATTCAGTTAGAGAACACTTAAAAAACGACAGAACCAATCGAGGCACATTTAAGCTATTCCTGAAAAGACAACTCAGTATGTAGAGGTTTCAGTTTCTCAAAGTAAGCGTGTTTCCTCAATCATGGATTAAACAGGTCCACCTTTCGTAATGTCAAAATATGAAGCTGGATTTATCTGGATGAATATCTGGAAAAATACCAGATATTCATCCAGATAAATCCATGCGCTCTTCACATCATAGCATAACCTTTATGGATTGGGCCTGGTGGCGAGTGTCATCCCATTTATAGTGACCGATTTTGGTAGGTCCCTTGAACTGCCAGTTATGATCGTCACAGAACATGGTAAATTTGTTTCAGCTTCAATAGTCTTACTCCTTACTTCCCGAAATTAAAAAAGGAACATCGTTACTGTGACGAGACAAGTTTCAATTCTAACCATTGACACAGCTGAAGATGAACTGAATTATATTTCGGGACGCTGAAAGAAAACGGGTACCCAGACAAATACTTACTGATACACCTAAAGCCGACTAGGACGAAAGGAAGGGGAAGAATGCCGACAGTTCACAAACCGTTTGTCTGCGACAGAATATCTTTCAAAATCCGAAACCATCAGATGAAAACTGAACCTATCTTTAACCAAAAGCATTTTGCTCCTCTCAGCCTGCTCAACACCAACATCAAGGATAAGGAACTTCTGTTATCTGTTGTTTCGTTTGCAAATGTGGCACCAACTACGTTGTTCGTACTACTCTGCTCCTGTCCTGGAGAATGCCTGGGCATCTGCCATTGTGTGATGGATTCCGCAAAATGAAGCAAGTGGCAAGAGCGATTGCGGCCAGTTTAACAGGTGCTAATCGCCATGTCAGCATGATTTACTCAGTGCTACCCCATCTTTCCAAGAGTAACCGTCAAAACACCGGAGAGATCGCTGTCGGATCACGTCAACCATCCTTATATCATCAGAAGCATTGCGTGGAAGTACTGATGCTGCCTTGACAAGTCACTCACTGCTCTTCGGCTAGTCCCAGCTAACTGGTATACCTGAACTCCGGCCGGCTGTTGACAGCTTCTGTTTCCCGGTTTCCCATAGAGGTTTGCTGGTGAATGAACACACATGAAAAAGAATATCCAATTCCGTTGAAGGCTTTTTACTAAAACCAGCCTATACACACCAGACCGATGGTCATCCATTAAATTCCTGATACTCACAAACACAGGGATGTGTGGTTTGTTCCATCACAGAGGAGGAATTTTTTGACCGCATGAAGTAATTTATCCACCATAAAAATGTTTCAAGGATAATAAACAAAACTTTTACCTATAAGAAAAACACAAATACTGAAGTTGCTGAAAAATACTCGACAGCCCACTACCGGGTTCGTCTTCCTTGGGAATTATTAGGTAGGTGCAGTACCCGTGTTTACGTCAATTCTATGGTATATGTGAACACCAAATTGTATACAAGTGACGGGATGCACTGATTTGCAAATTACGTTGATGGTAACGGGGGACTAAAATGAACCTTAGCTGAAAATTCCGGTTATGACAATCTCTTAATATTCTGTATAAGCATGAGGTTTAGCTGAAATTCAAGTGTGTTTCCCGTGAACGCCGACTTAATGTGCGAATTTGTGCATTTCGCGAATTGTGTGCAGTTTGGTGTTCAAGTCAAAATTGACGTTGACGGGAACTCAGAGACTTCGCCCACCTGATAGGTTACAAGAAGTAGGAACCTGGTATCTGGCTGTGGTGCTATACATCATTCAAGTCAATCCATATTTGCCAATGCAACATTCACTATCTATTCTGATATAAGAAAGTGTAAGTACCATTGATCGTACCAGAAAGATGGCCAAAATTAGAAGAATCGAACGCCACTGTGGGAGTATTAAAAGGGGCGTTGCAGAGGGTTTGGTTACATCCAAGTGGTATTGCATACGTCCAAGCTGGATCTGCGAAAGTTTTAGTCAATATCTTTGTCCTCTACTCATGTCTGACACAAGCTTTTGGGCATGTTCAACCCACTAAACGTCCATCGATTGATTCTGAAGTGTCAAACGCGTGTCTGATAGGCACGCGAATAGATAAATGATGTACACGCGAGGTACTTTTGGTATGCAATAGCTTGTCAGTTCACTGAGTTATGGTCTGGTTTGGTTTCCCTCCTTCTTGTCTAACATTGTCTAACATTAAACAACATGGTGTCGTGGTGTGTTGTGGTTTCCGGAGGGGCTGTACCGAGTCCCAAATTTTTCCACGATGGGAGACGGTGCTCAAGTTCCATTCAATCACAGACCCACTAAACAGTCCATAACTGTTAAATGCTCACGCTTATGAGGCATCCACTATCGCAAGTTGTTCCATGTGATTTTTTTCCCGTTCGACCTCTTTTCGTGTGACTTTCTTCCATGTCCTAGTTTTTTGCACGACTTTATTTCCCTTGATGTTACTTCCACGCAACTTATCCTAGCTCCTCTATGGTGTCCTCTGTGATACAACGGATTTTGCCCTGTAGACGCGTTGAAATTAGTTGGACTACTGGGGTAATATCAGAACCGAGCGAAAATCCCGGATTGTGGTAAATTTCGCCCACGTGTCAGAAGCTGTTGCACGGCAGCGAAGCATCGGTGTTGAACATTGATATCATGCTGTCGATGATGATGATGATGATGATGATGATGACGGTAAGGATCTGTATTTAAAGGGTCGCGTAAAACACTTCCAATCGAAAGGACTTCGATCGGAAAAAAGTTACTAACTATAAAGGAATTCAGCCGATGGACTGTGAAGACCTGCCGTGATGAGTGAAACACGACAGTTCCCATGGGGCTACCAAATTCACATCGAATAACAGCTTCATGCAGTAATTAAGCTAAATGCAGTAACAATAGCTACGTTCAGTGCATGGCAACAGTCAATAATAACTTATAGAAACTATCGAAAATCCACTGAACAAACGAATAAGTTGGTAAAATATGGAAGGAACCGTGCATCCCGGACAGCTGCTCGAACAGCAGACACCCACCGGAATGCGCAACAGTCCATGTCCTTCACGTCACAGTTGTTACTTTTTAAAGGCGTTTTGTCAGTAATATCTCAGGGCAGTCATCACATCCATTTTTGAGGCGTAACGGTCTTCAATGAAGAAAAAGGATGAACATTATGTGAAAAGAAGACGAAAGTCTCTAGTCTCCTGAAACATTCACATGGACTGGCGATGGCCACCACAAGTAGGCGTGCACGCATCATGTTCTCATCCCTTCAGGATTGATCCCCTTAGCAGTGCTTCACTCCGGCCCACAAGCAACATCACACTATGTTCTACTCCAAAACCATCTTTAACTTGATGTTAAGTCTGAAACGGATAGAAAAACTTGCTTCCCAACCAGCGTAAAAATGTTCCATTTTTAAACACAGCTACAGCCAGTAAGTAAATGTGATCTCATGAGACTGTGAAACACAGTGTCCGATGCAGTACTGTCAAAGCATTATTTGAATTCAGCCAAACCACGAATTGATTTTCTGTGCTCCTGCAGAGAGATATTCCTTGAATAAACTACCATTCTATTGCCTATTGAGCTGGCATTCCGCTGTTGCCTCAAATAGGTGGAACTGCTGGCAGTACAAAGTGTTCGTGCACAGCTCTGCTACGCTTTTTGCAAGACGCACATCCTTGGATTTTTCGGTGAGAAACAGGTAGTTTAGTGGAATAACCATCAAGAAATCAGTTTACTATCAGGTTACCGGTTCCAAATTATGTGACCTGAGTTCAGCCACAAAGTGATGACCTCTTATCGTGTCCTTGTCCATTTCGTTTGATTGGAACTCAGTGGGTTTCGTTTTACCTGTTGAACAAAATTAGTTCAGAGCGCCAAAAGAAAGCCCAGTATTCAACCAGGTGAAAAACACTTGAAACCGATTGAGTAATCATCGTTTTCGGAAAAGTTTGGTAACAATCGGTAGATTTATCTATTAAATCTACCGATTGTTACCAAACTTCTCCGAAAGCCCAGTATTGTTATAATTTGTGCGTTGTTGAGTAAAGTGTGTGGAGACAGTGCTTTCTGCTCGATTACAGGAGGATTGTGCCAGCACGAAGAATCTAAATTGCGAGATATTCAACTTAAGAAATTTATAGTCCTTAGTGTCTTGTGAAAATCAGAAGTCGCAGTCGATGCGAACCTTAGCCTGTGTGACTCTGAGAAGTAGGTAAGCCTAAACTACATTCGTAAATCAGCTCAAGAGCACCTTTAAAAACCAGATAAATCTGTGAATCGGATGACCAGCTGTTTAGCCTCAGCAAGTCGGACAAAAAGAACGTGCGCCAGGAAGAACGCTTGTTTTTTCTACACCGTGCTAATCCCTAATCCCCATAGCGGTAACCCTGAGAAAAGTTGATCTGATAACACTTGAGCACACCACAGCTGTTCCGTGTATGTAGGTAGAGCGCGCACAACTGGTCAACACGAAGATGGGTGTGCGTGTGTGTGACAAGGGGGTAGCAAGTTAATGTCCATCTTGATTTCTTGCGGCCGACTCTGTTGTACGCTAATCCGAATGTCTTTTGTTTCAAAATCCGTGGGTTGCTAAGCTTGGCATATTGTGGAATCTTGGGTGAGTTGTATGTGACGGATATGAGCAGTTCCGAAACGGATTTCGACGAATGGGTGAGTGAGTTAAGGGAAAAGTTGAGCCAGCCGTAAAAACACAGTAACACGGCGTAGGCTACCACAGAGCTTCAAGTAAATGTGCCCACAGCGTGTTTATGCAAGCATTCAGTTGCGACAGTCGCGGTGAATCACCAGGCTAGGAATTCCGAGGGCTATGAACATGATTACCTTGGTACAGTTAGTGCAGGGTCATCTTCTGTAAGTTCACCTTAGGTCCTTGTTTCCCGCTCAATTCTCTGTGTCCAGGCCTTGGGCTTAGAGTACACAGAAGCGTTGATTTGAGAGTCGCACTGATTCTGACACTACCACATCACCGTTGTAGTTCTATCTGATGGCTGTCAAAAAGTAAGGACAAGTTAGATAGTTGCCTTGACTTATTATTAAAAAAGGCCACATTCTTTTACTGTTTTTGCCATGCCCGTTGGAACATGTCTCGTGACTGTGACCAGTCTGGATTCGCTGAATCAGATTTCTGTGTGGTCATGCGTAGAACATATGCTCACATAAATACGACATTGGCTTCATGAAGCAGATGTACTGCATTTTGGTATAGTTTTGGAAAATATGTTTTGACTATCGCTAGTCCAGTGGTGTGAGATGACATCCTGGTTTTTGCATTATGTTGACTACATGATAGTGGCCCGAAATCCAAGCAGCGATTGCAATGAAAAAAGCTTTCCTTTCCTTTTCCGATCAGTGATAAAGATTATCACCAAGGCAGCATGGCGAACTTACTTAACATCATACATACCTGTCAAATAGACCGAAGAGTGATTTGGATCCAGCGTCAGCTGCTAGCGTCCCACCGATCTAGACTGCCTGGAAGAATCAGCGTATTGTGTGATCTCAGTGATTTACTTTGTGTTTATTTTGTAGACCTTATTTGTTAGGCTGCAACCCTTATTAAGGTTGAGTCTTTGGGTCTGATAATGTGACCGGGATCCAGTTCATTCTTTTCAACGCGTTTCCAAAACTAAACAGAGACAAAAACCACTGCCCAAATGGTGGTTGTGTTGGAAAGGACTTCATGGTATGAGGCAAACTGACCCTTCATTTTTTCTTTTGGTGCACCAACTATGCTGATGGGCTCGATGTGGTCTTCGTCATCACATGGTCTTGTTATAACGTCAGCCTCACTTACCGCCACTTTCTACGGAAAACGGAGGATGACGCTGTGCTGAGAGCAGGCCCTAGCTGATGCTTTTTTAGAAGCTAAAATAAATCTCCTAGTCCTAACAAGTCGCCCGACAGTTTGAGGCATCACTTTAATGCCATATTTACGCATAAGCTTACTAGACATTGAGGACACCGCTCTACTCTTTTTGAACATCAAAATGACACCTAAAACTTACGAGCAAGCCAAATAGTCAATGTGATCATATCTTTCGCATATATTTCATTTGTCCGCAGAAGTTGTTCTCTAAATATGTTGAAAGCTAATCCAAATCAAGAAAGGTTCTGTTTGAAAGGTCATTATCAGCAACTGCCCCCTTATTTGTTCTATACTGACATACAAGTTCGGTTATGTTATCGGCCGTGGATGGGCTGTCATCCAATTGTACATCGACGTCAAACGTTGGAAAGCCCATCTTCTAATGCTTAACGACAATTCGGTCTCGTCCACTTGACTATTATGCACCCTGACTAGACGAGTATGGTGATAACCATGTGTCCTTCAGAGCAGATACGATGCTAACAGAAATCATTCCATCGGTCCCTGCTATCTTCCAATTGACCGGAGGCAAGTCTCTGTGTAAGCTGGGATCCGGACATATAGAAGAAAACTAAAAGTACTCAGAGTTACCAAGACATTTAATCCTCACTTTGACGCTGGTAATCTGATCTGGGAAAAACCAATGTGAATGCTGAAGTTATACCGTATTTTAATCTGTCGTTAACTACATGCCTGATTTTTGTCGCATTTGCGAAAGGACCCCCCTTGTGCGGCATGCAAAGTATTGAGCTGAACTTGGCTCTCCAGAGCGATGTGAGTGGTTACATTATTTAGTTACTACAGCCATCAAATTCAACGTACTAGGCTCTTGGATAACTTTTGCATGCCAACTTGAAGAACATGATTTGTAGTGTGGTTCCCAAGAATATGGCTTGCCGTGGCCCAGCTAGCCAGTTCACTACGCAAGGGCGCCTCCTTGTGCTATGGCACTCTCAAGTGTGGAGTTCGGAAACTTAGGACCAGGTTCTCGCTAGAAATGTTTACTGCATGGATTTGCTCTCATAATGGATATACCATGTAGTTCGGCGACGTTTTGTTTGAAGATGACCAGGTAACGCACGGCCTGCCTCTCAAGCATGCAAAATATGCTTTCTTGATTTTTTGATCCGCAGTGAGAGATTAAAGACTCTTCGTAATCTTTATGAATATCGTAAAGGGGCTGCTGACACAGCCATCCATTCCATTCGAATAAACACATTCCATCACATTAACCATATTCTTCAAGTGGGACAGGTCCAGTGGATTAGACTAGCGAAGTTACTCCTCATTTTAATCTGTTAATCACGGAATGATTCTCAACAAGAATAAAACAGTTATGCAGTGAGTGCTTCTCGGCTTTTCAGCACAAACTGGCTTCACTGACAGGACAACATCTCTATTGAAATCACAGAATAATGTGTTGTCTTTCACTTTATCCGTACACATCACCATGCACCGTGAGCACGACTAACGCCAACAATACTGTGCCGTTGGGTTTGAGGCTCAGGTTACATGTTTTCCGATACAGTGACAAATGAAAGACGACCTACAATCATATCCCTCTTTATGCGTTCTTCATCGTTAAGAAATATCGTGTAAGTTGATGCAGTCAGTGTTTGCATGAAGAATTCCTACGTCCTAAGGTGGCTTTCCTACTTTTTTCTTACAAAAATAGGAAGCATGGATTTTGTCTTTTTAGAGATATTACTTGGCCTGCGATCCAAGCTGGAAATACCGCGCTTTGATGTGCAATATGAGCCTACTGCTCACTATCCGGTCATATATCATCACAATTTTTCAGACGATTGCCTTTAGACTTCTCTCAGTTAAAGAGGAACTGAATCAGTTATCGTGATCATAAAAACCCTACGTCTGCAAGCAGCTGGGGCTACCTCGATCAATTTTCTCAAAAGAAATGCGCAGACTTTATATGAGGTACAAAACTTGGATGAAGCTGTAGAGCGTGAAGCAAGTGAAGTTTCCTCTCACAGCAATCACTGGTTACCATAATCTAATCGTTGTTCGTTTTTCAGTTCATCGATGATGCAAGGCGTCAGTGAATCCCTGTAGATTGTTATGCAACCCACTACCCTAGGAAAAGTGAAGACAACGTCCAACGTCCTACGTCAGCATTGGCAAAATCCAGTTTTTCTTGTTGATTTTATTCCAGTCGGATCCCCTAAAGGTGAAATCTAACTTGTTCGTTCAAACTCACTCAAGCAATAAAATTCGTGTTTGGATTGTCTTGGACACACGCATGTTTTCATTTCACGCTTCACTGGGAGTGAACAAGCGTCATGGGTAACCGTGGCCTAACAGGATCGTAACAACCATTCGAGCTTCCAAGAAAAAGTTCGAAGGTTGGGCGTGTGCTATAAATCGAAATCCTGCTGAGATAAAGGGGATAAGCGTGACCAGTGAAAAGATCACTGTGTGGACGTTTGTGCGTATTCGTGTATGCGGTGAAAAACGCAGTTGTCCACACAGAAGGCAACTTAAGAGAACCTGTTTGCTCAATGAATGGATTCGATGAGAGCAATGAAAGTTATGTATGCGTCTAACAGCTGAGGTGAACAAGAAGTCATAGTGACTGTCCCTTCAGGTTGTCCAGATAACAAGATGAAGATTGAGGCCTTCAGATGGAATCCATTGTAGTCCACGATTAGTTCAATGAGAGCCATTCGCACCCTAACCGCCCGATGCGAAAATTTCGCTGGACCCACAACACTTTGCCTTGGCACGATAACCTTACTCGATAATCGATTGTTACGATGAAAACCCCATTTTTCTCTGGGAGGAAAAGATCCCATTAAAATATTTTTGCGCACTGAAGCAGAACCTTACCATTGCTCACCCTTCTGCTACGAGGTTACTACGGCCGCAGCTATGGGTAGGAAAGTGATGAAAGAATTCTTTTAAAAAAACTGGAGCTTAAGGTAAGATGCGTGGGCAACAAGAAAACGACAAGAAAGGCCGGTGAGTAGCACCATTCCCCGGAATAATGAACGATGTCTTCAACCACAAATTCCCTCTTCAGTACACTTGTGGCCTCCCCGAGACGCGGAAGATACCAGAAACGACAGGAAGCATCGAAATTTCATCTAGTTGTGTCTATGATCACCCCATCAAAATGTGAGCACAACCCTAGACGGAACAGACTACTCACATGGCTACCATAAGCTCTTCGATAGCCTAAGATCTTTTTTCGCTCTTCTGGGATTTCACCACGTAAACGCCATCCCCAAGTATCCATCTACTTAAACCCATTCAGCTGAAAAAGCATACCATCAAGGAGAAATTCAGCTGGATTCAGGTAAATCTCCCGTTAAAACCAAATCAGTACACCTCTCATGATAACACTTGGTGAAGGCACTGGTAAGGCATCATTATTCGATCGAAATTTAACACCCACAATGAAGATACGGTAAAAATGAAAATTCGCACTTGAACCAAATAAATGCAGTCTTATCAGAACTATGGTTGCCAGATCAACGCGCTTTAATAGAGGGTTGTTTTGGTTTGAAACTAGCGAGAAAAAATCAACTTTATCCGAACTAGCAACTGTTCCAACGGATTCTCGTATCCAACCGGTAGAATTTTTGACGCAAAAAATGAAGTGCTTCTCGTCAGGCAGATTGATAAAAAAACCTATAAGCAAGGGTTAGGACTGGGGCTTTCCTTTTGCCTGAACGAGTCAGATTGGAGTGGAATGAGAAATATCAAGTGGCAACCACTATTCTACCGGAGGTAGCTCGCGCCTGTGGAGACCTTTCAGTAGCCATGTTCATTCTCTTTCGCGAGGTATCCAATTACGAGTGTTGAGCTTGTTGAGAATGTTCGATAAGAAGTGTTCTCACACGTAAACCAGCTGCTACCGAATCGCATACTACTGAAAATGATTAACCGTTAGCCGAATTTTACGCGTGTATTGTGTTGTTGTTTAGGAACCATTTTCAGCTGTTCAGGATCCTTGCGTTACTAACTAGTTTCGTTACCGGACTGTTTCCAGATCAAGCAGGATTATTGTAACGTTACCTAATCTATCTAAGCACTGCTAATTAGAAAGTGGGATATTTTCTAAAAAGTGATCAAAGGATTATCTTACGGAAGTTAGACTATCAGTGACACCACCTAAAACACGTTTCTTGCCAAACATCTTCACATTTTTCACTGGAAGCGTTGTAGTTAACAGGGCTTATGTTGAGTCGTCAGTGAGTGTACCATTTGGATCCCAGCAGCATCGCTACTGGGAGTCGCTCTATCACCACTGTAGATGCATACGGACAGAACAGTGATTCTACCATTCTGTATACGATATTGACCCGAATAATTTCCTTCGTAGAAAGCATTTGGGTTTTTCTCCGTGAGTCGCCTTTGCTCTGGGGGACTATTGTATTTCGCCCGGTCAGTACCAGCGCTAGAGCCCTCGCGCATGTGAAACTGTGAATAGCATTTGACCAGCTAGGATACCATCCCCACTAGTCGTGTTATGAACACATTACGTAAGCTTAGGAACACAGCGGTTATGTATATGAGAATAAAGTCAGAGTTTTAATCCTTTTTTTGGCCATTCTCATAAAATCGGCACCATTTGGCCAGCTTAATACACTTTACTTTGTAAGCAGATGCTGTCCCGTTCCATTTGATCAGACGGCTTGAAGAATACATATTACGTACGCAAGCGCCCAAGCAGCAGTTAGTCCTGCCTTCATTTGGACGCTGTTGTTCTCGTTGTCTGTTGCACAAATGATCCACTTTTTACGTCGAGTATTTCAATCCGTTCACGTTTTACCGATATTTGTTGACCAGTCAGATTTAATCCTATTAGCTGAAATATGTTTGCAATAAAAAGTGGTCAAAAGTTAGCCGGTGCTCTACTTCATGCTCAGCAGCCAAAATATAACAGATGAATTTTAAAATAGTGGGTTCTACACCTGGACTCCGTGGGTCCGATACCACTGGGTATCTGAGGCTGAACCATACCAACACCAGCGAAACCCTTCGGAATTGCCTTAGTTAATTGCTGTACATTATCATTCATCATTATGTAGAGAAAGCTTAAGAACAACTGCCTTGTTTCAGTTAGTAACGAGAAAGTGCTTGGTACATGACATCACACGTGTTAGCTGGTGAATTATTCTTGGATCTCGGCAGGGCTTCATAAATAAGTTTGTGGGGAATCAGCGAGAAATATGGCTGGTAGTTATCAAATTTTTCACAAAGGCATACTAGGCGGTTGAGGTGTTTGGTGAGCTGTAGGAAAATGTAATATAGCTTTCGTCTGGTGAACAGACGAATAAGAAAAATTGTCTGTGTGCAAACTGTTGTTTCTTTTATCATGAGACTTGTCAATCACAAAATGATTGGAGTGAGCCGGTTGCCACGACTCGTCTCCATCGGGGTCATAACACCAAGCACGTGGTTTACCACTTTACTCGACAACTCGCACATTGTTCACACCACATGGTAACTAATTTGATGAAATTACACAATAAGCTACAGAAACATATTTCTAATCGAACTTCGGTTGACCTAGTCGAATGGTGTTGAAGGGTGTTAGGACAATTCAATGTTCACCACATGTTGCGATTTTGGTGTGATTTTTCCATCGGAGCGTTCGGGAGGGGAGGGAGGGAGTGATTAGAGTATGGTGTTTCCTGAACTGCCAGGAGTCGGGATATAATGGACATTAAACTCACATAGTTCACATTCATTATAACAAAAATAGTGTAGATCAAATAAAGGCCTTTGGACCTTGTGAAGGTGCTCAGTTTGAAGAACGCTCGATCGTTTGAAAACCGAATCTTCTAAATAAGTTAAACGGCTGGTAATTCATTCGATATTGAGTTTGTCAACCTGCGGAATATGGGTGGGGATGCTCCTTTAGAGCCCAAAGTCGACTCGTAGGCTAGGATTTCCTGTTGTCCATGTGACTACTGGTAGGAGAGTGGGATGCACATTGGAGTAGAACTTACCCGCTCACCCCAATGTGTCCTCCCTTGCGTGATATCAGCAAGGCCTCGAGTGCTTACGGACTATTCCATTCGTAGCATGTGAATGTCGAACAGATCAGCACAAATCTTTCCTTCAGACCCTTTAGTTTGACAACCGTGGATAGTGCAATACTGACGGCGGTTCCGGTTGCTGCAGTGTCCGACAAAGACTAGCTTATAAATGGAAGGAGGCGAGGGCCGGCCACAACAAAAAAGACCATAATGCAATAACGACGAATTGTGGGTTAGCTACTGAGTATAAAAGAACCACAAACCGGCCCGTTTCCACGCGGTACTCTTGTGCTGATGAGTACCTTCACTTACTGGTGGGGTGGGTCTCTGACACTTCAACCCCCTTGTAATACCTTCCTTAATCCATCTTCAGGTCATTCGTTGCTCACCTTGCGACATCTTTAAATAAAAGCTTGTTTTGACAAACATGACCCGGAGAAGCAACCGATCGTCTGACATATGAATCCTACCCACCAAACCAGCACATTTTGTGTAGGTGCATCCTGCCAAAAGAAAAGAAAAACCAGGTGGTATATTGCCAAAAACCTTTCAAGGTGATTTTGTATGTTGTATACGTAATGATTTTAGGGAATCAATTATAAAAAACAGACAAGGTTCTTTTGCCATCCACATGCGGTTGACAGGATTCACAACTGTAAAGCATAAATGGACGCATTCCCATGTGTCCAGCTGACGCTGTCTTTGAAAAAGGACGTATGTCACGTTAACCCCAGAGGTGTCTAAGTTGGGGAGCGGGCTTTAGCTCTTTTGGTACTCATCTAGTCAGCAATGCTGCTGTTTTACCTGATGCAACTACCCACATAAGTAAATCTGTCCACCGTTTATAGCGCTTTAAATGTCACTACCAGGTTTGGTAACGTACCAGCCCAGCTTCTTGGTAACCAAGCTCCCTGAAGGTCCAAAACTCACACCAAATTGGATGGTGACGTTGATACGTTTTGTATGATTTGTTGGATCAGTTAGCTCCTTGGCATACATGCGACACTGCACAGGTAGTAATTCCTCGGTGAGGTAGTAAAAATGGCCAAGAATTTTGCGATATTCAGTTGGAGAACCAAGTTAAACAGGAAACGTGATAAACGGTAACGATGGGGAATAGCATTTTGGTGGAAAACTTAGGACAAAACTCTCAAAAAGACTGATTCTGTTATGTCTGTGTACCACTTGGCACGGATACATTCAGAATGCTCTGAAAAGACCCATATAAATTGGTTATCTGGTAGACTAAGGTCCATTAGTATTGAGACCCTGCTTATATGCGGGGCACCGCCTTGATTCAAGAAAAAAACACTCGAAATTGTAAGATGAGGTAGTATGTGCAGAAGGTTTCCACCCGATAATTTGCTCATGACTGCGTCCAGCAGAAAATGTCCAGGGCGCAACCTTGGCCAAACCAGTCACTCTGCAACTAAAGACATGGACAATAGTTCCCGACTCCACGTCAGTTGCCATTCACGATTAACTGTTGAGATGTGTGCAGAGCTGTACTGCTGAGGCAGCTGGAGAAGAGGCCGGTTGCAAGGATGAAAAAACCTGACGGCGTGATATGCTTCACATACACCAGGCGGTGAAAACTATATGGATTTGTTGTTGAGATCTTCGAATTAGGTTATGTATATTCATGGACCAACTTTTCAGCTGCAGAAATTATTGCTGATTAAGTGGAATGTATAATCTTATATCCTGGGGAATGCTACAAAGTGCAGCTAAACTACCCAGTTGAAGTATGGTTCAAGAAGCAGCGGATTTTCAAACAGCCATGTTTGGAGTTTACTCACTGAGAGCAAACCCAGTCCATATGCACTTTCTAAACTTGGATGAAACTTGAGAAAAAATCCTGAGTTTTACGAGAACAAATATCCGACCATAACATTGAAGAAATAAACGAATTTGAGAGAGTAAAAAAGGGAAATTACAGCCTGACCCGATTGCACGCCAAACCGTAACATTATCTACTTGACCTACGCACTATTCTGATACGAAACACTTGATGCATCGTTACATTCGCATTTTCAACTCGCATATTGTCTTTGAAAACCAGTCGCATCGAATCCGTGCTTAGTAATCGGGGGACAGTGATCGTTGTTGTTCTCTACGTAGAGTTTGCATTTCCTGCGGAATATTCTCAGCAGGATACAGATATACTGGAAGTATTATTAGCCAGCAGCTCCATAGCAGTGAAGGGCACGTGAGGAATTGTGGATGAGAAAAAATGCAGCTAATCTGTAGTGCTCAGTTGAGAGGTCACACTATTCTCGTCCTCCGTAGTTCCTGTTAGTATACACGGCGGTCAACTTGATCGAACGATGCTTTCACTTCTGACAAAATATCAGTAGCTAGCCTTACATACCCGTGGTCAAACAGAGACCACGAAATAAAGATGAAGTTAAGTTTTGACTATTCGGATTTTACCCCGCTTGAGTTTCGGAAACCTGCTTCTTGTGAGGATTGGTGACCGTGTACAGGATGAGTGGTAACTAGAGCGGTGCCCAGACAACTACATTTTTCGAAGACAAATGTCCAACAGGACTTTTCTTAAACTGTGAACGAGCGGTTCTCCTTCATCTTCAAAGGCAAGAAGGATCACAAATACGGGGTACGTTCCTTATCGTTGAGGACTTCATTTAGCTCCTCATTTCAAATTCTGCTGGAATATGGCAGTTCACATCCCATGGTGAAGCTAGCAATCTTGATCACCTGAAGCCAGCTAAATTGTAATTCGAAACAATCTGCCCACAGAAGCAGATAAGTTTTCGAAACCGTCTTCCTCTAGGGCAACTTCACTGACCAGCGATTCCTTGGTCTGGTCAAAGGGAGAAGTTAGAATACAGTCCGATTGTTTCCAACTGTCCGAGCCTTCCCCGTTTCTTCAGACATAACCAGTCACCATTTCTCCTGAGCAGCCTTCAAATTACGATCCAAGCACCTCTGTGTGATAATGTTGAACTGTATCGATGAAGGCACTTATTTTCTTCCATCGGGTAAACGGTTCACCATGAGATGCTACCTCGAATGGGCTGCAGCTTCGTCCTGAATCTTCCGAGTAGTGAATATCATTACTCTCTTTGGACTCTCCTTGGACACACTAAATCGAACCGCAAGTGGTGCATGATCTGGGTGTGTAAATATGTTCCAGACATAGTGACTCTCTTTCAGACACGATCGAACCGTACGGCTAATTGTCCTGTGATGGGTCTGACTACTCCATTTTAAGGCTCAGATGGTTGACAGGTAACACAATGGCTGCGGTTGCGCTGAACCTTTGTGTGCGCAACAAACAGATAGTCATCGGCGCAACCATCTTGACTGTCGGAGCCTCTGCACTAAAACTGTCACCAGGACAGCTTTAAAGCGTATCGATTCTTCGCACTTGATAAGCATAGGAACCAAATTCAGCATTAAGCAATCAAAGGGATTATCCGCCTTTTCTACGACGCGTGACAGAATATGGCCTCCCTGCTGCACAGACAGAGGAAGGGGTTTGTTTGACGTAGACCATTGAGCACTTAATTCGAATATCTGGCCCATAAGTCACCATGAAGAATTCGTTCAGGGGCTTTTTAAATGGCCTAAGGCTAAGTGGTCCTTTCCAGCCACCTGTAGAAAACGGAGTAAAGTGTGGAAGGCATAAGTTATAAATTACTGATGCTGCTGCACCCAACAAATAATTTTGCAGTCGCATATGACACACCATGGACATCCCAGCGATGGTCAGGTCAGTTGCTGGATGACTGCCGTATGCGGCCTTTGGTGATGCTCTCCCTTAACCAGTCCTTGCTCAGGAAGTTAAGCACCACCGCTTCCGTAAAAATGGAGTGTCAGTTGCCCGCACCAAACCATCCTACCACAGAGGATAGTAACGTGTAACTCCAGTAATATGGATACACGCAATAAGGTGACTTACCTCTGTCGGTTCAGTGGCACTAGTTTCAACGTTCTGGCGTGTTTCCACCCTAGGGAAACAAGTCACAACCATCATAGCTCGTGGAATAAATGCAGTACTCGCACGTTGATACCACAGCTTTTGGTTATAATACAAACCTTCACAGATAATGCATGAAGGGCAGTATGTGAACGTGAACCGCACTGAGGGCGGTGAAGTTACTAAACTAATGCATTGAAATTACGGCATGCTCATGGTGCTTACGCTAGGGCAAGCGAGCCCCATTATTAAAAATTCAAGGAAGACGTAGATAAGCCACATCACCGCAAACCAGTGCAGAGTTCAGCTTACACTGGAACGAAGGTGCGAAGGCGTGAATACGAAATACTACTACATTTAGGTGAAAACGATAAGCTTAAATATATGAAGATAAACAAGTACGCCCCATCTCTAATCCCCTGAACCTTGACACCTTGGTCACCGATTTGGACTCATTAGTTAATTTAGTATTCGAGCTGCTGCTAGTAGGATAGAATTTTCCAGTTGTCGTTTCCAAACCTTTTCTGAACCGCTGAATTCTTGATTGGTTCCAAACTTTTTTCAAGTGACTGGCTGCAAAGCTGCTGTGGTTGCTGTGGGGTTGCTGGGAGAATGATATGGAACCAGGCAAAACTGCATATCTCGGAGTCCTCAAAATAAAAGAGGTATACATACTTGAGTATGACAGCTCGTTGCCCCATACAACTCCGCGTAGTTTTGTGGAGCCTTCCAGAAGTAAGCCATGGCAACCCCAATATCAAGCCATTCAAATTTGTCAATCCGTGGTACCATGAACCTCGTAAGTAAATCGGCTGACTGTCAATTGCTGACAGATCAGCCAGGTGTCACAGTCACGGATGATTGCATTTTTTGCTTGCGTGTTGTGGCAAATTGATCTGCTAGCTTGTATACCATTCCGTATCTTTGGTCACATCTCAGGCCCACTTCAGACTATCACAACACATCTTACTGGGCAGCCAAATGTGGACGTGAAAAACATCTCTCTCCACCCGGTCAGATTGGTTTGTTGGAGGGCGCCACGTGCCCCGAACATGATTTTTCATTTGAACTGCGAGTAGATTTCTCTCTCTCTCTCCTTCCCTAAGTAGTTTTATATATATTCCGTATCGATCGAATTGATCTAAATGCTAAGGTCTGGCGGACATCCGTGTTTGCGGTTTCTAGCGCATCTTGACGATAGACACGAACGTCTCAGCGTGATGTTCCTCACCGAATACAAATTAGATTGACAGTCCGGTTTGATGCTGTGAACACACTCTCATGCTCCGCTTTGGACTGACCTTACGGACAGATGACACTGGCTGTGTGATTTAGACGGCAGGGGTGCTTTGCTTTCTGTCTGAACGTGAACTGAACAAGTCTAACGGCAATAGATAACTTTTAAGGTGCAAACTCCGAAAGGTGTAGTGCTTTTAAATTTTGAATTTCTGCTATTTTCTGCGAACCAGGTAACTTGCTTTGGCTTCGTGATATACACAATATGAATATGGAAGTTGTGCTGAAAATTCTTAGTGGAATCAGTTTTGTTCAGTAATACCTCAGCATTTTCACTGCTGCAATTGAAACACTCTAGGGTCTTCGCATAGAATCTTTACAGACGATTCCTCAGGAGCCAGTTTATCGCCGGAGCACTCCATCCCATAACAATCCATTTCGGAGTGATTAATTGGCAAATTACTAAGCAAAAACCGACGAAAGATACTATGACAAGGTTTGTAATCCTCCGAACATTCACAGCAAAATGCTATGGGCAGAGCGATCGGAGGCGCATGATTCACCATTACGGATTGCCCTGAAGTCTCAACTAAGACCGGGGGAACAACAAACCGACCAACAAAACACAAATGGTCACAAATAGAGACTATAATGAATAAACATGGTACAAATCGATATCAAGTATATTCAGTAAACTATCTTAAGGGTCCTAATTTCCCAGCTGTGACAACAACTGCTCCTGCACAGACGAACATCCCACTAGAGCTTTTGACCTGCTTGGAGCCAGTCAGGTAGACTGAATGATCCGTCCTCACTGATGAGAGTGAAAAATGTTAATTTTAGGGTTTGAAAAGACGATTATTATCAAGTATGTCTTTTGTTCTGAAGGCGTACAAACCTCTATTTCAGCGGCCTGCGTTTCGAATCCACGAGCTAAATCTATCTGATGAGCTCAAGTCAGCAGAAACCATTCATTGTTCGTTTAATACAAACGCAATAGGTGTGTTTATTTAGATTTTCCTCAGGAATGTTGATAGTTTCTAGCAGAATTGTGGTTGAACTCAACATTGTCAGCTTTAATGACAGTGCTTCATCACATGGGGAGTATCACCCATCTACTTTGCTTAAAGGGGAATGTGCAGAATAGGATATTCAGCCGAGATATGAATAGAAGCGTCCGTTATAGACGCCACCTGTTTTGGGACCGGAAGTTTTCTTCATCAGGTAACCTTTAGGTGAGATATCTATTAGTTTCAACTGAACAGAAATTGCTGGTGTGCAAAACGGAAGGTTCCCACACTGATTGAATTATTTATGCCAGAAAAAGTGGACGGAAAACCCTCACCGATTCCATTTGGGCGTGTGCAGTGAGGCTGGTTGGACGCCATCCTTCCACAGCTGGCATGAATGTATGAATGTGCCACTGTAGCTTCTGAGGGCGGAAATTGCCCAGCATATTGTTTCCTTAATTCCCTACTCCGTCTACTTTTCAGCACCATCGAACTTCAACTGTTATGCAGAATATTGCCCAGAAGTACGCTATGGGATTGATCACCCGTTCTTCCTGGAAGTTACTATTGGACGGGTGTTGCATTCAAAACTCGAAGCTGATTCTTAATTTTGAGTATCACGTACTGTAAATTATTTGCAACGACTGATGCTGTTACATACCTGTCATCTACCTTTCACCCCAGGATACCTCTTGATTAGATAAGGCTTGTAAATGAGCAGAAAACCAACCAACCTGTAATAATAAAGCATGCTTCATCGGGAATATTTTATTTCTGTATGTACTATATGCCTCCGAAATCAAAATAAGGTTTTTAGTGTAACAGAAACTAAAATTACTATTTTCTTTGACCAGTAAATTTAGTCATTTTGAATAGTTTCATGAATTGTTTCATGATTTCTTTGCACGAGTGCCATGAGTTTACATCAGTGCATCATGCGTTAACTAAAGAAGTCAATGAGGATGATGACGATGATAATGGAGAGTAGGCAAAGGAGAAACACGAGAAGAAAGATTAAATTACTAATGAAGATAACATACAGGGACACAAGTTACCAAAGCGGATGCTGACAAAATCAGTCGCTTGTATGTACATAAAAGTGGTTTGGACTGGGGTGTTTGCAGTAAACGATCTGTTTACAACAGACTGAGCAAAGCTGAGTGGGATTTTGCGACCAGAAAGAATAAACAGTTACTGTACAGGAACCTTCACTATAAAAGTTTTTCACTTTACCAGAACCTAAATAGCAATATTCAAAAATGTGTTCATATGCACGTTTTCAAGAAATACTCTATTCTAACGCTGGTAGAACCGATCAATACTGATCATTTTATTGATGACTGGCTGGTGCATCGTTGAAGGGAAAATCAATAGCAGCTGCTTATGGCAAGTCTGTCATACATATTAACCCATGTATGTTAGGAATGTCAACTGCAGATTCACGCCATTGTAAGTATTCTGAAAATAAACCATTGAAAATTTTCCACAGTATATTTTATTCTGCTCATTTTCTCGCACTGATGAGTAAGCAGTGTTAATTATTACAGGTGGCCTGTATTAGCGGACCAAAATAGGAAATCTGAAATTCTCCGAGCAGCATTTAGATGTTGAATTTCGTAGTGAGATGACAATAGTTACCTTTATGCGCATTCGGTTAATACTCGGTATCAAGAAGGGAAGGATGAGTGAAGTGCGGGTAACCACCTTCATGTCAATTGTTCCAGAATGCTATGTGGGCAAAGATGAAACAACTCTAGAAACGAGTTTCTTGATGCTTTAAAGGGCCCTTATGTTCTGGTGCTGTGTAACTGTGGTAGAACGCGTGACGAAGTCCTGCTGGTTATAGTCCGTTATTGTTCGCAAGAATTCACTCAGCATTTTGTGCTCGGGGTAAATTCGTGTTTTTTTTCTGAAGTCAACAGGAGTACAGTGTTCACAATAGACAATACCATTAGTAGACATTTGATGTACCCTAAGGATTCCATCAACCGAACTAATAAAAATCTGTTGCTCGGACTGTGACGCTACCTACGCAGGAGAGACGAGCAGACAATTAAGAGTGGGCGTTGCGGAACGCAAAACACGTATACGCTTTCCTCCACAAAATCCCTCGCAATTCCAGAAGCTGGATAAATATGCTCATTACTCTGCACGCACTCGATGAAAAACCACAGTTTTATTTGACCGGGCTCAGCCAACTCCCACAGACCTAACAAGGCACGAAGAACGACGATATGCAAACTACTAATTCACACAACCTGTCTGTGCCAAGCCAAAACACGGTCAGTCTACATCCACCGTGTGTGTTACTAGCTGACCTTAACTTCAACCCGCGCACATTTGACAGCCACAACTTGACCAACTGAATAGCCTCCTGTAGGTTGACAGTGATGGATGCTAGTCAACTCTTGTTTCTTTCGTCCTTTGTGATCCCGATTACCCTGCTCCTGACGCAGGTTACTCACGGTGAGCGAAGCACTTCTCATCGTTTTTCCTCCTCTGGTTGTAGAACATGAGTTACTTAACAATCCTGCCAGCACATTGTTCTCCAGTGTCTGAGTGACATTATGGGTAAAAAAAGAACACAAGAGTTCCTTTCCATGGAAGTCCTACTCAAGTAGGATTTGAGATCAGTGGGTATTAACATATCCTCAGGTGCATTGGAAAATTTCCCTGTAGCTGCAAGGGCCCGCTATGTACAATTCCGCCTGGTGGGTCAAATTTTCATGGGAACACGGTTGTCGAACTCATTTTTTGCTGAGTTCTTTGTCAGCTCATGCCTAAAAGCCCTTTTGCCAGAAGAATTTCCGAATGATATGACTTGAAATGAAACTGGGCCCTCCTCGACAGGCAACCACTTTAAGCGAAGGCATGCAAGTCATTTAAACTCCGGAGAAAAAATTTGATGGTGATGAGAATACTAGAACTCGCGCGGTGAGTTCGTCGGTCCGAAATTCCCAATTGAAATTTAGCTTACTTTCCAATAACTCTAACCGCAACGTTGATAACCGGAGTTAAGTAAACAGCAAAGCCAACAGTGCATGAACCGCCTCTGATCGAAGAGAAGCAAACCACTGATAATCAGTCTGACACTTTCATACAGTAAGCTTCCTGAATGAGCAGTACCCAAAGTCTTGGGTTGTTTTCGAATTATCCACGAGCTTTTCGTTGAGCATTCCACAAGAACTGGGTACACATATCCTGCATGCAAAATATTAAATGTTGACTTAAGAGGTCAAAACCCATTAAAAGAATACCCGGTTGCAAAGTGATGGATTGTTCAACTTAATAAGCTTCCTGCTGTACAGCAATCGAAGAAGTTCGGATTGCTGACGCGTTGGCACAGTGTTGTGTCCTACCACTACATTGTTAAGATGGATCACAGGTTAAACATTCACTAAGCTTCAAGCTAATCCACTTTGCTACAAGCTGAGGATCAGTCATATCAAGGCTTGTTTGCGTCATCGAACTCCGGATGAACCGAAATATGTTACTTGCTTTCTCATGTGCTTTCGTGTGTTAACAGGTCAAAGACGTTTGCTTTTTTGTTGTTCGTTCTAACTTGCTCTTTATGGAGACCTGCATGCCACACGGAGCCTAAACTGTCCCGCTGAGTTTTATCTTTTCGCTTATTAGATTATTCGGAGAGAAAGCAAGCCAGTTGGTGTGCAACCATTCCTTGAGGTGAGACTCAACGACCGTATTACTATAAGGAACCAGTGCCCTTCCTAACACTACCAGTCACTGCGTGATAGGAAAATTATGGAAAATGAAAGCGGTCTTTGAACAGAAATCTGCTCGAGCGTTTCAAATGATTCATCGATTTGGAGCATCGCATAGCAGCAGCGGGACAATAAATATCGGATTCATAATGTGCTGACTGGAACAAATGAAATAATACATCTTTGGAAACTGGAGTCACTGCAACTTGAATATGGAGACGTTTAGAACTTTCCCACCGTGCCCATATCAAATCAGTGTGGGTTTTGGTGGGAGACGAGAGTAGATTTAGGATATGAAGGGGGATACATCTATTTAACAGCTATTAATGGTTATCTCTCAGGGTTCACTTCCAGCCATAACTTTGAGCCTTATGGAAAGAATTGAACGAAACAAACATCACCATTGTAAAGTTACTATAAAGAACCACTGCAGTTTATTAGGTATATCTTCTGCCTTGTGATATGTATAGTTGGAACGAAACCAATCCAGTCTGTCCACAATGACGAGCAAGCAGTGTTCGCGGAAAAGCGCCTCTGACACCATGTTTAGACAATCAGGTTTTACAAAGAATATGGCTGTCTGATAGGGTCTTATCAGGGAACGTGATGCAGGTATAATATAGTGTGTATAAGTTTTTAGAATCCCAACGTCTCCAATGATTATTATAAGAAACCAGTAAATTCACTGAACGCGTACCCACAGGTGTTCTACAGGTATAACACTCCATGTTCAAGAACGTTTTGTTTTCCCGCTGAACGTTTCTTTTTCAGGGGTTTTTACTGTGTCGATCTAGGCTATCCCTGAATCCAGAGTATTAAAAAGGAAGGTATGGTTCTTCTGACGAGTGTATCAGTTAGTATCGATTTGCAACCGTTTGCCAGGATCGAACTTAAACGTTATGCGTCTCGTGATCATTAGGAGTTTGCTAAGTGTACAGACGAATGATGTCAACCTATTTGTTCACATCAGTGTTCAGTGTGAATGGTGATTCACGTGACATTTCGCCTGTGAACTACTTGAGCTGGACTCAACGGTTTTCAGTGCCCACTAAGGAGTGTGCCATTCAGACTATATGTAGTTGCAGCTGCACTGTCACACTGAGACGATGCACACGGTTCTCTCTGCGAATAAGTAAACTAGGTACTTGTTGCTGCAAGGTCGGTTTCAAGCAAAGAATAGTGTGTCAGGTGTAAATGGCAGCGTTGCAGAAGAAACCCTCTGCAACCTGTCCCTCCACAGGACTCATCTCCCTTACGCGACTGCTCCCATTCTCGTGCGGTCTCGTCGGTTCCTCGTGATAGACAGAGAAGGGGCCCCTACTTTTCTCATGGGAACGGTCTACTGGCAGTTTTGTATTCTCTTGAGACATAGATAGTTTGTGAAGGTAAATTTTCATTCAAGGATGTCTGTTTGTAGTGTCGCTGTTCCCAGGGGTGAATATTTTCGGCAGGTTACATCAATGGAACGTCATGGTGGGTTTCATTGGTCTTTGTACGCATGCCAGTAACAGGCACCATTTATGCGAGATTCAATCCGCACATACAGCAACTTCGTCAAGAATAGATCATTTTACTGGCACCGTGTTTGTCACTGCCCACTGTTCTGCCCGCTTCGGGTGTTCTTCGCAGCTCGGGTGAACTGCGTCTGTAAACGATGTTCCAGTGGTCAGTGAATTTTTAGGAACGTCAGTAATTCACTCGTCAGCTTCGATGCTCCGGTTCATTGATTTCAACTCCTACACATCCAAGTAGACGTTAGAATAATGATTCTGGGTCTATTGAACAACTTTTGCTCGTGGTATCACAGCTGAAACGCACACAGATGTGTAAATATGCTGTACAGGAAGTCAAAATATAACCATTTGTATACCAATTTGGTTTTGACGGGAGCCTAACCTGGAACCCAGCTGAGTCTCTCGTTTATGATATTTTTAAGCACCCGAGTGTGCTGCACCAGGTCACCTCATGTTTCATGTGGTACGATATTCAAGATATCGCAATACATGTATAGACGTAATACACTACTCATAAGGTTGACGGAAACTCGAGGACCGCGCCTACCTTATGAGCCCCAAGAAGGGCGAAACCGGTCGTGGGCTGTCGAAGAGTTCTCAACAACCTTACGAGTAGTGTGTTAACCCTTTTTATTTAAGTCCTCCTATCTGATTTGAGGAACACAAATATTCAGCACTTATTCCCGAATTTCCATTATTTAATTTCGCTTACTCAGGAAACCTCATTTCTACAAGCTTGAAGGACACTATTCTGGCCGGTCTGTGACTAATTTCTGCAAGCATCCTGCTTTAATGTCCTTCGGCAAATCCAAAAATTAACAGTTACTCTGAATATCTTGTTCTTACTGAGTAGACGCCCCACAATTAATCCACGTGCATTGCCTATACGGTGTGCATCCATACTCTGTGCATTCGGCCCAACACTTGAAGATATCGGTCGAACAACCGTACTTTTGTCGACTGCGTAGCAAGAATCCGGCACTGAGACTTTGAGGTATAATGTTTCTGACTTTTCCGTTGCCGAAAATTGGAAAATGTGATTGATCAGCAGACTAAGACAGGAAACCGGCCATTACGTCCCCATGTGTGTAGCTAAGCGAAATTGTCTGCCACAGAAATGGCATCCTGTGGTATAACACCCTCAGTTGCAATGTCAAGTTCTCTGAATCTTTCGCTATTTTCAATAAGGTGAGCCATCTGGACAATGTCAACCATGACTTTCTTCCGGTAGAGATTTCATGAGATTTGATTATTCAGCCTACGTGAGTGCACCATCTATATTGCACTCAGCCAAGACGGCTTGCTTCACCTTCATGAATCTTAAATTTGCTCGGTCATCGAAGACCTAGATTTTGCGGGCGATGTGTTAACGGATGATCAAGCGTCCCCCAAACTACCTTAAATAAAATAGAAGTGGTCCCCTGTTTCATCATGCAGTTTGCACCTACAATGTCCAAAGTTTTATTCATGGTTTACAGCTCCCATATATCCGTTTGTACTTTCAAAATGAGGACATTGCGTTTGTTTGGTAGGTGCGACTGAACTATAACGGACAATGTCAGCTCGTGCATCACCAATGCAAGACTGATTTTTACCAGCCTACGGCTCCTTTAGCATCCAAATGAATTTTACCGAGGTTGAAAGATTTTGTCTACAAGACGACCGAAAGAGCAGCCCTAAGCCTGGTCCCTCCGATCTGAGGACCACAAGCCTCTTCATATATTTAACAACCAATGCCTCCGTAGTTCAGCCAGCGTTAGCTGGCGGCAGCATACACACTATGAAACGGTCTTTAAGCGAGTGATTTGTAGAGTCGGTTTGCTTGAGTAGCAGATAAGGCTTATCAAGTTAAGTTGGTTGAGGCATGTGCTAAGCATTCCAGAACATCGTCTACCCGAGAAAGTCCATTTGTTTATTTGAAACCCTTGTTGGTGAAAGGTTCGTGGAAAACAGGTCACGCTGTGGCAAAGTGAAATGGAATCGGCTGCTGTCCGGTCAAGCGCTGTCGTATGTCGCGCCTTTTTGGGTGAGGCCCACGTGATTCTCCCTGTGCAGTAATGGAAACTCCATATTCCATGGCACTTTATCAAGCTCAGTGGCTAGCTCGCTGCCATTTCTTAGCCAGACTGTCTAGAAAAAGCGTATGTACCGTTGGAGAAGCACGCTCATTTACATAATAGTTTGGTTTTCATGGAAGACTCGAACGAATCTCTCGTTTACGATGATCTTCTTCAGTTGGTTCTTCCGTGAAAAAAAACTGGTATACAAATGGAAGTATTCCACTAATTTCCTGCAATTTGAATTCACGTAGAACATGAGGTTAAGGGAAAATATGAGACTGCACACGTTTGATTCAAAAAGGGGCTCGTAGGGTGTGTGGCAACCACAGGGGGGTCAGCTTGACCAAGGTCGTAACGAGACTGTTGGCGTCACTCGTGCTTCGTCACCTTACGGTGTCTCGTGAAACACTGACTCGAGAGCAGCAAGCGGGATTCCGGCCTGGTAGGGGTT